>CM076569.1:738356646-738956646 GCA_034641835.2 Pinus albicaulis | reverse complement strand
AGAGGTTGAATTTATTAATCTAATGGGGTTTATGGGTCCCTCCAGCCTTTTATTTACCTAACTAAGTAAGAAAAGTAAGAACTCTAATATCCCAATTTATGGTGGAAAATAGGGAATATTACAATCCTCCCCGCCAAAATGTTGCTTGTCCTCAAGAAACTGAAAAAGTGAATGCTACATCAATCCTCCTCCCTCCAAATGGAATCCTCATATGGAAGGTCTCCCAACCTGCTCCAATTTGTAAGGAATTCCCAGCTCCATAGTTGTCTCTTTATAATGTATAGAATGGCTTCCAAATATATAGCTATATGCCTTTCCTCATCACTGAACCTCCAAGTGGCAACCATCTGTTGTTCTAGAGCCTCTTCTCTACATGAGACATATGAAGTTAATTGGTCCTCCCCCCAAAGGAAAGTCCCAACTCATGAACTATATCTACAACCCATGCTACATGGAGTAGGATTTAACTCTTCATGCTCCTATCATTTTCCTTGTTGACCCTAATTTCTCCTAGCATCATCTCAACACTGTGCAAAATAGGAAACAGAAACATATGGGTTGACATGTGAAATGTCGAACCATACTCTCTCAATAACATCCACCGTAGTAATTCCTCTTGTTGTAATACCATCCTATCATCATACCAATTATGGTGTCCATACTCTCCTAACAGAAGACAACACAGTAAGGCCTCATGTTTCCATCCCTGCTTCTCATCATGCAAGGTATGGGATAAATTCAGCCCATACTCTCCCAAGAGTAACCAAAGCAACAAGGACTCTTGCTGCCACCTCACATCATCATCATGCAAGCCATGGAGAAACAACATATTGATTAACATGTAGAATGTCACATTAACCCAACATAACCGAGCTCCCTGCTGCCACATCATGTGAGTTCCATGCAATGTTCCAAACAATAATATACCCATTGACATAGGATATGTCATCTAATTTCCAAACTCTCTCAAAAATAGCCAATGTAGCCATGCCTCATGTTGTTGCATCACCTTAGTACTATGCAAGGCATGGATCATACCAATCTAAAATGTAGGGTGGTAACCATACTCACTCAAGAGAAGCCAATGCATCCATGCTTCTTGTTGCCCTGTGTCATAGATCTACAAATAGCTCACCAACCACTTACTCATCATCCTCACCCATCCAGCCAACGGTGGGTGATGACCCATATCATGCTCCAACTTGGTATCCACAAAATGGAGAACACCATACTCCCCAATCTGATGATCTTTTCACTCAGTGATATGTTGAAGTGCATCCTCCTTGATGTTACTCCATGAGAACCTCTCATCGATGACCTGCTAGAATCCATAACATTTTGAATATGTTGTAGGTAGAAAATTTTCTTTGAGATGTGAGATTCTCATCAAGAAGGCTTCATATTGATAATGGAGAATGATATCCAGCATAATATTTCCACCAAATATCATATGTCCATCCAATTCTTCATGAGTGAAGTGGTCATCGAAATTCTCCAAGAATAATTTCCCCCCAACTCATCATTGCTCCTCAGTGACAACCCTGCTAATCTCCATGATGGTGCATTTGTTGTCTCATGGATATACACAATGTTGAACTCATAGCCCAACATTTTAATGATTATGACTATGCTCATCCCATCCTTCAAAACTCCGCACTTCAACACAAAGTGTTGTGTGTAGCTCAATACTGAGCAACTGGGATGTCTATACATCTCCTCCTTGAACAAGTCAAGGGTCCTTTGCATAGTGATATTTTGCTACTCCAAATCAGCAAGGTGCTCTAACCCTTGGTTATGAAATTTCCCTGATGGCATGATCCCACAAATCTCAAACTGAGGTGCTGAAATAACATGGGATGAAAATGCTTGCAAATCTTGGATCAAATGAAACTTGGGAACATATTGCAAAGCTACAAGAGTTCCTCCAACTGCTCCAATGGCTTCTCCAATTGTTGGTGATGGTGATGGATGATCCTCTACTGTTTCACTAGCGCTGGTATCTGCCTCCTCCTCCTCATGCATCTCCTAAATCATGCATGGGACACTCAATGTCAAGTGCTGAAGACCACCTTGCAAAGATTCAAGTGCTCCTTCACCTGATGCAAGTACTTCTGCAACTGGTGGTGGTGGTAGTTTCTTCTCTTCTAGAGTGATAGTGATGACATCTTCCTTTGCTCCTCATGTACTTTCTCATTAATTATGGGAAATGTCTCTATGAAAAGTGTCTCCGGTTTTCTTCTATAAAACTTCTTGATCACCCTTTGAGGGAAGTCTACATAAGAAAACACTCTCACATGCTTCATAATGATAAACCACTAATCCTTTGCTTCACCCTCAAGGTGCAGCACTACAATCTCAACAGCCTCTCTTTCCGCTACTAGGTGTAGCTGGAAGGAATCATCTAACTCCTTCATCCAATCTTTCCCTCTGCTTGTGAATGACCCATCAAATGTAGGCAGGAAAAATATATTATGTATGTGCCCTTTTATTCTATTATTACTGCAGGGTCTCTGGTTCTCTTTGATATGAAAGAACTGTTGGAGAGTTAGAATCCCATTGAATGCTCTAGATTGATTTTTGTACTCTGCAAGATAATTACTCAGAGTCTCATGCTCTAAGTATCCTCCATCTCCATGCCATTCATATACATAGAAAAGGGTTGTGGAGCTCTTTGCATTTCCAGTTGTTTATGATGTTGATAGGAAGTGCTTGGACCTTCCTCATTCTAAAACCCTCTTGAGGTTTCTCTTTGCCTTCCCCTTCTCATTTCTTTAATATTTGTGGAGAGATCCTGCATAGATCCAAAGAGAAGTGTGGAAAAAATTAATGTTTTTTCCATTTAAGACTTCTTTTTTTCTACTTCTTCTTCTTATTCTTCTGATGTCATGAAGGGCACACAATCTGAGCCAAAGATTATGCTTTGATACGACTATAATATTCCAAAATGGAAAAGACAAGAATATAGAACATCTACAAAATTCCAAATAAAGAAAAACAATAATATAGTATTAAAATATAGAAAATGCCAGAAATATGCTGCAACTGGAAATTACATCAAGAAATTATAACCATGAGAAAAAAAACCTGAGTCATATCATTATAAACAACAAAAATATAAAGGACACAATGCTCCAAAGAAGATGCACTCAAGCCAACAAGAAGTGTCTGAAATACACTAGTGAAAACTAGCACTAGATATGTTATGTTGCTACTGCTACTGCTGCTAGAAACTACTACTACTGTGAATAAGAACCATGTGATGGAGGATGCTGAAGTGTTCAGAAAGATCCAGGATTTTAACCACGGACTCTACTCAAAAACCCTAGAAAAACCCATAAATGGTTTGGCTAGATTTTAACTTTGGACTTTTGGCCCATTTTGGGTGGCACACTGCATCCTTGTTGGCTAAGTTACGTAATGCCTAGAGAAAAATGCTGATATGGGGCTCAAATAATGATCTATCAGTTGCAACATCACCCACTCAGCTCACTAACTGAAGGTTTTATCCCTTCTCTTGATCTCCAAGCTAGAAGCTTCGGATCTAGCTCCTCCTTTCTCTACTCAAGTTGCAGCTACAAACTACACAACTGTTGGACTAGACTGCACTGTCAAGGAGTCTAGAGTTGTAGCTTTCTACTGGATGATGAAAGAATGCTCACATGTCATGTAAATTACCTCTCCAAAGTGAGGAAAGACCCCTCATAGGATTCCAAGTTGAAATACTTGGAACTTCCTTCCTCCCTTAGATTTTCCTAGCTGGATTGTGCAATTCCTGAAGGAACTGCTGCAACATGGAGGTGTAATATGATGGCTTGATGTCAGAGATCATAGTGCTGCTACTAGAAGACTGAAATGGATGTACAAGGTGAAAGAATGAATCCTCCATCGATTTCCTAGTTGAAATGCTAGAAACTACCTTCCTCCTCTCAAACCCTAAGACAGGAATGCGTAATTCCTGAAGTTGTATATCCAAAAGAGAGGAGTTGAATGTGGCACCAGTGTCAGATGATGAATGGCTGCTCAAAATAATATTCCTATAGTAGGCACTCGAAGTCCCCATTGGGTAAGGGTGGGATTCTCGCTCGAGAAAACCCGTGTGCTAAACATCACAATAGGCTTAGCTACACAGCTGAAGCATGCAAAAAAATGTCAAATGAAAATACAATATCAAATTCCAGACTGATTTTATTTGCTTCCCTCATATTCCTTATATTTTTGTGAGCCTTCCCTAGCCTTATCTCGCCTCATAACTGCGCTGCACATGTGGCCACTAGTCTCAATGAAGACCGTGTTGTCTCTCCATGGTCTCTGTGATCTCTGCAATTAATCTCCACTCTCTCCATCATGTGTCCATTTAATGCAACACTTCCTCCATCACTTCATCATTATCTCTCCATGATCTTACTTTTATTCCTCCATTATCTCCATCATCTTCATCATTAATTCTTTATGACCTCCACTCTTCTTCATTATGAAGCTGCTCCAATACTCCATAATGTTGATCCACTACTTACTAACCCACATTCACACAATAGAAGTGGAATTTATTCATCTAATGGGGTTTATGGGTCCCTCCACCCTTTTATTTACTTAACTCAGTAAGAAAAGTAAGAACTCTAATGTTCCAATTAACTAATGGAAAATGGGGAATATTACACCCTCATCAATGATGCATCGGTGTATAGTGATTTTTTGTACTTACACTGGTATCTGAAAGGTGACCAAATAAGGAAACCTGGGGTGGCTTAATCTAAGCCAAAATCCATTAGGTGTGAATCGGCAAGGTCGTTAGCGCCTAACATGAAAAGTAAGGCTTTCCTTTGCTTTGATCAATATTACAGGACCTTTAAAGATGACATGGTTGCGGGAGATTTTGCTAAATCATCCATGATGCTATATTTATGGGCCACTCTGGAGTGATGTCCTACTCACCTTATTGGACCCTTAGCCATCTTTTGCAGGGGTTCTATTGTTATATCATTCACCACCACCCTAAGAAACTTAAAAAGGGGATCACTTGAAGCATAAAGGGGAGAAATACTTAAAGGAGTGAGTGGGTTGTTGTGAATGAAAATACATATAAAAAGGGGACAGGACATATAATTTTAACTTTGCGGTAAAACCTTACCCAAAACAAAGGAATATATAAGTGGAAGATAGTTGGATAGAGCGAGACCCACCATTTCGAACAGTCAAAAGAAGAAGGCAGCGCTAAGCATTTATGGGGGTATCAAGGATGCCTTGGGGAAGGTAGAAGCTCAACCCCAAGAATGGTGGTGACATAGCAATGGTGGGACCCGAAACAAGTATTCTGTGGGGTGATGGTCGCGGGCTTAGAGCCGCTCAAGACCCCGCCGGAGTACTTAGTGGGCCTGTTTAGGTAATAGCTGGCACAAGTAACACAAGGGTAAGGTAAGTCCTAGGACACCCGATACACGACCAGTACCAGTATTTAACCCAGCGTGTGGTATACACTTAACCAAACCTTGATAGCCAATAGCCAAATGCCACGCATCCCAATGTCGACGTCCTTATGACGTCATCCCTACAAGTGTCGTCCTAACCTCATTTCTCCGGTAATCTAAATCCGTTTAACCCCATTCTATGTTCATTGTGGTAAAATAATTTCTTTTACAATATTTTGTATAGCCAAATCATGAGCTCCCAGTACTAGGTCTACCAAGTCGTTTTCAACTTACCTACATCGTTTTCTCTCGAGCATTTTCCTTACTGTGCAGGTATTATGTCCCTCTTTCACTGTCTAGTTTCCTTCTGCTTTTCATTTTTCATAATGGTCATGGGTAGAATCAAGATTAAGAAGTCGGAGCCCGAAACCCCCCCAAGTTCGCGAGTCCAGGGCTGCCCCTAGACCTGAGCCATTCACCACTATGCAAGCTCACATTCGAGACCCACAATACCCTTTCCCCATCAGTAGCGTCAAACCTGACATATTTAGGAAACATTTGGAAAACAGGGATAGGTTCAAAGTTGTTTTGTCGGGACTATACCACTAAATTGCTCTGCCCATCTACCCATTTGTGGAATTAATATGTTGGCTTAGAGAAGCTTAGTGATGAGCGCCAAGATATGTTCCTATCAACTCAAGGGAACAACATATTTAATATATCTCCTGAGATCATCAAGAAATCCCTCTGTTATCCCCCCCAGTTCAAATTATGTTAGTTTCACTGAAATGTCTTTATCCCGTCAGTTTTCTAAGTTACCCTGGAAGAAATAGAACGATTTCATCGCTGTTATTTCCAACTCTCGCCTTACAACTTTCCCATCTTCGTACTCGATGCCCTTGAATACATTCAAGGAACACCTTCAGCCAACACTTGCTCTTACTGAGGGGTTACTAGGTATAGATGGGGTCGAGCCAGTCTCGAAGGAATTCATAGCCCTTTTATGGTTGATGTTACAACCAGGTGTTATATTGGATATCCCCGGTTTCTTGGCCTCCACTGTCAAAACCCAGTTTCAAGACCTCCCGGCCACAGGCCATTTTTGTTTATGCTCCATGGTGTTCTACCTCTTCCTCTTCCAACAGGTTGATAAGTTCAAGGGTTCGGGTCTGGAAAAGGTCTCTAGGATAAATTCTTAGCCAAGAACTGTCTTTGAGTGGAACCCTGCAGTGCATCAGTTGGCTAATGGGGTGGGTTATTTAAACTTCTTGAATGAATTCATGACAATAGCCTATACTATTATTCATGACAACCCTCTGCCCAGGATTTTTCCTGAGTAGAGGAACTGGTTACAGTTCAGTGAGGAAGAAAGCACCAGATATTGGTACCTATTTGATGACTACACTGAGATCAGGGTCTACGGTGTAGAGGTTTCCCCTTATAGACTGCCAGTCTTTCCTACCATGCAGATTTTCGCCTTGGAGTACCTCCGACAAACCTTGAAGGCTGACCAGCTCCACTTCTTCCCTGTGAAAAAGGGGTCCATTCTTAAAATTCCTACCACCATCGGCCCCTTTCCTCCCCATAGTGGAAACCCTTCTCAAGGGTATGGATTTAAGGGAAGGGAAATCTTGGCCTTATGACCCAAAAGGCATCATCTCTAACAAGAGGAGGAAGATTAATTCAACTGCATATGCTCACAAAACTAGGCCCTTCATCGAGTGGAGATCTAATATTTATACCTGGCCTTTGCTTTCATAGATGGAGACTGAGTCATCAGCAACGGGGGAAAGAGGGGACACTGCTTCAACATGACAACCAAGCAAGAAACAGGTTGAAGAAGTCGGGGTCACAAGAGAACAGGTAGAGGTGGATATAGAAGAAGGTTCTTGGCCCTCTAAAAGGCAGAGAAAAAATGATGAGGAAGATGTCGAGGAAGAGTCGCCGCTCGAAAAAGTGGCACTGCATGGAGAGTCAGACAAAGGAAAAGTAGGTTTTACATTGAGATATGATGGTCCCTCTTCGTCTGATTTCTCAGGGGTGTCACAAGCTATCTCCATTAACAGGGCCGAGGTGGGAGACGAAATAAAGGGAAAAAACAGAGCTATCAGGGAGAATCTTTGGTTTGAATTAGCTAGATATGTAGACAAATATCATACTCGACTTACTGCAGAGCTTGATATGGATAAGGAGCAGCTGATGATGGCCATGACAGAAGCAGTTCTGGTTCCAAAGGCCGGGACCACCAGCTACAGAGATTTGGAAGTTGCAGTGAACATGTCACAAGTCCCTCCAATAGAGAAATGCAATTTGTTTCAGTGTTTCTGCGACATGTTGAAAGACGACGTCGTGAAGCTCTCCCTCACCCTAATAAAGTTGCAAACTAAGTATAACCAAGTGGTTGAGAACCTCAGGGTAGAGAAGACTAATTCCCGGGCACTTTCAAATGATTTGTGGAGTCTCCAAACAGCTGTGAAGGGCAAAGGGAGTGGTAAAGTTGATCCTCAGGGTCATTTTATTTCAAAGTTGCAAAAACAGGTTGCAGCTTTGAAACATAAATTGAATATGCCCGGTTTTCAACATGTGAAAACTGTTGAATTGGCCCAGATGGAAAAGGACATGGCTAACCTAGCGGACTTCCTAGCTAAAGAGAAATAGGAGAGAGCTAATATTACTAGCGAGATGACTGCCCTCCAGTAGAAGATGGACGAGTTGCAAAGAAACTGGGATACACACGTATGCTCCACGCCACTTCCTAAAGTATCCATCTCACTCCCGGAACAACTAACTACAGCACTGGCCAAACTTCAGGTGGCAGAGAACCAAACTCAAACTGCACAACAAAATATTCATGAGCTCAAGGCTCGTCTCAAGGAGAATAACAAAATGGTAGTAGCCTTGTAGAAAGAAATAGAAGAGGCGAAACCATTAGGGGAATTTTGAGGTCTAAAATGGGCCTCCTAAGAAAAATGTACAACCAAAATAAACTTTATAAGAACCAATAGGATTTAATATGATGACGTCAACCATGGGGGATGATTAACCATTTTTGGAGTAAAAAAGTACAAGGAATAAAAAATAATAAAATAATAAAACTACTTTTTCAACTCGTATTTTCAACTTATCTCCCTAAGTTTTTACTCAAATTTCGAGCAGAAGTACTCGTTGGATGCAAAATTTAATTTCTCATCCAAGGAATACCCATGTTTCATACTTTTGATGGACCCTCCTACATGAAAAATGAGAAATACATGAAAAAACGTGATTGAAATCATGCTTTTCATGTATTTCTCATTTTTCGTGTAGTAGAGTCCATCAAATGTATGCAACATGGGTACTCCTTGGATGAGGAATTAAATTATGCATCCAATGAGCATTTCCGATCAAAATTTGAGTAAAAAATTAGGGATATATGTTGAAAATACGAGTTGAAAAAATAGTTTTATTATTTTATTATTATTTATTATTTTTTTCCCTCTAAAATTTGATGATTTAATCTAACATTATTTTATTATTTCCAGTATTATTTTATAATTTCCTCAGGGGGCCCATTTTAGACCTCAAAATTCCCCTAATGAAGAGAAGCTACGACATGAAAAGAATATCTTGGACCTGATGAGCTAGATGAAGGGAAATGTCACCCTCTTGGAATCCAGACGCTTGATCTGGACGGACATCATCATGGAGGTAAAGAATCGATGGGCATTTCTTAATTTAATTGAAGAAAAGAAGGTTGTGGCTTGTCAATTCAGAAGGAATCTACATGAAGGGCATACAGATGTTGTAACTAAGGTTGAAAGTGCCAAAAGGTATATTACCTTCCTGAACAATTTGAGCTCAGAATAATTGGCCAATCTGGGAATTAAAGACAGGTTCAAGGAGGTAGCAGAATTCAGAAGGGTAATGGGAAAGGAAGCCGTGCGCAATCATGCACTGGGTAGTTTGGAATGGATGGTGACGAGTTTGGGACAGTTTGAAATTAAATGGACTGAACTAATGCTTGCAGGCCTCCCATCATGTTGGGAGCCTCCAACTGCTGAGTTTCAACTGTTACAAGTATACGAGTGCAAAATGACAGAGGTGATGAATCAGAAAGATGTACCGTTTGAGAAGACCACTCGGCTTAAGGCCAAAACAATAATTTCCTGACTCGGTAAGGAGTTCTCCCTTATCTATCAAGTTAAGTAGTAGTTTCCTACTCAAATGAACTATGCTGAATTAACATAAGTACATGCCCTGGTCGATTCTTTCGTTACAATACCTGGTCCTGCAGCTGACACCTAGCAGAGGTGTAGTGGTCATACGAGCGCTCCAGTCACCGCGTCTGCATCCCTGTCAACTCCATCTTCCAAAAAGAAAGCCATCTCTTCCACGACTACAGTACCGCCTTCTCCAGTAGCAGCCGCGACTCCATCTCACCAAAAGTAATGATAACTCATGACTGGGCCTATGTGGCCTCTTACCTTATTTTTCTTTTCACTTTTTAATTTCAAGTGAAGTTCGTATTTCACTCCTGAATTTTAGTTTCAGTTAGCAATTTGTTTGTATTTTTGTTAGAAATGGCTTCAAGCCCACTTTGTAAGATGATGGGAGGTGTTCTACCCCTTCATTGGTTTTGATTTTTTATTAAGACTTGGAACAACATACAAGCATGCAGGAAAGATATTTTCCCAAAATATCTTTCCACACATAGAAATCAGAAGTTATAAAAGCAGATAGAAAAGACTAATACAGGGTTCCAAATTTTTGGAGAGACTATCAACTAAAAGCGCTCTGTGTATGTTTTTTTTTATGATCTGGATAGTTGATGTTAAAGAACCCATTGAGACTTGGTATAAAGAGTTTTGTTGTTGAAAAGGATTCCACATAAAATTCTATACAGTTTGTATTCCTTCATGTTTGATTATATATAAATGTTCTCTTCGTCTCCATCCATTTTCTTGTATCTAAATGTTCTGGAATGTGAGTGCTTTGTAGTGGATGTGAATTTATCATAGTTGGTACTCATATCTTTACATTTATAGTGCTTTAAATATGGCTCAGGCATGATACTCTGTTCACTTTATATCTCATTTCCATAATTCTTCTGATAAGCACCTTATGGATTCTTATCTTAATATAAGCCCATTTACAGTGTATATCCCACTTCATATTCCTACATAGTTTCCGCTTACGCATACCTTGATAATTGTTTATCATTTTTACAGTCAGACCTCTTTACAGCAAGATGATTTTTAGCTGTCTAATGCATCTACTTATTTAGTCTTGTACAGAATCCTCAGAAGTATTCTTATTTGTTACGTTTGCCTCTGAAGGCTTGGTCCCACTATCACCAAATTTCCACCATTTGTTAGTAGCAAGGAAGCCATATTATTTTCAACTAATATCAATTATATCAGAAAATCCTTGCATTTAAGATGTCCTAGGCACTGGTCCTTTTACAACTCAGGGCTGTCTCTAGGAGTTACAACAGGTTCAATAGGAATTTTTTATATAGTTAGCGGTGCAGTAGGTGCAGTCGTGCTACCGCCTAATGAACTAGTGTCTGGCATGGTATCATAGCTTTGATTCCTTGTCTGAAATAACATTTACTCACTAGTCATATAGATTTCATGGTTTTTGTTTCTCGAATCAATTCGGGGTGTTGTTGTTGTTGGGTACTAACTGCCCCTCGGTGGGGGAAGGGATCCTCCATTACAACGGTTTGTTGCATAGGTCCCCCTTGTCAATGATTACCTTGGAGCTTATCTAGCTATGGTAGTTCAGGAAAGTGATGAGTGTAATGGAAATATTGACCAAAATGGCACAAAATTGGTTTGTACATAGATTAGCCCTCTAGTTCTACCCAAGTGAGTTATTTAGCTCCTAGTTGTGATTTTGGTTGGGGCTGCCCCCAACCTGAGATTACGGAGGGTGTTGTTGGTTATTACCCCCCAGTCCAAGATCTCCCTTTTGTTTATTTTTAAACATTTTTCTTGCCTCTTTAGGAATATGGTTATGATTCTCCTAGTCGTAAGACTAGCACAGCTAGGCCGAAGAAGGTTGCATGAATTTCACCAGTGCATTATTTTGTAGTGGTGGGTTTTGTGCTTGGGAGGGGAAATATTGGGGTCTTTGTCCCTAGTTTCTATATGTTGTTGGGCGGAGCTCTTCCGTCAGCATTCCTCGCTACATACTGGGTCCCCTACAAGGGAGGGTATGATCCTCCTTGCTGATAGTGATATGACAATGCCCTATTGGTCATATTCTGTAGAGGTGCAGGGTGAATCTGATGGTAGCCTGATTGCGCGGTGTTCTGGTTAGGATCATACAAGTAACCAGGGTACAAGATATAGTTTCCTAGGTGATTTTGGGTCAATGAACTGATCAATCCATCTATAGTATTCGACGTGCCTGGAAATTATTTGTAATTTTTCAGGCATGGGGCGTTAGGCAGGATGTTGTAAATGTATCCTGACTGAGTGTATATCAACTCAAGTTGTTGGGCTTAACTAATGGAATCCTCCTCAGAATTAGGTCCTTGGGTTGCCACATCCTTTGAAGTATTTTCTATGAGATTCTTCAAAAATAGGTCCAATAAAACTCTATCATTGAGTTTGGCTTTGCACAAACTTCGATGTCACCGCCATTCATGGAGATGGTCTGAGATATGGACAATTGGCATTTTCCTAAAATGAGTGAGTAACTCCATTCTTGAATCGTCGTGGATGGGTAACTAAAAATACATGAGGAACGTATTAGCGAGAGTGCTAAAGGATCCATGCGAAGTAAAAGGCTACTGCAGATACCATTTCGGGGCTAGTTCAGTTAGGGTGCGCTGAAATAGTCTTAGTCGAATACTATTGTCAATAATACTATTGGACGAACACCATAGGTGGAAAGTCATTACATGATTTCTAGGGTCTTCTGCTTGCTTCCATTCGAATTTTGGAATGTCTAAAGGGAGCTTCATGGGCATGGGGGGCCAATTGGGATTGTGTGCGATGGGATTATTTATTAAATTTGATAGTTCTAGGATGTTTAATGATGCTAAGAAAGGTAACTGAGTATTGAGTGCCATTGTGATTGTGAAAACATATGAATTTGGTTGTGTATGGAGGGTGTCTGGGGTATATTACCCTATGATGTCCTTGACTGTGTTTTACATTTGCTCCCGAAGGGGTAGCGCTCCTCTGCCCTCTGGGGGTTATGGAAGGAGTGGTGTGTGGTGAGCCTGAGGGGGTTTCCAACTAAATATGCCCTGATAAAGGATGAACCAATAAGGATGTGTGTGTGTATTCTTTAATGCCTGAATGGTGAAAGACCTGACACCCTTCCCTCTCATGGGGGAAGGTCCAAAAAACGTCTAGATGGACGAGGCCCCGTTGGGTCCATTATGGTGTCAACTTGGTTTAATTTTTGTAAAAAAATTTTAGTCTTTCTCAAAGGAAAGAGATTATCATGAAAGAAAAATGTGATCACATACATAAAACAAATTGAAAAATAAAAGGTAAATTTCTCCTTTAGATTAATCCTATGTGATCAAACAATCAAAAAATATGGTTTTGGTTGTTTCACGTATGATACTCAAAAATCCTAGAATACCTAATTCTCCTCACAATCTCACATGTAACTAGGCCTTGTGAAGATATCTTCTGGTGGGTAGTGGGACTAACGTCTCGAAAGAACTATCGACGCCTTCCAACAGTTGAAGAATCAAACAAGGTAAAGGTAAGATGATCTAGTGTTGCCCGCACAGTCACCTATAGGGAAGGATGCCCTAGATTTCGCCACTAAAGTACCATCGTCCCACATGAGTGTTCAAGTCTTGAGCTTCTTGGTATTTAGCTACTAGTACAGAGCACTAGATGGGTTAGGTAGCCCCAAATAGTACTGCATTCACTGGGTCCAAGCTTAACTCCATCTGAATCAAGTCTCTTTGGCGCTCATGAATTCTATTCCATGGGCGGATAGACAGATTTTAAGCTCCCTAATAGTCAAATTCTATTCTTCCAGAATGTAAAATGAACATTGTGGCTTATTGGATGCCTACCCTGAATGGTCCTAACCTAAAATATTAATTATTTTCTGGCCCCTAAGGGGAGATTTTAATGAGTTTAATTAATGGTTAATTTTAAGGAGTCCTACTTTTCTTATGGTGTTCCTTGGTGAAGCAACGGTAAGAATAGGACCGATATCATATCTTACTGAAGCTTTGTGTGTGTAATGAAGTGTAAAATCACAATGTTATAGGATGTGGATATGCGATGATGCTTTACACTCCCTCCTAATTACACTATGGTTGATTATTCCTTTCAGAAAATAAACAATGTGCGGATAATCAGGCGCTTACAATTATTCCTATTTAGACTAAATGTTCCACTATAGGGAGATGAAAAACTATCAAAAGAGAGAGTTCATATGCATACCTAGGATCGCCAAGAGGTGCAAGGGTGGTATAGATTACTTGCCTTATTTGATACTTTGATCCTAGTCTTGAATCCCAATGAAAAATTTAAACTAAACTTAATGCATAACTTTGAAAAAATTAAAACTAACTAAATATGCGTGGATATGGGCCACTTACTTCTTGCAAATTAATCCTATGTGTTCGATGTCTATTATTAGTAATTAGTTCACTTAGATATCATGTGTGGATTTAAAAACCACTTACTTGCCTCCTAATTAAACTATGTGAATTTGTGGTAATAAACTAAAATTAGAACTATGTAATAGCTAAGCTAAAGTTTAGCCTAAAATATGTCCTAATAGTGAAGAAATGCCATAAAATAGTGCTGGTATATTTATTATGGGCTGCTAGTCACTTTATAATTGCAAAAACATGAATAAAATTAGTGAAAAAATGGTTCAATAGTTTCCGCATGGGTTATGTTTACCTAGGAGCGTGGACCTGCGTGTCTCTCTGAGATGAATGTGCGTGGTTTTGCTGTCCATGGAAATTTTGCCTTCTCTGAACTGAATCTCTTCACAGAGGATGAATGAGAGAAGATGAGGAAGAGGAGAAATGTTCCTGCAATAATCCTGAGCAGAAGAGAGGTTTTGCAAAACAACAACCACTTAGCCTAAGAGGAAAGAGAATTGGAGTTGCCAATCCTGCATTTATGTATTTGACATGAGGGTATACAAAATGTACCAGTGCTTGGTAGGGTTCTTTGCTATCCTAAAAGAAATTTCATAGGGAAAAATGAGTTTTTATATGGTTAGTGAAGCATCATAACATGTAGAAAAACTATTTATAAAACATAGCATACTGCAAAAGAGGAGGAAACAAGAAACAACAAATACAAATATAACACAAGATCAATATCGAGTTTTAAACAAACTAATAATACCAAGGGAGAACGGATCACCTTTTATTAGCTGTTGGTGGTAAAAAAGAGGTAGAACGCTAAAGCACTCGTAGTGAGTCCTTAGAGCTATGGAGCTCTAATACTCAAAGCAAGGAGGGCTCTTCCCTTCAGCTATTTGCAAGCCTCTCTGTAATATTCCTAAATTCGCACATAGCTAATTGGAATATTAAATTTTGATTTTGCTCTTCGATAGAGGAAAAGAGGGTATGGAGACCCATAAATCTCCCTAGTGGGAATAAAAGACTCTCCTAGTGTGAATGGAGGTCATATAAAAGCTAGATTGAAGACCCTTCGGTGTGTAAAGGGACTGGATCATGAAGATTTTTTCAACTTTGACCAAATCAAACAGTGTTGTTATGGAGGAGTGGCATTAAAGGTGGTACAACGCAGTTTTGGAGGGAGATTGATTGCATGATGGTGGAAACACTAATGAGTGGGATCCAAGGTGAGAAGGCTCACATTGTTTATAAGGAAGAAGATGGTAGCCATATAAGGCTATGTTATGATATGTTATGTTTTATATTATATGGTCTATTTAGACATATATCTTTCTCTAGCTGTTTAGCTGAGATTAAGTGTTGTTTAGCACCGGGTGTTCCTGATCCGGAATCCCACCTCTTCCTTTCAGAAGCTCTTGGAGGATTTTCCACTACATTTCCACATTCAGGTTTCATACCAAGCTTCAGCCTTGTGGTACAACATAGTTTCTGTTGAGAGATGTGCTGAGTTGCAGGGTGCAATAGTGGAAGATTGTATTCGGTGTTTTCTGAGAGAGTTTTGCAGTGGAGGAAGGTTTCCTTCCATTGGGAGGCTAGTAAAGGAGCCCCTTAGGATTATTTGATATATTTGGCATGAGGCCAAGGTGAATTTATCCCCTACAGTGCAGTTCAAGTCCAAATCTGCATTATTTTAGTGAGTTGTTGCAGTGGGCAACCCAAAAATGGCCGAAAATCCAACATTAAAATTTGGCCAAACCATTTCTGGGTTTGTCTGGGTTTTGTGAGTATAATTTGTTGTTAAAATATCATATCATTATGAGCACTCTAACATCCTTCCACACATGTTTCATCTCCTCAAAAGTAGTAGTTTCCAGCATCAGCAGCAGTAGTTTACTTTCCATTGAAGGGATCAACCCTTCATTAAGAGAGTTCTTTTGGAGGAGTCCTTTCAAATCTACATCAGATTCAGCCACCTCCTTATATGTGCTTTAGTTGCAGTGCATCTTCAGCCCTAGGGCTTGAGATCCACCATTCATATTTAGGGTATTTCCGGAAAGCCATTCTGGGTTGCCTTGCAAAAGTGTTGAGGAGCATAGATCTCCATTTTTGGCCCTGCACGAGCATAATCTTATCAAATCCATTTATATATGTTCCAGTTGCATTATTAGTCATTAAAAATATGATGTGCTTGCTTCAATACTTTGTGTAGTAATGTATTTCATGTTTTGGGTGCATTTTGGCATTGGATGCTTCTTTTGCCTATCTTGAGGGGCTTGATCCCCAAGATCTTGTACTTATTTATTGTTTTTATACATAATACCATGGATCTATCATTCGACTCACATATAATGTGTTAGTACTTGATGTTATTTCCATTATTATGAGCTATATTCCTGCTTTTCCCATTTGGGAATATTACAGCGGTACCAGAGCATAATCTTGGCTCAGCCTAAGGATCTCAGCCATTATGCTATCAGGAGAATAAGAAGAAGGAGAAAGAGATCAGAATGCTGGAAAGAATGAGTTTTATCTCATATCTTTTCAGATCTAAGAATGACCTCACCAAGGATGTCAAGCAAAGAAAAATGGAGAATAGAAGTGAAGCTACATTAGGGTTTCAAGATGAGGAAGGTCCATGTACTTCCTATCAACAAAAAGATGATCTGGTATTGCATAGAGCTCCAAAGAAGTATGCTATGCTCTTTTCTTTTGAAGAAGAGGACAAGAGGCATGGAGATGGAGTACACTTAGATCGTGAGATTCTAAGTGAGTGTCTTGCAGGATATAAGTCTCAACCTAGAGCTTTCAAGGAGAATCTAACTCTCCCACAGTTCATTCATCTCAAAGATGAAATAAGACCTTGCACCAATAGAAGAATAAAGGGCAATAGATTCCTATTGTATACCTTTGATGGGTCATCCTCATGCATAGCAAGGACTTGGGGAATGGAGTTGGATGCATTTTTCCTACTAGATCCAGTAGTAGAGAAAGAAGTTGTTGAAATTGCAGCACTGCACCTTGAGGGTGAAGCAAACATTTGGTGGTTCAGCCAATTGATTCATGCAAAAGTGACTGCATATGTAGATTTTACTCAAAGGTTGATCAAGAAGTTTGACAAGAAGAAATCAGAGGAGAAGGAGCCTTCATTACCACTTGCTGCAGGAACACTTGCATCAGGAGAAAGAACCCTTGCATCTTTGCAAAGTGGTATTGATCTCTTGACATATAGAATCCCATGCACTATTCTAGAGATGCATAAGAAGGAGGAGACTTGTACCAGCTCTGATGCATCCAGGGAAGAGCATCCATCATCATCAGCAGTTGGGGAAGCCATCACACCAGAAGGAGGAATCTTTGTAGCAGTAAAAGATGTTCCCAAGCTTTAATAAGGTATGCACATGTTTCCATTTTATGTTACTTCAGCACATCATACAGAGGATTGTGGGAATGTACCATTGCATGACCTAGGGTCAAATCACATTACTAATTTGGAGCAGCAGACTATCACTGCATTGAGAAACCTTGATTTGTTCAAGGAGGAGATATACAGTCATCCTAGTGTATCATTTTTTAGGTGCACACAACTCTTGGGATTGGAGTGTATATTCTTGGAGGATGGGATGAGTATTATCCTGAACCATGCCATGCAGAACTATGTGTCCAGTACTAAACATGATCTTGAGACAACCGATGCACCATTATGGAGATTAGCAGTGTTTTCATTGAGCAACAGTGATGAGTTGGAGGCCCAAACATTATTGGAGCATTCCAATGACCTTTCTACATGCATATCAGAGGATACGTAGATGGTTTATGGAGGGCATATTTTGGGGGGTGACATCTTCCATTATTATGATGGACACTTCTTGATGACCATTTCACATTTTGATGAGAATTTTTTCCTGCCACTTATTTGGATCCTTATGGGGTCAACATGGTCATTGGTGAGTGGTCTTCATTTGGAGATCTCTAGGAGATTGCATTTCAACATCCTATGAAATGAAAAGGTGGAAATCTGATTTGGGAGGATGGTATTCTCCATTGGAGGGATACCAGTTTTGAGCATGGTGATAGACACTCACCATTGGTTGGATGGGTGATTTTGATGAGCAAGAGGCTAGAAATCCACTTGCAGATCTATGACAGAGGGCAGCAGGAAGCATGGCTATGTTGGCTACTCTTGAGATAATTTGGCCATCATGTGACATATCTTTCTTCAAAGGGTGTGTTGGTGGATGGATCTTGGCATGGCACTTGCATCATATGGCAGCAAGGAGTTTGGGTGTATTGGGGTGATGTGATATCTTTCATGTCAACCCTCATGCTCTTTCTCCATAGTTTATATAATGATGGTGTGGGGATGCAACAAGAGTTGTTGTTGCTTTGGAAATTCTTGGGATATTATGGGCTGATTTTATCCCATGCATTACATGATGTTGCAGGAGTAGGTGATGGCACTATCATGGTGCAAAGGGGCTACTCCTTAGCCTTGGAGGATCAAGAGGTACTTCCACTTTGGAAGGAATCTCCCATATATAGCAACATTATGATTGATGGCTTTTTCATGTGGTATGTCAAAGAATGGAGCTATGAGATGACAAGAGACTTATGACAAAGGCCAATAGCGTTGTCATTTGGGAGGTTGGGTTTGTTGATGGAGTGTCCTCAGGATCACTTCAGATATAATGCACTTGATGGGCAAGGAGGAGATGAGAGTGATGGAGTAGTGGATGGAGACATTTATTACCATGATATGATCTTCTAGACTTGGATTTTGAAGCATAAAAAGAAAGATCTACATGCAGCACATAGTTCATTCCTCTTCATGGGAGTATATCATACCACTATGGAGGGCTCATTCATGGATATTATTATCATATTACTCTCAGTACGTGGTAATAATTATGTTTTTTCACTTATTGATTATCTAACACAGTATTTGCAATCTCTTATCATCTTTATATAGTGCATTTCTCCACGAGAGGGCAAGCCTCTATTTGGGCTTCATGGTCATTTTGGGACCAACATCTATGATGGGGAGAGCCATTTTTTGTATGGATTTGGGCAAGTGTTGTACTATTTCTTGTATGCTCAGTTGATATATAATGTCATTTACTATTTACTAGTAGATGTGATGACATGCACAGTTAGCAATTTGTTAGGAGACAACTTTCCATGTTATTTTCTGAAATAGCAGTTAAGAAAACTACGTTGTGACTACTTGAGAAACTGTTGGTACCTTCCAGCACTATGTAAAACCTTCAGTACTTCTCTCATTTGGATTCCATATGATGATAATATCATATTCATTGGATGATTTGGGAAATAACCAAAGCGTGGGTTTTTGAGGATTCTATTGCCTTTTTGCTCCATGAAGGCAACATTATGGTAGCCCATATTCAACAGCAGTTCTACACTTATTATAAGTGGAGAGAGAGACAATGTGGGATGGAAAATTTGATCCATGATATTTATCTATATAGCCCACCTTATTTGCAGGAGCCTAAGGTGGAGGAGATGTTTCATGAGTTGCCATGTTGGAGGGTGACGCACTTTTTTGTGGATGATAGCTTGGGGATGGAGGCTTTAATTAGGGATGATAGTTTCCCATAGATTTCAGATTCCATGCCTCAAGGAGGCCTCTAGACCACACATAGTTGCTTCCATGGATATTCCACTTGTTAATGATACGAGGCATTTGGAATTTTCAACAAAGGCACACTTATACACTCGGGAGGAGCAACTTGGAGACTGATTGGTGAGACAACATCTTGTTCATTGGACAAGCTTATCACATGGAAATGCTACAGGGGGAATAGGAGAGGCCCTTAAGTTCTATCCTTACAGTTGCTTGAGGACAAGCAACATTTGGGAGGGGAGGACTGTAATATTTCTAAATTAGCACACAGCTAATTGGAATATTAAATTTTGATTTTGCTCTTAGATAGAGGAATAAGAGGGTATGGAGACCCATAAATCTCCTTAGTAGGAATAAAAGAAACTCCCAGTGTGAATGAAGGTCATCTAAAAGCTGGATTGAACACCCTTATGTGTGGAAAGGGGCTGGATCATGAAGACTTGGTAAACTTTGACCAAATCAAACAACGATGTTATGGAGGAGTGGCATCAATGGTGGGATAACACAGTTTTAGAGGGAGATTGAATGCATGATCGTGGAAACCCTAATGAGTGAGACCCAAGGTGAGAAGGCTCACATTGTTTATAAGGAAGAGGTTGGTAGCCATATGAGGCTATGTTATGATATGCTATGTTTTAGATTATATGGTTTTTTTATACATATATATTTCTCTGGCTTTTTAGCTAAGATTGAGTGTTGTTTAGCACCGAGTGTTCCTAATCGGGAATCCCACCTCTTCCATTGAGAAGCTCTTAGAGGAGTTTGCACTACATATCCACATTTAGGTTTTAGACCAAGCTTCATTCCTTTGGTACAATTCAGTTTCAGTTGAGATATGTGTTGAGTTGCAAAGTGCAACAGTCGACGATTGTATTAGGTGTTTCCTAAGCTAGTTTTGCAATGGAGGAAGGTTTCCTTCTATTAGGAGGCCAGTAAAGGAGCCTCTTGGGCTTATTTGATATATTTTGCATTAGGCCAAGGTGATGTTATCCCCTACAGTGTAGTTCCAGTCCAGATCTGCATTATTTTAGTGAGTTATTGCAATGAGCAACCCAAAAATGGTCGAAAATCCAAATTTAAAATCTGGCCAAACCATTTCTGGGTTTTTCTGCGTTTTTTTACTAGAATCAGTGGTTACAATCCTAGATAATTCTGAGCAATCTAACATCCTTCCGCACATGGTTCTTCTTCTCAAAAGTAGCATTTTCCAACTGCAACAGTTTCCTCAGCACCAATAGTTTTCTTTCCATTGAAGGGATCAACCCTTCATTGAGAGAGTCATTTTGGAGGAGTTCTTTCAGATCTACATTAGATTCAGCCACCTCCTTCTATGTGCTTTAGTTGTAGTTCATCTTCATCCCTAGGGCTTTCGATCCACCATTCATATTTAGTGTATTTCCGGAAACCCATCCTGGGTTGTCTTGGAAAAGTCTTGAGGAGCATAGATCTCCATTTTTGGCCCTGAATGAGCATGATCTTATCATATCCATTTATATATATGTTCTAGCTACAGTATTAGTCACTAAAACTACATTTTTCTTGCTTCAGTACTTTGTGTAGCAGTGTATTACATGTTTTGGGTGCATTTTGGTATTAGATGCTTCTTTTGCCTATCTTGAGGGGCTTGATCCCCAAGATCTTGTACTTATTTATTATTTTTATACATAATACCATGGATCTATCATTTGGCTCACATGTAATGTGTTAATACTTGCTACTATTTCCATTATTATGAGCTATATTCCTGCTTTTCCCATTTGGGAATATTACACTCTCTCTTCTCCTCGAATGAGTGATTGGATAACGGATAACTAATGCTCTTGTGCATTGGGATTGAGATGTTAGATTGCCAACAAATGAATCCCTTCACTCCTTTGTTGCTTGGACAACACGCTGTTGGTTTTCTCATAGGAAATTTTGCCAGCATAACAATTTTTTCTAAATTGTTCTTCTCATGGTGGTCTTTCATAGGAAAAATTAAAATCTTATTCGCTCTCTTGGTACAATTGTGGATAATGACCCAAGAGTGGAGGTTGATTCCATTGTGTGCTCACTTTAGATCTCAAGGTGGCCCTAGGTGGATTTTCTTGGCAGCTTTTAGTGGAGAATATTCTTCCTGAAAGTGTGCAAAGTGGTCCCAAATGGTGGCTTTCTGCCATACCCAGGACCGCGCTGCTTCCTGAGGGATAACCATAGAGATTTGTGTTACTATCCAAGAAAAGGTTGCGCAAAGTGATTTGTGCCAGTTCCTTCTGTGTGAAACTTAATAAATTTTCCTTTTGACCTTAGAAAAAGTTAAATTTTCCAGATTTTGTAATGTTTTTCCATCCTATAAATCCTTCTGCTTGAAATTTCATGATGTCCTTAGCCTGTCTGATTTTCTAGTGATAAAAATTTTATTGTTGGATGACAAATTTTATGGGAACCAAAGATGAATATGTTGCTACGAGAAACTTTTAGAACAATAAAATGAACTGTTGCAGGTCGTTGATTTCAGTAAAGCATATATTCTTCATCAAAACCCAAAATCCATGGTTAATTCTTACCATGCGAATGAATGTACTGAACTATAGCATGGAAAGAAATAGTTGGATTACTGATCACTAATGAAAATGGTTAACCAATGTGATTCAATTCACTAATAATGTAAATGAGTGTCAAGGTACCCAAGTGAATCTTGACAAGGTTTTGGGTGCAGGAATTACACTTAAGAAAGCTCCTCAACACTTAATTTGTCAACCCGGAGGATCCGTAAACTTAGAGACGAAGCACAGGAAATGCTAGAGATGGTATGAATCTTCCTAATATAAATCCCTACTTTCTTTAAAGGAAAGAATGCAGAATCAAATTAAAAAGAGAAAAAGGAAACTTGAACCATCAAAATAATCTAAGACTGGAACAAGGAAGAATGAATTTGCAAGAGGGAATTAAAGATAAAAGGAAATAATTCTAGCTAATTGTTGTTTAAATACTGAGTGTGTGTTTTTCTTTAGTAGAGACACTTAGCAGTCTCATTAGATGGGCCCTTAAACCTACTCCTTTAGATATTTCCTTCTTGCACTAATCTGTCCTGCACTATCGTAGTCTGCTTGCACTAGTGCAGGAATAGAGATTTATGCAGAAGGTATAAATGTTTCCTTTACTAAAAGATTTTTACTTCATGCAAAGGCTTGAACTTTTCCAGGTTCAAAGCACTCAGATCCCGTGGAAAGAAACCAATTCTTGCACCAGATCAAAGCTTCTTGCACTTAGCATTTAATTCTTAAAATGAGTGCTTAGTTATTGCAAGTGCTATTATACTGTTAAATCAAATTGCACACATAAAAAGTGAATGTTTCTGATCTTAACAGAGTGTAGGAATAAAACAACAATCAATATACATTTATCCTATCATAAGAATTTAATGAAAGAAATAAGATTGTGGGAAGTAGACTAAGAAGGCTTGTTGCATCACACCAACGTGCACTGGTGCAGGTTCATTTCTCTTGCTTGGACTAGGTGGGGAAAACCAATCAAACAGAATTGCAGAAAAGGAGATATCACACCAACGTGCATTGGTGCAAGGTTATTTCTCTTGCTTGGACCAGGTGGAGGAAACCCAATCTGAAATCAAGTGCAGGAAAGGAAATTGCAGGAAAAGGAAATTTATCTACTTCACACAATGGATCCTCTTTCACTCAGACAGGAATACATGTGCTTAAAATTAAATCACACTTAACAATGTAAACACAAATTACAGGAAAACGGGAAATGGGGTAAACGTGTTGGGTTGGCTGGGCCCTAGCCAACCAGCGTGTTTCCCTTTAAAATAAAAATGATGCTCAGTACCTTAATCAATTCATCAGCTCAAATACAGAAACACAATTTGTGAAACATGAGGAAAAGCTCCATTTTATTAATTCACTGAGGCAAGTACATACATTAATACATCGTCTAGCCCATATTCGGGCGATAACAAAATACAGCAACCTGTTACCACCTCTCTGGCTCTGTCTCTATTCTCTTCTGTTATCCAAAACTTCCCCCTAGTCCTATTTGCATTCTACATTATATAGATCTTTGGCCAAAGGCCAAAATAGATCATTCAACCGATTACATAACCAAATGCATAATTTAGCTTTTTGGCCTTCAAAATTAGATAGTTAGCAAAACTGGCCATAGCCAATCTCCAGCTTTCGTCCTTCACAAATTCGGTCTCGTCTACCTTTAGATTGATCCTGTTGTCATGGCTAAAGCTGCTCAAAATGAGGCGGTGATCAAGGAGGTTTGGATCTGCTGCAAGGATTTGTTGTGCTCGCAATGGTGCAAGATCCGATCCTGCACTAGGATCAGCGGTCACGGTAAGTACTCTAACTACCAAATAAACATTGGAGATATCGATAATTTGCAAAGAGTGATTAAAAGTAATAAATAATGTAATAAATGATTAATTAATTCTAAGTTGAATTAAAAGTATGAAAAATAAATTTTGTACGAAATATGTCACCGTGCTTGGACTAGTGCAAGATGAGGGTGCATATAAAAGGTAAAACAGAGGTAAATGGTTATGATTTAGGAAGGGGAAATGGAAAAAAGAGAGAAAATTAGGGGGCTAACATCCTCCCATCCCTAATCTATTGTGTATCCTCACACAACTCTTTACCTTTGCAAAAAACCTTCAAAACTTTGAGCATTCCATCTCAATCCTTCTCTAACATACTGACAACAGCCTGCAATGTTTCAGACTTCTTCTTTCTGATATTCTTTAGTTTCTTTATCACCTTTCTATGTCGCTTGAAACATTGTGCAGCTCAGTACTTCCAAACTCTAACTTCTCCTTTCTTTTTCTGGATCTCCACAGCTAATTCTTCTTTACTCTGTTCTTTATCCTCCTACGCTTTAGCTATGAGCTATTCTAAGTTCTGCACTTGAAGCTCTAGTTCAAATATCTGAGCAATAGGAGTTACCAAATCTTCTTCTTCTTCTGTCTTGACAGGAACTGTGTCTTCCTCAAGGACCTGAGTATCCCTCATGGTTACATCAAGAAATTCTTCTTCTTCTGTCTCGACAAGGGCAATATCTTATTTAGGGACCTTAGTATCCCTAGGGGTTTCAACAAATGCTTCTTCTTCTTCTTCTTCTTCTTCTTCTGATTCTTATTCTTCTTTTGGTTCTTCTTCTTGTTCTGATGCAGAAGGGGATTCAACATCCTGTGGGGACTATGGTTCTTTTCCTGCATTAGATTCTTCATTCTTTTTCTGGGCCCTTTTAATGAAATCGGCCAATAGAGTGTCATCTTCGACCTCTACAAATTTTTTTGCGTTCGCAAGGACTGACAAGTTGTTTTCTTTGGGGGTCTATGCCTGTACTGGTGTCGTAGAAGGATTCTCTTCAACAGGTGCACTAGTTTTCTTCTTATTTGGTGATGGGGCCCTTTCTTTTGTTGATTTTTCAGGTCGTTTCCTTTTTGCACTAGTCCAAGAAGGACTCCCCTTTACATTCTTACTCGGACCCTTGCTTGTGTTGGCGGGGTCCTCTGTCTCCTTTCCAGCAACTGTCGTTTTATGTAGCTATTTTAACAACGCCTCCTAGGTCATGCCTTTAACTTCTAATTTTTTCTGGACAAAAATATTTATCAGGCCGTGGTGATATAACTTCTTGTCGGCCTGGTCTGCCCTTCCGTCCCGCACACCCTTGGCCATTATTTCCAAGCTCTTAAGAAAAAAATGGGGGAAATCAATCCTCCACCGGACATGCTGGTCGGCTTCGAAATGTTGCAACATCCCAAAATGATACACAAAAGTGAGGGAGTACCTTCCCTCACAGGTTACAAATTTCTGTAGGATGAAAAGGAGGTTTCGCCATTGTCCCAGCAGGGCACTGCGCGGAATTCCTTTCTTCCAATATAACTTCATATTATTTTCGACGACGAAACGCTGCCTCCTTTCTAGTTTCTAATTTTTAAACCACTGCTCACCAGTATTTTCCAAGCCTATCTCTGCTGCTATAAACTCTTTCGTAACCTCAAATTTTAGAGGCCCAATTTTTACTCGACCATTTTTGAAACTTTTGGCAAACTGTAGGGCCACTTCACTATTGCGCCCATCAAAATTTTGCAAGAATTGAAGAAAACCTGAGTCTCACAATAGTTCAAGACTATTGCGATACTCAATAGTCTGTTCTACCCTACTGAGAGATGAAGGTTCGCTTCGAACAGGTGGCATCGCTGCTTAACGGTTATGAACAGTCAAGAATTTACATGCAAAACCGGGAAAATTGGTTCTTATAGATAGGGATCCAACCGTCCACCATCCCTTCCATCTTATCACCCATTCATTCCACTGAAATAGCCGTGGATGCATGGAATCTTTGAGATAGTGCTAGACTGGTGCTTGCGGCGACGTTTTAACGAATAGGTGAGGTAATCATTATGAGTGAAGGGCATCTAGGATTATGGCGGAAAGGGGAAATTATATCCAAGCAATGGTTAAACACTTCTAAACTCCTTCATAATTAAAAAAATAACTTTAGCATTCATTAAAAAATGATCATGATTCTTAACTTAAAAACGCCTTGTACTTTAAATAATTTTCTCCTAGTTAATATGATAGCACAAGTACTCATCGACTAAGTGAAAGGAATTTTTATAAACTTTCATGATGACCACTTTCTTATGATGTATGCTATGAAAAGAACAAATTGTACTATGTTTCTGATAGGGTGCATGCTTGCACCGGTCTGCTTTCACTGCTTAACTATGCTATTATGTTGGTACCATTATGCTTGCATTATTATATAGGACGACATGCTTGCACTAGTACAAGTATAATATCTGAAAAAAGAACAGGGAATTTAAGTAAAATATAGGCTGGACTTCTAACATGGCTTCCTCAACTTATACTGGAAATTTTCTTCGCCCTTTCTTGATGCTTCAGAGCATATCCTTTTGCTCTTTATGCGCGAGATTCTACAATGAATTCATGAGGGAACAAAGAAGTGGGAAAAGGAAATTTCAGAATGGGAAGGAATTTTGTTACAGGGATTCCAGGAATAGTACCACAAGACGGGATAAACAGAAGTAGGATAGGGAAAAAAAATTCAAGGGTAAAGTGGGGTTTTTTATGAAACGGAAAGGGTAAATTCAGAAGAATATGGGAAGGTTAATCATTCTGGGATTGAAGAATAAAACTGAAGGAATATTACGAAAGTGGAATTTAAAGAAAGGCAGAAAATTTTCTAGAAGGTATGCCTGCACTGGTGCAAGAAAAATAACTGCAGTGAGAATTAATCGTTACTTGAATAAAAAATATCCATGCTAATTACCCCAATTGTATAAAGGTTGGTTTTGTTAAACCTGCTTTTACTTGGTGGTCGCTAGCATATCTAAAGATCAAGCAACATTCTCTTTTTATTAGAAATTTTTGATCTTCCTGCCAGCAAACTGGTTTTCAGGTTGATCCTTCTGCAATCATGTCAGCGAACTGATTTTCATGATTATAGGAAAATATTTTTTCTTTACTTAAAAAAAAAAAAAAAATGTATTTTAAAATTTTTTTATTATTTTTATTTTTTTTTAAGAAGAAGAAGAATTCATGTTTTCAAAAGTTTGGTATTACCATTCACCACTACCGTCCCGAATTGTTGTTGGACTTGTTGTGTAAAATATTTCTTGGCAAGTGGATGAAAATACTTCTTTAATCTGTGTCCATTTACCAAGAATACTAAATTTTTTCCATCAATAGTTTTAACTTCTACTGCTCCATTCTCGAATACTCTGATCACTTCATAAGGTCCCATCCAACGTGTATGGAACTTCCCTTTAAAAATTTTAAATCTAGAATCATAAAGGAGCACCCAATCACCTGGTTGGAATTGTTTTTTCTGAATAGACTTGTCATGCCACCTTTTGCGTTGCTGCTGAATTAGTATGTTTTTTTGAACAACATCCCTACGAAATTCATCGAACTCATTTAATTGGAGAAGACACTGTTGTTGTGCCTCAGAGAGATCTAGTCCTAACTGAACTGCAGTTCTGAAAGTTTTGATCTGGAATTCAATTAGTAACAGAACCTATTTGCCATATACCAACTCATATGGTGTATGTCCCGTGCTATTTCTCCAAGTGGTTCTATATGCCCACAAAGCTTCTAGTAATCTATCAGCCCAGTCTTTTCGATGCATATTTACTGTCTTTGTAAGAATGGACTCGATCACTTTGTTTGTGGATTCCACCTGGCCATTTGCTTACGGGTGATACGGCGTGGATTTCCTGTGCCGGATCTTGTATTGCTCCATCACACCCTGTACCAGATTATAAATAAACTACGGAACATTTTCAGAAACAATTTCTCTAGGCACACCAAATCTAATAAAGATTTCAGTAAAAGGAAAATCAACATCAACTTTTTCTGTAGCAAAGGAAACAGCTTAAGCTTCTACCCGTTTTGTAACAAAATCTGTACAAACCAAAATGTGCATTTTACTTAATGACATTGGATTTATTGGCCCTACAAAATAAATAGCCAATTTTTCAAATGGCTCAATCATAACTTGGGGGCATAAAGGAATTTCATTGGTTTGATTAGGCTGGCCCACTCGTTGACAACTATCACATCGCTTGACATATTTTTTGGCATCCTTAAACAAGGAAGGCCAAACGTAACCAGCACGCAATACTTTATATGAAGTCTGCTTATCAGCGAAGTGGCCTCCACAAGATTCATCATGAGCATACTTCAATATGTCAAACACTTCCTCCTCTCTTACACATATACGGATAATTATATCTAGACCAGTGTAAAAGAGATCTCCTTGAATCCAAGAGTATGCAACACTTTTCTGAATAATATTCCGCTTTTCACGAGCGGACAAGTGGGGTGGTGTTTTCCCAGTAACCAAGTAATTAGAAATGTCAGCAAACCACGGAGAATCTGTTGACATAGAAAAAAGATGTTCATTCGGAAAATCATCATTAACAGGAGTTGCTTCACCAGGATTATCTAATCTAGAAAGAAAATCTGCTACAACATTAGATTTTCCTGGTCTATCAACAATAGTAACATTAAATTCCTACAACAATAGCAACCACCTAGTCACTCTACCGCTATTCAATGGTTTTTTCATCAAATATTTAATCGTGGAATGATCAGCATGTAAAAATACTTCATATCCTGTAATATAGTGCATGAACTTATTAATTGCAAAAATTACAACTAAAAACTCTTTCTCTATAACTATATAATTTAATTCAGTGGAAGACAAATTCTTACTAATATAATAAATAACATAGGATTTCTTATTTTCCTCATCCTAAAGCTGCGCCAATAGCCAAATTTGAAGCATCAGAGGAAATGTGAAAAGGAAGGGACCAGTTAGGACCTCTCAAAACTAGTGCTTGTACCAACTTTTCCTTCAATGCTTCAAAAGTCACTATTGGCAAGCTGTCGACCAAGAAAATTCACTATCCTTAGCTAGAAGTCGGAAAAGAGGGGCAACTATCTTAGAAAATTTTTCAATGAATCTTTTATAATAACTAGCATGTCCTAAAAAACCTCTTACTTCCCTTTGAGTTTTGGGTGCAGGAAGATGCAAAATGATTTCAATCTTTGATGGATCAACCTGGATACCTTTACCAGAAATCAAATGGCCAAGTACCACACCCGCTTTGCACATTAATCTACATTTCTTGTCACTCAAGGCAAGATGGGCTTCCTGAAAACAGAGAAGTACTTTCTCTATATTTTTGAGAGCTTCCTGAAAAGAATCACCAAACACAAAAAAATCATCCATATAAATTTCTACAAATTCTAGATCGGAAAAAATGGCCAGGACTGCCCTTTGAAAGGTAGTCGGGGCATTACATAAACCAAAGGGAAGCACTTTATAAGAAAATGTACCCCATGGACATGTAAAATTAGTTTTATCCTGATCTTCGAGTGCAATCTGTATCTGGTTATAGCCACTGAAGCCATCCAAAAAAGAAAAATATTTCTTTCCTGCAAGGGTATCAAGAACCTGCTCAATGAAAGGGAGAGGGAAGTAATATTTGAGAGTGGCTTTTTTTAATTCTCAATAATCAATAAAAATACGCCATTATTCCATATTTCTTAGATACTAGCACTAATGGAGAGACCCACTGACTGTCGAAAATAGGATAGATAAAACCAACATCCAAGAGTTTTTGTACTTCTTCCTTCACAATATCTCTTAGAGATGGATTCATTCGCCTTTGGGGTTGTCAGACAGGTCGGGTTCCTTCCTGAATATAGATATGATGTGTACAAGTTTCAGGAGGAATACCCTTCATATCTTCATAGCCCCAAGCAAAGGCACTAAGACGGTTTTGCAACAAATTCACAAGCTGCTCCTGCTGAGATGAGTCCAAATCTGAACTAATATGCAAGGATTTACCAGGGCTAATATAAACAAGAGTATTGTCAGGCTCAGGAGTACTCAAGGGAGTGGTAAAATGCAGCAGTATATAAGAATGAGAATCATGATTATCTTTAAAATCTAGGCTGAAAATCTAGATCAATGGCTCAAAGTTAGGCATAGTGTCTAGATTATTCAGGAAATCGTGAATCTCATCTTCTTGTGAAGATCCAGTATAATGATGGATAAGGGAAATGGGCTGAGTCTCCTCATCACTGCTTTGATCCAACCATAAAGTATCTCGAAGGTCCTGAATGGATTTGGCAGGGGGGTATAAGGTAACTTTCTTCCTAGAATATCCATGTGAAATATACATATCACCGAAATGAAATCCAATATATGCATCAGTCATAGAAAGCCATGGTTGACCCAAGATCAAGGGATGTCCTCCTACTGGGTTCTTTGGCTGAAGCATAATTAAACTAGTAGGATATTCCCAAGAATCTAATGAGATGACCACATCATCCAATACTCCTTTTATCTTAATTTTAGATCTATCTTCTAATTCAAGCACAGTGGGAGTAGGGTGAAGATGAGATAACCGAATTTTATCCATGGTTTGCTTATTCATGACATTAATGGCTGCCCCCAGGTCTATAAGAACATTAGAGACAAGGACATTACCGATCTGAAATGAGACAACAGGGTTTCCGAGATCAGTATATTTTTCCATAGACACACATCACGTCATCAACTCTGCTGCCCTACCAAAAAATTGAATGGTTTGGGGTTCCACTCTCTTCCTCTCGAGTTTCTTGAGACGGATTTCCTTAATAATCTTGGTACAAATTGGGATCTCTTTAATTGCTTGAAGCAAAGGTATCTTAATGAAAATATTCTAAAGCTCGGATGCCAAACTAGTCTAAAAAATAGGCTCACTTCTTTCCATTACTAGCCTCTTTGGGAAGGGAGGCTATTTGGAAGAAGATGGAAAGGATTCAAAGTTTGAGGGATGCTTAGTGATAGCTTTCGGAGAATGGTTAAGAGTTTCCTCTTATCCTTTCTCTTCAACAATCACTATAGGTTGCTTCTAATTTTCTAATGTTACAGTCCTTCCCGATCTTAATTGAATATCATGAACCCCAATTGGAATAGACTGGTACTCGAATGGTAAAGGTGCGTTTGTTACATAGATCATTTGCATTGCTTTATTATTGTTAGGATTGGGCATAGGTTGAGCAGGAAACAGAGGAGGTCGAAAGGGTGGAGGTAAAGGCAACGGTGGAGTAGACTGACTCGGAAGTTTAGGCATTGAATAAGGTGTATGCGTAGATGGTTATGATCATAGGTGGCTGGTAGGAATATGGAGAATGAGTTGGACCTCTCCAACCTTATTTCCATGGTTGAGAAGGTTTTCCATGCTGATATTGATTCCCATACTGCCACTGTTGATTAGTGTTAGGATAAGAATATGCATGTGAATTATAGCCAAGATAGTGTGGAGAAAATTCAGGAGCCATACCTATACCTACCTGAGGCCAATTCCTTCTTGCTCCCATAGCATACAAGTATTCAGCTTCAGGTTGTCCCCCTATAAATACAGCTTTAAGTCCTAGTATAGAGGGACATTTTTCTGTGACATGGTCTTCTACACAAATAACACACTTATTAGTTTCTTTCAAATTAAGAGGACACTCTTTAGGAGGATGCTTGTCTCTACATTTAGGACAGAAAATGCATTATGACTCTTTTTCCTTCATGATTTTTTGCTAAAAATTTAAAGAGTGTAATTGTTTGGTAACAGTATTCATTATATCAATTTTCATGTTTTCCATTTTTTTTTCTAGTCCAATAATCATAGCATCAGTAGATTCAGTTTTTCTATTTCTATTTTGAGTTCCTCTACCAAATCTATACTGATTTCTTGAAAATTTCCTACATAATTCACACATTTGTTCAAAATTTTGTTGAGAAGTATCACCTTGTCCTAACAGATTCAAATTATTTCTAGCATTATCAGTAAGTCCTCTTAAGAACAAGGTTCTAATAGTACTGGAATCAAACTTAAGTTTCGACCTTTGTAAAACATACATAAATATTTCTAGGTAATATTCAAGAGTTTCATCATCATCCTGTATGATTGTAAAAATCTCATCCTGCATGTCCCGAGTTTTGAAATATTATTGATATTTAGACAAAAAAACTCTCTTCATCTGATCCCAAGAAGTTATAGTGTTTCCTCCTAACCCCATAAACCAACGTAGAGTTGAGTCCTTGAGAGTAACAAGAAATAATCTTAACTTCTGAGTGTCAGTTGAATAATCATAACTCCTACATAGAATATCAAACTTGAATAGAAAAGATTCAAGATCTTCATGAACTTTACCATGGAAATGAGGGAGAGCTAATGGTGGAATATTCTTCATTTGCGCCACAGTATCAGGATCCAAAATTGGAAACACAAAAGTGTATTGTTCTCCACTTACTTGGTTTTCACTAGTCCCTTCCAAATGATCTTCATGGTCCACCATTTTTTCCCTTTTACTTGTACTGCTCTCAATAGGTTGATCCACACCTGAGCTGTTGTCACCAGAATCCAGGTGGATTGTTCCTGCGTTATGGGTTTGAATTGGATTGGGCTTCCTGCTTACAGAAGGAGACCCAATATGAGAATTGTTTTCAGAATTATTTTGGCCCTTAGTGGGCTTCGAACCCTTACCTTTTCTAGGCATTCATTTCAAAAAGAAAAAAAAGAAAAATAACAAACAACTTCTAGTAAAAAATGTTGTCAGAATCAATTAACATCAATAAAATTCCTTCAAATAAGATTTTCCAAACAATACTGCAAAAATAAAGGAAAAATTACCTCTATTGTATAATCAGAGAATTCTTACCAAATCAAATCACCTCCCCAGCAACGGCGCCAAAATGTTGGGTGCAGGAATTACACTTAAGCAAACTCCTCAACACTTAATTTTTCAACTTAGGGGATCTGTAAACTTAGAGATGAAGCACAGGTAATGGCAGAGACAGTATGAATCTTCCTAATATAAATCCATATTTTATTTAAAGTAAATATTTCATAATCAAATTAAAAAGAGAAAAAGGCAACTTGAACCATCAAAATATTCTAAGACTGGAACAAGGAAGAATGAATTTGCAAGAGGGAATTAAAGATAAAAGGCAATTACTCTAGCTAATTGTTGTTTAACTACTGAGTGTGTGTTTTTCTTTAGTAGAGACACTTAGAAGTCTCATCAGATGGGCCCTTAAACCTGCTCCTTTAGAGATTTCCTTCTTGCACTAATATGTCCTGCACTAGTGCAGGAACAGAGATTTATGTAGAAGGTATAAATGGTGTCTTTACTAAAATATTTTTACTTCATGTAAGGGCTTGAACTCTTCCAAGTTCAAAGCACTCAGATCCCATGGCAAGAAACCAGTTCTTGCATAGGATCGAAGCTTCCTGCGCTTAGCATTTAATTCTTAAAATGAGTGCTTAATTATTGCAAGTGCTATTATACTGTTAAATCAAATTGCACACATAAAAAGTGAATTTTTCTGATCTTAATAGAGTGCAGGAATAAAGAAACAATCAATATACATTTATCCTATCATAAGCATTTAATGAAAGAAAGAAGATTGTGGGAAGTAGACTAAGAAGGCTTGCTGCATCACAGCAACGTGCACTGGTGTAGGTTCATTTCTCCTACTTGGACCAGGCGGGGAAAACCAATCAAACAGAATTGCAGAAAAAGTGATATCACACCAACATGCACTGGTGCAGGGTTATTTCTCTTGCTTGGACTAGGTGGAGGAAAACCAATCTTAAATCAAGTGTAGGAAAGGAAATTGCAGGAAAAGGAAATTTATCTACTTCACACAACAGATCCGCTTTCACTCAGCCATGAATTCATGTGCTTAAAATTAAATCACACTTGACAATGTAAACACAAATTATAGGAAAACAGGAAATGGGGTAAATGTGTTGGGTTGGCTGGGCCCTAGCCAACTAGCACGTTTCCCTTTTAAATAAAAACGTTGCTCAGTACCTTAATCAATTCATCATCTCAAATACAGAAATGAAATTTGTGAAACATGAGGCAACGCTCCCTTTTATTAATTCACTGAGGCAAGTACATACATTAATACATCGTCCAACCCAGATTCAGATGATAACAAAATAGAGCAACCTGTTACCACCTCTCTGGTTGTGTCTCTATTCTCTTCTACTATCCAAAAATTCCCCCTAGTCCTATTTACATTCTACATTATATAGATCTTTGGCCAAAGGCCAAAATAGATCATTCAACCGATTACATAACCAAACGCAGAATTTAGCTTTTCGGCCTTCAAAATTAAACAGTTAGCAAAACTAGTCGTAGCCAATCTCCAGCTTTTTTCCTTCACAAATTCGGTCTCAGCTGCCTTTGGATCGATCTTGTTGTCGTGGCTGAAGCTGCTCAAAATGAGGCAGTGATCAAGGAGGTTCGGATCTGCTGTAAGGATTTGTTGTGCTAGCAACGATGCAAGATCTGATCCTGCACTAGGATCAGCGGCCACGGTAAGTACTCTAACTACCAAATAAACATTGGAGATATCGATAAGTTACAAAGAGTGATTAAAAGTAAGAAATCATGTAATAAATTATTAATTAATGCTAAGTTGAATTAAAAGTATGAAAAATAAATTTTATATGAAATATGTCACCATGCTTGGACTAGTGCAAGACGAGGGTGCATAAAAAAGGTAAAACAGAGGTAAATGATTATGATTTAGGAAGGGGAAAATGGAAAAAAGAGAGAAAATTATGGGGCTAACACAAGGATGAATAAATGTGTTGAAGTCGAGTCACCTACAAGAACTAAAAATCAAGATACATTGTTGTATTTCCATTGTTGTTAATGAGGATGCTTGTTGTTAATGTATATAAGTTTCAAGGGCATCAAAATATTTATAATATTAGACCCATATAAGGTGTTGAATTCGAATGGAGAAGATCCATTGGAAGGTGGGCCTCAATAAATCCCATAATAATCTAACTCGAGCATAAAAAAAAATTATTTGAATAACCTAGATAAAATATCGAAATAATCATGAAATTGTGAAACTTATTGTGAACGTTTCTATCCAGTTGCCTTATTTTCAAGAAAATCTCATGTGCAATTACACTAGTACGTTTGTTTTCACAATAGGAATTATTTTTCTCTTTACCTTTTTTTTCTCCTACTCTACTTTAAAAAAATAAAACTCTTTCAAGTGTAGGAATACTTCCAATGGAACCATGTGCATAACATGATGATAAATAAAATCATATGTGGGTTTAAAATATATACTTTGATATATGCCGGAACATGTGAGACTAACTACTTTGATTGAGATGATTCCAAGGACAACTGAAGAAGAGAGTGGTGCCCTAATTTAATGATTATCTAGAACCAAAGTTCAATATAGTTGTGATTCCCTTGGTTCAGTTTCTCATATGGATATTTTTTTATGTCTTCTTCTCGCATACTATTCATATATTCTAATATTGGAAGATCTATATATTAGATGAATAAAGGATCTAATGATAAGCATAGTATAAATTTATTGATCTTAGGTTCTAACATTTGTTCTCCATCAAATGTGGACCATGATTATTTTTTCTTCTTTGGATCTTCTTCTTCTTCTAGACGTCATTTCTCAAAGATAATTGGAGAATATTTGTTTTGCAATACTCTTCTTGATCGAAGATGAATACCATTTAGATAAAGAGGATCTATTTGAATAATTTTTTAACTCAACATTGTAAGTGGACTGAGGTATTTTATTTTATTCTATTTGAAATGGTTTTGTAGGTAGTTGAGTGGAACAGATGCTTTTGTAGGTGGCAATGGGAAAGGTTGAATTAGGGTTAATTTAGGGGGAAATCAGGTTGTGGTGGAGGTGATGGTATGGATATAATTAAGAGTGTTATTGATTATTTTTAGGAAAATATTGAGGATATGGTGGATTTATTCCATAAGTAAATTTCCAACCTTGCTTCCAAGATTGATTTTGAGGTTGAGATTGAGATGGAAAATTTTTCCAAGGCAAATATGTGTTCTAATTACTTTTAAGATTGTTGTGCATAACCCTGAGGTTGTGAATTATGATCTTGCATCAGACTTGGTTTACGAGGTTGTCATCATCTTCTTGGAGCTACATAACAAGATTTTCCTCGTTATTGATTTTATCCCTAGTAAACTTCCTTAAACCATGGTAATTGTGCGAAATCTTTAGTCGCATGTGATTCTACATAGATAACAAAAGTTTAAATGTTATCAAGTCGAAAAACACACAAAGAATGTTTCTTTCTACATTTATGGAAAAATATAAATGAAACAAAATTCTCAACTCTTTACTTATATTTCATTCTTATAATATCAATTTGTTCACGTAAATTTCCAAGAATTTCCAACAAATTACCAATTTCAACTTGACTTACCATCCCATATATCAACTTAATTACTCTTTCCATAACTAGATAATTATTGGATCTGCCACAATTTTCTTTTCCTCTTGATATGGGCATACATCATTCACAAATCTGATCAAATAAGATGTGAGTAGCATCTCCTTTACCTATGAGATGAAGAAGATAAATCCACTTATCTTTAATTGCTATAACTAAGAAGGTTTTTAATGTATCAAAACTTGAATTATGCAACTTTCCCCTCTTAACATTATACATAAATCTCTATGCCAGATCCTCAAGGCTCTCATCTTCATTTTGAGTCATTTTAAAAACTTATTCTTTAAGGTCAACATGTATAAAACAATCTTTGTATTTTTATAGAAAATCAATGGTAAACCTATGAAAATGGATTAAATATAATGTGATGGAGTGAAAATGAAATGATAATATAAAAATAAATTGAATTTAAAGACCGCAAATGCAAAAAAAAATCTATGAACTGAAATCTAACAAATCACACACATACACACACTTTTGTATGAAATATGTAAAAGCATGGAAAGGAACGACTATTCTTTGTGAAACAGAAGAAAAAAAATCCATTCTAATCCTTGAAAGCAGAAAGCATTGTTCTAGAAAAGCAACAAAGTCTCGTAAATATAATCTTAACTATTTGTAATTAAATTTTTAATCTGTGAGAGACAAGGAAACTTTAATCTATACGAAATCAAATCAATTCAATACTAGGAAATCAATTTCTACTTTTATTAAATCTATTCATGAAAGTAAATGATATTATTCTATGAAAAGTAATTGAATAGAAAAGCTATTTTTGTGAAGAGAAGTGCATCGAAATAATTAGTTTCAAAATGAAATTAGTTACGAGAAGCTAATAATGTGGGTACAAAATTCACAGTATCATTCATGCACTACAAATGTTTTGCAAAATTCCTTATTGTATCTATGAATCTCAAACAACAAATTATTGCAAAATCTCGAAGATCGATAACAAAAATAGCTAGTAAATATTTTGTGGTTTTAATGTGTTTTTTCCAGATATTTATGTCTATAATAATCATATGAAAGTCCTGCAAAATCATGGAATGATAAATAAACATGAAAGAAGCTAAATTACACGTGCACACAATAGGGGCCCTCCTACTAGAGCACAAGAGTAAAATACATTGAGAACTTAGTAATCAAATATGAAATATTTCCATTAGGGTAGAATCATAACAATAGGCAAATATTTTTTAAACATACATCTGAGGAGCTAGCAGATAACCAAAGAGTATTTTATAATTGTGTTATATCTTGTTTCCTAGTGAAGCATATTTATAATGGTTTACAATAACAACTTTTGGGAACTTGGATGCTAGCAATCTTGAATATAAATGACATCTACATATTTTAGTTATATTTGAGATGTTGGAAATTTGATAAAATCAAATTTCCATTTTCAAATTGAATTCTAACTCCTTGATACGTTGGATATCCTTTATTAATTGAACATTGAATAATCAAAACCTTTTGTTGAAACCACTGTGTTTTTCCTTTGATCTCATGTTGGAGGTTCACACGTGTGAGGTGTTTTAACTATGAACAATACAAATCCATATCAGAGCCTTTAGAAACAAAATATATGTGCCTAATTTACTTCTAAAATGGTGCTAATACCTCAATCACATAGATGGATACAAAAACTTGGATGAAAGTATGGAAACAAAAATGGTCAAAATATCATCAATAAAACCAAGAAAAATATTATTTAATTTATTAAAAGCAGAGAAAATGTATGAAAATTAACCACTTTGAGTATTACAGTTGTTTGTTTTGTTTTTATGAGAAATTTTGGGAAGTATTGTAATCAACATATGAAATAATGGCACAAATGGTTAAAAGGATGAGTGTAAATAATGGTGAAATAATGAAAAATTAGTGGCCTACTAATGTCTAGAATATTTGTATCAATGATGAGTATGTTTTCCACAATTCCCACAAGAGTGAATATCAAAAAATTCCTCATTCACATGGCCAACTTGGTCATAATGTTAGAATATGATAATCTAAATAGGATATGGAGTAGGTGAAGAAGAGTTGTCTTAAAGAATCCAACACTTTAATACTAAATTTTTTTGAAGGAGTTTGGAAAATTAAATCTCACTTCCTTTTCATATCCAAGGTTGGTTTTATTTTTGTTGTTAATAACCTCTTCCAAGGGTCTGATGATTTTCTTGTGAAGTGGAATTTGAACGTTTTCATATTCATGTGAATTTACTCCTAAAGTGGTTTCACTGACCTTATGGGAATCAATCTCAAATTGACAATTGTTTTGGAAAAGAACTAGTTCAAAACGTTGATTCATTTGTCATAATTCATCTCATTTAAGTTGTGATTTGAGATGGAGAAACTTGTTTTTTTCCTATGCATTTTGTAAACATGTTTTTTTATTGATTATAATTGATTTGTCAATAGTGACTACATTTTCAAATGTAGAAAGTATTAGAGCATTCAATAACTTTGATAAATCACCAAGTCAATCCATTTTGTCAATGAATCAACCTCGGCAAATAAATTTTGTCAACTTCAACTGAAAATGCACGCATTTATAGCTTACATATGCATCGGATAAAGCTTTGGGGGAATCCTTGGGACAATTGGAAGATAAAATACCCTATTCCATTTATTTGATTAACAACAATAAATCCAAGGCTGAATGTAATATTCCAAAATTAGCTTGCATCTAATTGGAATATTAAAGTTTTGTCATGTAGATAGCTAAATAAGTGGGTAGGGAGACCCATAAATCTCTTTATAAGGAATAAAACAACTTCTCATGTGAATGTTGTTAATATTTTCAGTTGAATAAAGCACCCTGACGTGTGAAAAGGGGCTAGAGCATGTGGACAGGGTCAAATTTGACCAGATCAACAACATTGTTGAGGAGATAATGGAGGATTAATGGAGGACATCGCAATCATTTAGGAGGAGTGTATGCATGAGAGTAGCTCCTTTAATGACTTGGGCCCAGGGTGAGGAAGCTCACCAAGAATAAAAGGAACCGGATGGCAGCATTAGAAGACATGGATTTGTATTATTGATTTTGAACTTTTTAGATCTGGATTTTTCATGTGACATATCTATGCATGATTTTGTTGTTTAGCAGGGTCTATAGTGCTGCTTAGCACAAGGGTGTTTCTAAGCAGAAATCCCACCCTCATCCTTGGGAGACTTAGGGTGCCTACTCAGGAGAGGTTATCTTGAGCTGCATTATCCCTAGTTGGAATTTGGCCAAGCTTCAGTCTTCATATATAGCGCAGTCTATTCCATATATGTGTTGTGTCACAGGTTTGTAGCAATGGAGGGTTATACAAACCCATTTATGAGCTTCTTTTCCATGGAGGGTTCATCCTTCATCAGGGAGGCTTGTGAGGAAGTCCTTGGTACATAATTTCTATATTTAGCAAGATGCCAAGTAGCTACCATCAGCTACAATGCAGTTTCCCTCAAGGATTGCATTATTTTAGATAGCAGCTAGAGTAGTGGGTTTATTTCCCTAGTTGGAGGAGTTGTATTTTCTTGCGTGGGGATCAACCATTCATTTAGGAGATCTATTGGAGGAGGATCAGCCATTGCATATTGCATATCATCCACCTCCTATCATCCTTCCAGTTGTAGAGATTATTCATCCCTAGGGCCATATCTGCTATTTTTTTATAGTGTGTATTTCCGAAAACCTTTTCTAGGTTGTCCTAGAAATCTATTTTGGAGCATAGATATCTAGTCTTAGCACTTTGGGAGTATTGTATCAGCAGAAATATATATTTCTGTATTTTAGTTGTTACTCTTTCATAGACATCACAGTTATAGCATTTTGAAATTTCATGTAATAGAAACATTTCATATTTAGGTGTATTCTTTCATGGGAGGTTGGTTTGCCCAACTTAAGTGATCTTTTCCTCAATAATTTGCACCTATTTTTCTGTTATAATCATAATGGAATGGCTCTATGGTTTTATTATGTTTTCATCCATTGATATTTCTGCATATTTCCATTTTTATGTCTTGTATTTTTGCTCTTCCAATTTTGGGATATTACAGTGGTATTCAAAGCATAATCTTGGCTCAGCCTGTGTACTTCATCCATTATGTCATATAAAGAGGCTTCTTATAGAAAGTAGAATATTTGCAGAATAGATGGAGGCAATACTCCACTATCAGGAGAAATGAAAGGGAAGGAGTTTTCAATACTTATTCTTCAAACTATGCAGGGCATTAATAGAGACATCAATTATATGAGGATGGAGAGATATAGAGATTCTCCAAGAGGGCTTGTACATAAAGAAAGCTCCAGTTTTTCAAATTATGGTGTGAGCATTTAGCTACACCATCAGATCCACAACGTTGTACCATGTCTACATTCTTAGCAAGAGAAGAAGAGGAGAGAGATACACGAAGGAGGAGACTCTTCGTGACTATATCCAAGAATATGAATCTCAGTCTAGAAGATTTAAGGAGCATCTAAACTTCCAAGGGTTTTTTCAAATAAAAGAAAATAGAAGGCCCATTAACCACAATAGAAGAAGAGTGTGCATGCATCACACTTTGGGTAGATTCCTTTTACCTAATTTTGATGGGTCACCCAAGTGCACAGCTAAGGCTTGGGTAAAGAAGCTAGACACATATTTTCAGCTGCATCAAGTTTCGGAAGAGGAGGTCATTAGAGTAGCAGTGCTTAACCTTGAAGGTAAGGCTTATGCTTGGTCGTTCTATGCATATTCTTCATTGAATCATGAAAATATATCTACTTATGCAAAGTTCACTAGGTGGTTAGTGAAAATATTTGATCAAAAACATTCTAAAACTTCCTTGGGTGAGCTAGCCAAACCCAAGAAATCATAACCTTTGCATGAGTTGGAAGGACCATAAAACCAACTTCATTTCAGGATATTGTTGAGGGGGTTAAAGATTTTCAAAATGCTTTTCCAAGGGAAAAATTCCCACTTCAGTAAGAACTTTCTTCTCAAGAAGAATACATGAGGATTCCTCCTTCAAGAGGGGATCAAGACAAAGGATCTATTAATGATGAGGTATTCTCCAATGAAGAGGAGAAGGAAGAGGAAGATATGGAAAGAGCCTCCAGTGTTGTAACAATAGGAGGAGATCCACCACCATTTGGAGATGGATATGAAGCAGTTTCTTCAATTAAAGGAGCTCTTGTATCTTTGCAAGAAGTTCCAAAGGATCTCACATATGAAGTCAGAAGAAGCATGTGTCTATGTTGATAGGCAGTGAGACCAAACCATGGAGGAAGTGTGTTCCAACGTTTACCACTGTTGTGAGGACATACACTATGATAGATCACTTCTTTGTGATTAAGACTCTTGACACCAATATGGCATTGAGTTTGCATGGGTTGATTACATTGGAAAAGAACACCTTATACTGAGAGATCTTTTAGATGGAAGGAGAAGATGAGAAGGAAGGCCAACATCAAGTGATTGAAAACATATACACCCATTCATTTCAGGAGGTTTATGCTCAAAAGAAGAAGGCTGATTTGCGTAGTGATAGCAGGGAAAAATCAACCCACTCACATAATCAACCGACTTTAGGCCCTGATGTCTCATTACATGGAGGAATTCCACCAGGAAGACCCCCTGATTGGAAGATGTTCAAAGAGTTATCTCAACATGGTGCATCATTGATATATTTGGCTAAGGAAGGAACCTTGCAAGGAGCTAGCACATTGCAGAGAACCTTTGATGGGTTCAAAGGAGGGATGAGCAATTTTCTGATATGGACATTGCCATCTCCCACACAACTATTTTCACTGAAATATGATGAATTAGGAATCTGTAATGGCATAAGCATGGTGTCAAAGGGATACTCCATAGCCTTGGAGCAAAAAATTATATTTCCACACATGAGGAAGATTTCAGAATATAAAAAGAGGTTATTGACACTCTTGCATGCATTTTCCAAACTATGGAATTTTTGGATGGGAAATACCTTCCAAGAGGAGGGTGACCTCCATGTACTTCAATCTTATCTTGGGCAAGATCAGCTGCAAAGGAGGTAGGAAAAGTGGGGAGGAAATACTCCAACATGTGTCTTTAGCATTGATAATGTCAAAGAGGAGAGCTATGATGTGACATGTGCTTCATTTCAGATTTCCACAGTGCTGTCATTATTGAGGATTATAAATCCATATTGGGAGTCCCAACTATTCATAGAATATTCCAAGAACCTCTTCACATGTAAGGTTCTTGATTGGAAAGTGATAGATGGGAGATGTAGAGTGGTTGATGCAGTCATTTATTTCCAATATCTGATCTACTTGACTATAGACTCCAAGCTCAAGGAGGAGATTCTACATGTAGCATATGAGACACTCCTTTCAGGGCATGTAGGTTTCATTTATCACACCATCATGGAGAGATTCTATTGGGAGGATCTCAAAGAATACGTGCGCCAACATATCAGGAGATATGCAGCTTGTTTGATGTATGATGAGGAAAGAAACCACCTTGCAAGGTTGTTACAACCACTCCCCCTTTTGATGGAGAGATGGGAAGGCTCATCTATGGACCTCTTCACCAACATGCCTATAATATATGGTAAGGATTGTATTTGGATGCTTATTGATCAACTAACCATGTATGATCATTCCCTTTCCATACATTTGTAGCACATTGCTCCACAAGAGAGCAAGCCTCTCTTTAGATTTCATGGTCCTTTTGGGACTACATTCAGTGATGGGATTGGCCACTTTCTAGAGGACTTTGGGCAAGGCTTGTTTTTCTTGGCTCATATTCAGTTAAAACCTAATGTCCTTTACTATTTTCAAGATTTTGAGAATCTTATGTAAGCAATAAAGTGGTTGGATGGCCACTTATCATATCATGTTTTGAGAGAGCTCGGGGTAGAACATTGTTGGTATCACTTGAGGGATTATTGTCACCATCGAGTATGTCATGAGACACTTAGTCGATGTTTATTTTGAAGCCCATATGGTGATGATATTCTATTCAATATATGTGGGATGAATTGAGCAAGAGAGGTTCCTATAACCAAAGAGTGGGATCGTGAGATTCCAAGTGCCTTTTGGCTTCTTAATGACCATATTATTGTACCCCAAGATCAACAATTCCTTATTTATCATAAATGGAGAGAAAGAGACAATGTGAGTTGAAAAAATTTATCTCTCATTTTTAGCCATGCATCCCATATACATTCCAGAAGTAGGGGATTGGTGATTGTTTCTATGAGCTACCAAGGATGGATTACTTTTTTTGGATGATAGCATGGGAATTAGAGTTTCCCATTGGGAATTTTTTGCAGTATCCTTGTAGTTGCTTGGGTACATGCTACATTTTGGAGGGGAGGACTATAATATTCCAAAATTAATTGGAATATTAATGTTTTGTTTTGTCACTTATCTAGGTGAATAAGTGGGTAGGGAGACCCATAAATATATTTATAAGGAATAAAACCACTTCTCATGTGAATGTAGATCATCTTTTCAGTTGAATAAATCACCCTTAGGTGTGACAAGGGGCTAGATCATGTGGAAAAGGTCAAAGTTGACCAGATAAATAGCACTGTTGAGGAGATAATGGAGGATTAATGGAGGACAACCAGTCATTTTGGAAGAGTGTGTGCATGAGAGTACCTCCTTTAATGAGTGGGGCTCAGGGTGAGGAAGCTCAACAAGCATAAAAGGAAGAGCATGGCAGCATTATAGGACATGGATTTGTATTATTGATTTTGATCTTTTTAGATCTGGATTTGTCATGTGACATATCTATGCATGCTTTTTCTGTTTAGCAGTGTCTGCAGTGCTGCTTAGCAGAAGGGTGTTTCCGAGCGGAAATCCCACCCTCATCCTCGGGGGAATTAGATTTCCCACTCTGGAGAGGTTATCTTGAGTTTCATTACCACTATCTGTTTCATTTGACAATTGTTGATAAAGCAAGAAAGGAAAATGTTGTTGTCGATTTATTTATATGCATATGAGGAAGGGATGGTCGATGATCAAATTCCAGATCAAAATATGTTTTCTATCTTAGCACTCTCTCCTTGGTTTGCTGACATAACCAACTACCTTGTTGCAGAGAGGTTTCCTCCAAACCTTTTATCCAAAGAAAAGAGTAGAATTATAAGAAAAAGTGCCCCTTTTACTTGGATTGGGGGATATATATTCAAATTAGTTCCAGATATAATTCTCAGAAGATGTGTGAGGGAAGAGTAGGTATTTGAAATCCTCTCAGCATGTCATGATGGTCCCTGTGGTGGTCATTTTTCTGCCCCCTTTTGAGGAATCTGGATCATGCACTGTTATCTAGAATCTCATTTGTCTCAGGGTTTTTCAATGGATTTCTTGGTGGAGAATGGTAAGTTTAACCTTTAAAATCCTCTAGAGTGCAATATTATAGCTATGCCAACAAGTGGATGGGCTACCAACAGATTCAAAGCTGAAAATCCTAGTAAATATAACTATATCAATTTATTGCAATCGAATCATAAGTTTTATAGATATAAAACACTTAATTCCCATAGATAAGTCTGAATCTAGTAATGTTTGACTTATTTTTCCAATTTCAGGAATCTCGTTCATGCACTGCCATCTATAATTTCATTTCCCTTGGGTTTTTCCAATGGATTTCTTGGTGGAGAATGGAATTGGACCATTTGAAACTCTTGAACTTCCTCCTTATGATTTGCTATAGTGCTGATAAAAAAAGGGATAATTTAGCCCATGTATATAAAAATATTTGTACTAAGTCCTTCAATTGTTAAATTAAAATAAGGGAGAGCATTCCAAATTTGTACATGGTCCCTTTAATTGAATGAAGTTTCCTTATTTATGTGGAAATAAGGGTAATTGGATGTAATCCTCATATTTCTTGTGCATGAAACTTTTTGTGTCAATGTACAAACTGCCCCTATAATGTTTTAGCATTTGTATAATTTTTCTGAATAATCTGGTTGAAAATCCATTATGAAACAACATCACTCGTAGTGTTACTTCAACGCCACACCTAGCGTGGACACAATTTTTGTCTGGCTAGTTATCATGCCCCCTTTTGCCTCTTGCTATTTTTTATAATGTGAACTATGTTGTTGGCATTTTAAGTCCTCTGATTTCTCATCGATACTTCCATGATCGATGCTTCCTCCAGTAATGATTTTTTGCCAAAGTTGAATTTATTTGTTTATTTGATGCTTTTTTTGTCATGAGCTTTGAAATTCTAGGATTCCCTTAGGCTGATTTCATTTTCATTTTGTTAACCAACGTTTTCATTTCAATTTTATTATTATTTTTTGCAATAATTTTATTCTATTAGTTATATTTTTCTTATCTTTAATGTTTTCCCATAATTTATTTTATGGTGTTTTTTCCAATTGTTTAAAAGGATTTTGGATGTTTGTGTATTTTTTCTTTTTCCTTGTTGTTTCATGTTGTGAATGTTTTCTTCCGTGGCCACTTTATTACTAGTCTTGGATGCCTTTCTTACAATTTTTCGAGGATTTTTTCCTCTTAACAATTATAAAGTCATGTGTATTTTCTATTTAGGTTTAAGGTATCATTTGGAATTTTTGTTTGATGTGTGTTTTGTCAATTTTTCATAATAGTTTATCAATGGGAAGAAGACATTTAGTAATAACTATCCCCAATACAAAACTCCTTTGCTGCTACAAGATGGAAGACACTCAACCTCAAAGTGGTATCCAGAAGTTCTGCAGTGTTGCTTACTCCAACGTAAGTTCCTATAGCTAATGCAATATTAATGAATCCATTTAACTACAATCATATCCCATTGTTACTAAAATGTAAAGATGCGTCCAATAATTTTAGCAACATGAGGTACTGATATTAAATGCTAGGAGCTAGCAGAATGTAAAATATTCATTATGAGGTTTCATTGATTTCATTTTATGTAGAATAAAATATTGTATAGAATCGGAAATGTGGTTTTGGTTTGTATTTCTGTGAAGTGCATGCCTTGGAAAACCATCCTAATATTATCTTTTGAGATCCATAGAGTAGTAATATTATTCTTAGGAGTTAGAATTAGAGTTCTAGGAGCTGGTATGAAAATCCAATGTACTTCTATTGGATTAGCTCTTCATTCCACTATAGTGGCTATTACACAGTAATTTTTCACTCTGCTCACTTCCCATCCCTGATCCTGAATTTTCCTGTGACGAATCATGTGCAATATATGCACCTGGGAAAAATACATAAATATTTCCTCTAAAGACTAAAGGAAAGCTTCTTTGAAAGATCATTGAAGAAAATTAGCTAAAAACATAACTTTTTGGGTCAGCGCGCTTCTCTAGTTGCCTGCACGTGCTAATGTCAGGTTGACAGTCCTAGCCTAGCATTGCCAACACTCTTTTGATGAAGAAAACCGTGTTGAACCATTTCTATAAGTGTTTCCTCAAATGGAGGAGAATCTTTGACCTCTAGAAGTTTCTAGGACGACGAGCTGGATGTTATTCGGTGGAGATAGGGTCGAGCTCTCGCATTTAGAAATTTTTTATCTTATCAATGTGGGATTATCTCTTGAAAAGTGGACCTTCCTCCTTCTTTCATGGGATCCTAACTCTCTTTACCTTCCTATAAAATGATCCCCATTCTTCCACTACTGGTTGGTCATTGTTGGGATGGTCTGATCATTCATTTTTCTTTACATCCTTGTATTGTGATAACACCTAATCTATCCAGGAGAAGGAGTTCTTTAAGAGCTTCAGTGAAGGACTTAGACATCGCCAAAGGGAGGCCTCCAACATCAAGGCCACGATTTTAAGATCTCTCTTTCATATTTATTAACAAAACATTTGGTTTTTTCTTTCTATATTTGTCTAATATTTTACAAAAATATTCTAATATTCCTTGATCTGTTAGATAACCAATATTCAATGTATGCTTTGTATTGGATTATGTTTTTTGTTGTCTCTTGATCTCTTGCAGGTATTCGTACGCCAGTAGTAGCAAGGAATGAGCCTAAGGGACTGGATTGAGGCCATCATCAAAGGATTCAATCATAGCATTAGGCAGACATAGGCCTATTTCCTTTCTCATATTGTTTTGAATATTAGCTAGGAAAGCTTTCATTAGATAGTCTTATAAGTTTCTATACCCACTCTAGGGCTAGAGAGATTGCCTTTATCCACAAAGGGGATTTATCTTCATTACAGTGGCAACTTCTCCCATGGAACTTTGAAAAATACCTTGTTTAAAGTCTTTTCTTATACTACTTTCTCAACCAAGAAAGTAAATTCTCACCTAGAATGTAGTTCAAAAAGGGTATGGCTTGTGAGGAAACAGTTCCCCCAATGATTGCAATTGGGTTTCAAGGATTTGAAAATGACTAGAGATTGAGTTCTTTTCATCTTCATTTTCTACTGAATTAGAAGGCAGGGGCCTAAGGGAACTCACTCAAGGCCAGTTGGATGAAATTCCCAAATAATTTGAAAGCATTGTTGTTTCTGAGCTCTCTAATGAGCATTTTGATTCACATGTCCTGTTAAAATTGAGTCCATTTGTTTACCCATTCAAGATCATTCTCAAAACCTATGGGAAAACCAGCTACTACTTTCCATCCCTTTGATATTGAGAAATACAAGCATCATGTCTCTCTCTGTTGAAAATGTTAAATACATGTGGAATATTCATATTTCCTGGAGCCCATTCATTTCCCCATTGCAGTTTTTTTGAGGAAGTTTGGATAAGTACATTAGAACTCTTGGATCTGGTAGCATGGCTTATGTTGGTGGTTGTTGTGAGCGTATAATCAAAAAATATTATTTAGGTGGATATAGGCTATAAGACTCAGCAAATGAACAAGGTCTAGTAACAGATATATTGATGGTGCATTTTTTAAAGCCATCATGGTATGGGTGCATGACAACAAAAATAGGCCATACAACAAAAAATCAAGAAATTCTTGAAGAAAAACCACAAAGGAATAGTCATTGAAATCGTCTTAACATGGACATTGATCTCAAACATGGTAGGACATAATGAAAAAAAGTCCCTTCCAAGAGGAGGTAATTATTTTTGTTTCCAAAATATACCATTTCTATCTCTAACCATTAATTTTTAATGGGGGCATTTCTTATTTAAAAAATTAATTACACGAAAAATCTGATGCTTTCTTCCATGTTAGAAGACCATCTAGTGATTTTTTGCTTCTATTTGTGCTCTTCTACATTGAAGAGAGAATGAAGGCCTTGTCAATAGGGCTAATGGCTCATCATTTCTTGAAGCTTAGGGCTGAATAGTAAAGGCATATTAGTATATATTTCAGTTGTGTGTGTCCCAAAGAGAAGGTTTATCCTATATGGGGATTTTATTCAGTGGGAAAATCCTAGGGGTCAAACATAACTATAGTTTTCTTTATTGATATTTAATATGTTCTATCATACCTAGTGACATACCTACTGATAGCATCCATGTCCACAACCTATTAATGAAATAAATGATCATATCATTGATTTAGAATACCTTCAATTTGTTAGTTGACATATTGATGACAATAATTGCGAAAACCTATGTTATATTAGATGAAAATGTGGGAGGAACAAGTATGCAAGTGTTAATCAAAGATTTGAGGAGTCTACTTTTTCTGTAATTCAGTTACGCTATAGGTCTGAACATATTACATGAAATTTTCACTTGATTAAAAAGGTGTTATAGAGTCTCATATAACTTCAAGGTCACATAAGTACAACCAAAATTTTGTTGGAGGTTTAGGCATATTTCAATTATCTGAGAAGGACATGGGGTGCTAGTATAGGGAATCAATCACGAATTGAAAATGAAATTGCCAAAGGTGGCTAGCACTAACTTTACCTAATAGGTCCCCACTTTGTGTTATGAATCTAGAATATTTGACATGCTGACATGTTCTTGTTGTGATTTGGACACACAGGGACAAGTTTCATGCACATAACATGCCTTGTGCATGCCCAACTTATTGGAAGGAAGTGTCCTAATGTGTTAAACTTGCGAGATGAGAAAATGTGGGCCCAGGCCACTAACAGCAAAATAAAGAGGCATTTTTTAGTGACACTATATATTGATGGAAATCTGAGTAGAAATTGTGCAAAGAAGAGGTATGGAGGTTTCTAAAAATGGTGCTTCTATAGGCTTCCATTATCTTGTTGAGTTCATCATTTATCAGTCAATAATGTTTTTTGTCTATATATTTATATTTTATTTCTGTTAATTTTTAGAAATAAGATACTTTATCATGTATCCTCTATATGTGTATATGTGTGTGTAATATATAGTAGTTACATGTCCCTTCATGCCGCATTTTGGGGGTCTACGAATACCCTATCAATCACTCAAATATGTATATTCCTTTATCACCATGTCACATGGGATAAGGTCGGTGGAATTTTCACCAGTGGAAAGCACCATCCAAATTTTGAAAATTTTGCCTATGTATATGGATACACTCTAAATAGGCATCAAATAAATATCATACATGCAGTTAGCCCAATGTTCAGACACATGTTGCAAGATTTGTGGAAAATTAAAAATCCTAGAATTACACTTTCAGAGCTTACATGATTTTCAAAGTAGACTGGTATTTTTAGCAATCTATCTTGTCCATGAGCCAACAAATAATGTGGTTGGATTTGATTAATTGGAGGTATGAATAGACTGTTGATGGAAATAGTGGGGCACAAGAGCTTCAAAGAGACAAAAACTCCTCAGACCTACAAGAAATAGGTGGTTATAGTGATAATGTGTTGAATTTTACTAGAAATGCTTCCATTGTAGTGGAGTTCATGGTTTCATTTCCTAGATGCACAAAAGCACCATTCATGCACTGAATGCATGGGTAGCATCCCTTCGACCCAAGGACACACCTTATATCTTAGTGATGCACCTAGGAGAAGATCCTTGAGAATGATGAATATTTTATATGAATTTATCCCCTCAACCATCCCTTCTCCCATTTACACAAAAAATCATTCATCAAAGTTCAAAATGTTTAACCAACTACATTAAAAAATTGATCAGTAACCAAGGGTGAATCGGGGAGAAATAATTGAAGACATGATGTGGAAATTGAATGAAGAATTAATCTGAAAGTGAAACAAATAATTTGAAATGTGAAAATATGAAGGGTGAAGCTGAAAGTAAACACTCATAAAGCTGGAAATCTTAGTAGTGAATAATGAAGTTTTAAAGTGAGGAGTTCTTCCCTTCGATATTTAATGCTAGCCACCAGTTCCTTGCAAGAAAAACATTAAACCCTAAAATTTTATTATGAGATATATTAAGGGTTTTTGCGAAAATATAATAGGCTCAACAATGATTCCATATGGTTTCTTGTTGGGCCCATGAATTTCCTTTTCTATTTTATTCTTTTTAAAATAACAGTGAATTTATTCTTTTTTAGCGAATTCAGTTTGAATGTCCCCTACTTTAGGAGATGTTCCTTGATTTTCTCAAAAAATGGTTGGGGATGTCCCACATAATTTTGGGGTGTATCCCTAGCATATGGATGATGTTTTGGCCCCTATTTTCATGATGGGATATGTGCCCCAATCATTTGGATGAATCCCCAATGGCAGGGGATGATCCTGTAGAATGTTTGGAATTTTTAATTTTAGTGCAATTGTGGAATTTCACCTCACACCAAAGGTTTCTAGGTTCCAAAACTTATGATATTCAGCCTTAATTTTAATCCAAAATATAAATCATATCACTTAACAGAAAAGAATATTTCAATCCACTTCAACCTCAATTCGCCAAATGTAAGCATGCCAAACATATGCAAACAAGTTGCAGTCCTTAGGGCACACTTTCCTGGCATAAAATTGGATGATTCAGATCTAGATCATTGCAATTAATACATATTTACCAGAGTAAATATACGTCACTATCTTATAAAGTATTATATTAATGTTAAATAACTTAACAATTTCAATAAAAATAATGCTAGGAATGACCAAAGCAAGAAGATAATGAATGTTGAAAATAAAATATGCAATAGAGACAATTCTGAATAGTTGAAAACTTCACGTATATAAGGATGAAGTACATGTATATATTGTAGCTTGATCCTAAGGTTAGCACAAGCCTCTATCTCTCTAAAACCCTAGCTAGGGAAAACCATGAAAAACCCGAGCTCCATGAAATATCCTCATCAAATTAGTATTTTTCTTGCATTATTCCTTGGTGCCAAGCAAGATGTCTCCTCACTTTTCTTCAACTTAGTTGTCAGTAGGTGCTCTAAGCCCTTCAAGGCTTGATCCTAGATATTTTGCACAATGACACGTGAACCAACAACTAGAACACATTGTATGAATCTCTCTCTCTCTCTCTCTCTCTCTCTCTCTCTCTCTCTCTCTCTCTATATATATATATATATATATATATATATATATATATATACAATGATACGAATTTATTTTTAAACTATATAATTTAAATATATATTTGATATAAATCCTAACTTGTATAAAAAAACATATATACTAACTAGATATAGATATTTAACATTTATAATATAATATTATTATATATAAATTTAGTGACATTAGAATATGACATAGATTTTTGACTTTATTTTTATAAATACTAAAATTTGTAATGTGAAGATAATATAAGTTGAGATTTATGACATTAAAACTTATCATTTTATTTTAGAAGCCACTTGCAATATGTAGAGAAATGCAGGATTTTTATTATGTAGACCTTGGTGTCCAAGTATACCCATGAAGGCATGTTGTTCTTTCCATTATTTCCAAAAATTTGCACAAATATTTCCGTGAAGGAATTTTGACACATGTTGTAGTGTGAGAAATGTTAATTATGCACATTTTTGGGTACTTGTACTCCCTCTAAGATGGACTATTCATTCTAGTCTTCGATGAATCAAGGGATCTTGGCATAGTCATGACTAGTAATATGTGTTAGTGCACTAATTCAACAAGATGACTTTATTGATTTCTTGCAAATAGAACAGCATTGGCCAAGAGGTAAGGGATGCATTTTGAACCTCTACAGTCCATAATCTTAAACAAACAATAGCCATTTTTGGAATGCATTGTGTAATGTGAGGGATACTAAACAAAATCAATGTATTCATTTTCTCCCTCAAATCAATGGGTAGACATAGATTGTTAATAGGACACTTGTTCATTTGCTTATGGAATTCAAATATGACACTAATACTTGATATGAAAATATTACATATATTTAAGAGTGTTATAATCAAGTTTGTTATTGTTTGAGAAACAAATCACCATTTGAGACTTGTTTGGAATTTTTTTTGTGAACCCCATTTGATATTTCATTTGACAAGGCTATAAAAGATAAGCCTAATGCACATGGTAGTGAACAACAAAAGGCCATCGAGTTTATGACATGGATTCAACATATTCACATGCTAGTGGAAGATAAACTATTATGATTAATGAGGATGAAGAGGCATTGGCACTGTTGAATTCATTTGAAAACTTAATGTTGAAGCTTAGGTTGAGTTAGAGGAAGACACCTTTTTGCAAAAAAAAACTATGAGAGATTAGAAGTAAGGGTTGTTGCAAGTTGGTTTTTAAAGGTCATGTTTCTTCAAAGTTTAAGTGGTACAGGACTCAAGAGTTTAAGTTTCTTCAATTACTTCAAAATTGTTTAATTTTTTGGTGACCAAAACTCCTCTAAAGGGAGACGTCAGATTTAAAATCTGATCAAAATTTGTGTTGCATTACCAAACAAGAAAAAAATGGTTAATTATGTGGAAATGTGTTTATATGTGCTTCTATAGGAAAAAGTGCCAATTCCTCTCACACACATCCCCAAAAGGGAGAGGCGTGATCCAAAAATAGATTGAAATTTTAGTTAAGGCCAAATAAGAAAAAATTGGCTAAGTGTATTGAAGTATGAGCTAATTATTGAACCAAAAAATTCATTAAATGGAAAAAGAAAATTAAAAATAAATGAGAAACTGAATGAAAACACACAAAATAGGTAAACACATTAATTTACGTGGTAAAACCTTGACAGGGTGTCAAGGAAACCTCCACGGGGCGAGGGATTGGAAACTCTGTTAATGCAATGATTCTCCACACATACAAGCCTCTCGGGCCATCCAATTTAACATGAGATATTTCGTTAATTTGGTTACTCAACCAATTTACGAGTAATATGTAATTTGCCCAAAATTACATTATTTAAATTTGTTGTCACATTTTTAACAAACTCCACCTTGACAACAATTTTCCAAATCCCTTGCCCATGCCCATTCATCATCTCTTCTACAAGCCAAGAGAAGCGAGACACCATCTCAGCTTCTCTATTGTAACTGGATTCGTGAATATATCTGCATGATTCTCCTGTGTACGAACCTTCTTGAGAACTACTTTGTTGCCTTTGATTACATGTCTCACAAAGTGATACCTCACATCGATGTGCTTGGTCTTGCTATGATAGGTTGGATTTGTAGCCAAATGAATAGCGCTCTGACTGTCACAGAATACATTTACTTTCTTCTGCATCCTTCCAATCTCATCAAGCAGACTTTTTAACCATATTGCCTCTTTACAAGCATCTGAAGCGGCTATATACTCTGCTTCAGTAGTGGACAAAGCAACTGTCTCTTGAAGCTTTGACATCCAACTGATTTCTCCACCTGCAAGAGTAAACACATAACTTGTAGTAGATCTCCTTTTGTCCAAATCACCTGCATAATCAGCATCCACATATCCACAGACTGAACCTTCACGACCATCAAATCTGATACAATGGTCACTTGTGCCTCTCAAATACCGAAGCACCCATTTCATTGCTCGCCAATGTTCTTCCGTTGGATTTGCCATGAACCTGCTGACAACTCCAACTGCATTTGAAATGTCAGGTCTTGTAGATACCATTGCATACATTAAGTTGCCTACCGCATTTGCATATGGTACACGAGACATATACTTCTTTTCTTCATTAGTTCTAGGACTTAAATCTGAAGAAAGCTTAAAATGGGAAGCTAATGGAACATTAACAGGTTTCAGATTGTTCATATAAAACTTTTCAAGTACTTTCTCCACATACTTTCGTTGCGATAACAAAAGCTTACCATTCTTCTTGTCTCTTTGTATCTCCATGCCTAAGATATGTTTTTCTGCTCCAAGATCCTTCATATCAAACGTCCTAGAGAGCTGAGCCTTTAACCTATTGATTTCTACCATGTTTTTGCTTTCAATAAGCATATCGTCAACATACAACACCAAGATAATGAATATTCCATTGAAACTTTTGAAGTATACACAATGATCATACTCACTTCTAATAAAATTTTGGCTCACCATGAAGAAATCAAACTTCTGGTACCATTGCCTGGGCAATTGCCTCAAGCCATACAATGATTTCCTAAGCTTGCAAACTAATCTTATGTTGCGACCTTGTACAAAAACTTCTGGCTGATCCATATATATCTCTTCATCCAAATCACCATGAATAAAGGTTGTTTTAACATCTAACTATTCTAACTCAAGGTCAAGTAAAGTAGTTAGTGCTAACACAGTACGAATAGAAACAAGTTTAACTACTGGTGAAAAAATCTCATGAAAATCAATACCTTCAACCTGAGAATACCCTTTTGCAACCAATCTCACCTTATACCTCTCGATACTTCCATCAACTTTTCTTTTCAACTTGAAGACCCATTTTCACCCAACAACACTTCTCCCTTTAGGAAGTTCTACAAGATCCCAGGTATTGTTCTTGGCTAAGGAATCCATTTCTTCTTCCATAGCCTTTTTCCATGTCTCGCTATCTGCATCATCTACTGCTTCCTAATAACAAGAAGGTTCCCCATCTTCAGTAATCAATGCAAAAGATGAAGCAGAATCTTCATACCTTTTAGGTGTTTTTATTTCCCTTGTAGACCTTCATAGAGTGACTGGTTGCTGAATTGGTTCTGGAATTTCTCCAGTTTCCTTTGCTTCTTCACCATTTTCATCATAAGTCTCTCCTTCCTTTTGACTTTCTAGAAAAGGTTTAGTCTCCAATTGAATCTGCTGATTTGGCGATACCTGCTCCTGTTCAACTTTTCCAACATCTGATTTTAGAAGAGTAGATTCATCAAATGTTACATCTCTACTAATGACTATCTTCCGTGAAGAAGGATCCCACAACCTATATCCTTTCACTACATAATCATATCCAGCAAAGACACAACATTTCGATTTTGGATCTAAATTTGAACGTTGATTTCTAGGAATAAGAGCATAGACATCACAACCAAAAATCTTCAAATGCGAATAATCACAAGACTGACCCAACCAAATTTCTTCAGGAATTTTACAATTTATTGCAACCGAAGGTGATATTTTAACTAAATAAAAAGTAGTGGATACTACTTCTGCCCACAACTCCTTCGACAGCTTAGCAGTGTTGATCATGCTTCTGGATCTTCCCATAAGAGTCTGATTCATCCGTTTAGCAACGCCATTTTACTGAGGAGTATAAACATCAGTTTTATGTCTAACAATCCCTTCATCCTTACGGAATTGTTCAAATTCTAAAGAAGTAAATTCACCACCATTGTCAGTTCTTGAACACTTAATTGATTTTCTTGTTTTCTTTTCCACCATTGCTTTAAATTGTTTAAAAACATTAAATACATCGGCTTTATTTTTCAACATATAGACCCAAACTTTCCAGGAGAAATCATTAATAAAAGTTAAGAAATATAATGCACCTCCATAAGACACAGTAGGATATGGTCCCCATAGATCAGAATGAATGTAGTCTAAATGTTTTTTACTATTATGATTTCCAGTCTTGAACCTTTGTTTACAATGTTTACAAAAAACCAACTTCAAGGATTTCAAATCAGGAAGCAGCTTGCGGTTCATCAGTACCTAAAGACCTTTCTCACTCATGTGACCAAAATTTTGATGCCATAGACGAGATTCTGATTTTTCTGATACGATCGTTGCTTCACTAACTTGAGTGCTTCCTTTGAGTTTGTACAAATTTCCGATATTTTCAGCCTTCATAACAACCAAGGCTCCTTTTGAGACTTTAAGCACTCCATTTTGACCTATAAATTTATACCCATTCGAATCCAAAACTCCCAAGGAAATCAAGTTTTTCTTTAGATCAGGTACATGCCTAACATCAGATAATGTTTTAACTGTATCATCATACATTTTATTTTTTACATTACCAATCCCAACAGTCTGACAAGATGCATTATTTCCCATGAATACAGAACTACCATTTACAGTTTCATATGAAGTAAACCAACTTCGGTGCGGACTCATATGATGAGAAGCACCAGAGTCTAATAGCCAATTTTTAGCATCTTGAGAGATATTACAAATAGGGAGAGCTTCAACTATTAAAACCTCATCAACCATACCTGAATCAACCTTATTTTCTTTCTTGTAATGGTTTTCCGACTCCTTTCGTTTCCAACAATCTTTCTTGAGGTGTCAAATTTTATTGCAGTACCAGCACTTGGCCTTACACCTCTTGCTGCCCTTTGACTTCGATATGGAAGAACCCCTTTCTTTCTCCCTTCTTTCCTTTGACCGACCTCTAGCTACCATGGCTTCTGGTGCAGAAGTCTCAATACTAGATTTCCTTCGTACTTCTTCAGATAAGGGAGCACCCACAACAGATTCAAATTTTAATGAATTGGCAGTGCTTAAACTGATTGAATTTACGAAGTGGTCCCATGACTCGGGCAGAGAGCACAACAAGGTTATTGCCTTGTCTTCTTCCTATATTTTTACTTCCATATCTGGCAACTGGAAAATAAGCGTATTAAAAACATTTAAATGTTCTACAATTTTTGTACCCTCCTTCATCTGAAGACTATACAATTGTCTTTTTAAATAGATTCTATTTTTCAAAGATTTAGTCATATACAATGTTTCCAGTTTTTCCCACAACCCTTCAGCGGTACTCTCTCCAACAATATTAAAGAGAACTTCATCTGCCAAACATAACCGAATGGTACTGAGGGCTTGAGCATCCAAGTCCTCCTTGTCTGAATTTGTCATGTTTGCCAGTTTTTTCTTTACCCCATCTAGTGCTTTGTGCAACCCTTATTGCACCAGCAAATCTCTAACCTTCAGTTTTCACAATGCGAAATTGTTCTTCCCGGTGAATTTATCCACCTCAAACTTTGCATTTGTCACTTTGGCCATTTCTTCCTCCTAGTTTTCCCTTTTTTCTTTAATTTCCAACTAGGGTCTTAAAAAACAATTTTTCCCCTCTTCTGCTAGGGTTTCTGATTTCTCAAAAAAAAAATTATATTTTTCTCCCTTCCACTAAATCAATTCTTTAGAAACCTGAACCCTTTTTAATAAACAATTTCTTTCACAATTTCTTCACCAAAAAATAATTTGTGTTCTTTCAAAAAATAATTTCTCACAAGAAAATTTTCCTTCTATAAATCCGAGTCCTAATTTTTCCTGAACCAAAATCCTTTAATGTTTTGAAAAATTCAAACCATGACAGAAAATACCTCTGTCTTCTCTGTCGATTTTATTAATGGTTCTTCAATTGGAATAGGGCAATGGACCCATTTTCATTTTCTTCAATGAGCTATTTTCTCCTTCCTCCATGGCAATGTGTTTTTCTCTTCAGGAGCATAGCAGACCAGCGGATGTTTTCTCCTTCCGAGGGGCCTATTCGATCATTGGAAAATCCTCACACTGCAGATGTCATGGGTCTCCTTGATTTCACATATGCACTAAACAATCATCAAGAGCATTGCACACCACCACCGCAGATACAGTGCAACAATTGGTGGTTCAAGGGCATAGCACAGCACCCTGCCCACACTCAAATGCTCCAATTGATCACGCCAATTGTGCCACAACACGACCTTGCCTTCAAGCGAGATCACAGATCCGCTTCTCAGTGCTTAAAAATGCAGTCTTAAAAAAAAAAATTACAAACTCGATCCACCTCGCCTTCAAGCCAGATCACAGATCCGCTTCTTGATGCTTGCCAAAAAAAAAAATTCCTCTGTCGGCAACAGGTACCAGCCCTCGACAGCCTTCTTTCTCCAGCGTCAGCGTGCAGATTCTCTCCACTCGACGGCTCCTCCCCTCGACGACCTCCTTTCTCCGGCGGATGGAAACGACGGATTCTCTTCTTGACAGTCGGCCTCCTTTCTCACGGTGGTTACAAATGCAAATGCGTGGACCAAAAGGTTTTTATAATCCAGCAGAATTGCAAATACTCCACACATAAAAGCCTCTCGGGCCATCCAATTTAACATGAGCTATTTCGTTATTCTAACTTCATTTCGTTACTCAACCAATTTACGGATAATAAGTAATTTGCCAAAAATTACATTATTTACATTTGTTGTCACATTTTTAACACTAATGTATATAAAGGCTCCAAGGCCGACTATGGTTGAATGTGAATGTTGTCATGATGGTTCCGCAAGTCAGTAGAACTTGACAAAAGCTTAAAGGGGAAACTTCTTGAAATAATTATAATTATTGTAGACTTAATGATGATCTCGAATTTATTCATCATTTATCGACAACGATTTTTCTAGTTAAAAACTTTATCTCGGCATTATGTAAATATTTGCGTTTGATCTATAATTTCTATTTTTCTTGATTTGCTGAGTAATTTTAGGATTGCATGGCATATGTTTCTTTTTTTGTGTTTTCCTAAGGAAATTATCTGGCATTTTTATTCCATGGGTGGTACACAATGTGAACCTATCAGTGTAGGGTTGAGTGAGACACACAACAAAGGAATCCAACCCATAGGATCGATTTCAAAACCTCCTCCATGAAGCTCAAGGCACTTACACACTTGTGCTAGCCCATTGGACTTGAGAAAATGTTGTGAACATCTTGTACCCTCTCAGAGCACTTAACCAAGACTGAGATTACTAGTGCCTTTCTAATCCTATGAAGTCCATGTTCGGTGAATATTTCCCAAGTGAGGTTTGAACCAAAATGGGGAGGATATAACAGTTCATCCTCTTAATCACTCAATCTGAATCATATTAATAGTACGGCATGAACATATGCATGCACCTTTGAATGATGCAATAATTTTAATAATTCTAACTTTCTCACCGAATTACAAAAAAAACCTTAATTTCAATATTCACCTATCTTGTCTCGCGTCCTTGTACAAAGGTCTAAAACAAAGTTTCCAAATCTATTTTGGCTTAAGGGTCAAAGTGGGTTTACGACATGGAAAAGACTCAGGAGTCAACCCATAAAAGCCTAGTCAAGTAAAAAATATAAAATTTACACAACTTCCAAAAATATATATGTAGTCTATGTTGAATTTTGATTTGTAAATTTGCAATGTATATAATGCAAATTTTATTTGTTTGGATGTCTGTAATTTTATTATGAAGTACATGATGCATAAAGTATGCCATGGACCACGGTATGGAGCAACAATTAAAAACTAATAATTATAAATCATACCAGCCATATCTCAAAAATGTTAAATCTGAAAATGATGGAGGACCGGTTGATATTTTTTAAATATATCTGGATTGAGGACCAACTGAAGGCCCTTCTTGTGCTTAGAATATCAGATATGAAAATTAGTTATTTCAACTCAGAAAATGATCTCATAAACTTAGCAAAATGTTTTTCCTATAAATGAAATCTTGGTTGTCAATATGAGCTTTGTTATGTGCCCTTTCTGGCCTAGTTGTGAAGAAACTAACTCTAAAAATAACCTTAAAGTGTATATATGTCCTACTGGTGAAACATTAGTTCTAAAAGTGTCCTTTAGCTTCCATAATAGTGAAAAGATGAAACCTGATTATTTGAAAATCAACTCATAGCCTTAACAACTAGCTAGTGAAAATTAGGCTGAGAAGTGTAAATTTGTGTGCTAGCTCCTCAAATTAGTTCAGCAAAAATCACAAAATGTTCCCTAGATGCTATTGCTATTGTTGTGGAAAAGTATTTACCCTAAAAATATAGAGATATGTTATAGTTGTTCCCTAGCTGCTTGTTGGAGTTGGACTCCCCATGCAAAAATTTATTCACAAAAACAGGAAAAAAGAGCTGAAATGGACAACTTCGGCATTCTAGTGGAGAATGTCTAGTTGGCATTAGTCTGCGGGTTAGGCCAAATATGTTTTGAATTGACCCGAATTTGAGGTCAGTTGTGTCAAACTACCAACTATGGTTTGAATTTTTGAATAACTTATATATCATTGGATAGAGGAATTGATGGTAAATATCTAGATACTAAGTTTATGACCTTCCATGTAGGAGATGAAGGTATTTCACTTGGAAATTGAAGCTCGATTAAAACTTCCAAAAATAGGAAATTGTCTTGACTTGTAAATCCTTGATCAAGGGTTTACAGAATACCTCGATTAAGGGATTTTATAAGCCCTTGATCAATTTCCTATTTTATTTTAATAGTTGATTATGGTTTTGGACTCTCAATCAAGGTTTTAAGCCTTCAATTGAGGTTTAAAATATTGTTTCAGGTCTTAAACCCTAGCTTGATATTATTCATTGGTAGAGGGCTTGTGGAGACCATTTTCACTTGCCCCACTTGCTAAAATGGTAGAAGGAGAGACATTTCTTCATCGATTCATCCTTCTTGGTTTTGAGAAAATTTAGGGCAGAACATCAACCAAGACTTGGACCTTATTGTTAGTAGGCTTGTTATTTCAGAAGTTTGAAATTTTTTAAGGAAGAACATTAACCAAGACTTGATTAGGACCTTATTGGTAGTAGGCTTGTTAGAGGCTAGACCATTCGCATATTTCAAAATTTTGAAGACTAAGATGAAAAACTCAATTAAATTGAGTCAAATAATTTATGTAAATATACAAAGTTTAAAACACCTTCATCTATCAAGAATTGTTTTCCAAAAAAATTAAAATTATATTTGATGTTTCAGAGTTTCAAATCAAATATACATAGATTATCCATAAAAGACATTGGCATAAATAATTCATAGTACCTCAATATTATTTTTCTCCTCTCCTCTAATAAAATGAATACAATGCCGGACGTATCATTTACATCATCGACTCCTTTTTTAAACAAAAACATGTAGTTATTGGACCTTTACAAGTCTTCATTACATCCATTAACCTTTCACTTTGAGCGAAAAAAAAAAAAAACCCTCAACTAGTCAATTACTTAATATAGCAGTGTTTATGTGGATAAGAGGAGGGTCATGCCTTCCCTGAAAGCTGGTTTAGTAGAGTTACCATCTTGCAAAAGTAATGCTTCTTTTGATAAGTGATCCACTTGATGATGAATTCTCAGTAAATATGAGAAATGGGAGTAAATATGAGAAATGGAAGGATCAATAGGATTATTTTTTACCTCTTTAATTATATTCATAATGGAAATTAGTTCTAAATTTTCAATTTTAAATGTTGATTTTCTCACTCGATCATAAGCTTTAAATCTGCTAGAACCCAGATTTGATTCAACTCTTTTTCTTATGTTGTTCTCAACAGAATCCAAAGTGCATATAATTCAGCATGACTATTCATCCCTTGCCTAGTTGCATACCTTAAAGCAGAAAGAGTGATGAGTATTCATGAAAAGAATCGGTACTTCTTGACATGCTTTGTCGAAAAATCCCCATTGTTTTCCTTTATCAATACATGGCAATGATAAGTTCCTAAACCTTTTTTTTCCTTTAAAGGATTATTTATTCTCCATGCAGCGTATATCACAACCTTTGGTTTGCAGTGGAATATATAGTGTTAGAGGAGGGTGAAGTCCAAGCCAGTCATAGGTTGATTGGGAAGCCCTTTTATTTGAGTTGTATAAGTAACCACATTAGGCAATAATATAAAGGAAAAGACACAATGAATAAGCTTAAGATCAATTTCTGACATACCTTTTTTGCAGAGAGCAATTTTTATTGCAATATACGAGATCAGATCATGGTCCATCTCATTCGAATTGGAAACACAATGATTGAAATCCATATAGCAAGGTCAGTTTTTACATGGAAAATTTTCTCAGAATTTCGGTTGTAGTAATTACATGACGCTGTCACCATGCGTTTAAGTTGAGTAACATGAGTATTGTTTGGAATTTATTTGACAGGCTCCAAAAAATTCTCAACCACGGTTGTGGCAACCTCTTGGTGGGTTCCTTATGAAAAATGGCACCAGTGACAAAGGTCCAGAAGAAATTGCTCCCTGTAGATTTGTCAGACAATAATGCATATGTAATGTCTCCATCTAATGGTCAAGTGTCTTTGTTCAAGATGAATACATTTGAGGCGAGGTATTCTTTTATTAGTAAATAGGTTTCCTGCATCTATTCCTTGTTTGCATTAGTGACTAATATTGTCATGTTCTTTTTATATATGACTCTTGGTTAGTAAATGTTGTTATTTTCTAATGCTTCCATACATACATGTCTTTCTCTTGAATCCATGATATTTTGTCATGTAGTGTTGTAAATCATGCATGACATGGATGAAAACTGCCTTCATTTTCAGCCTTGAGGTTTATGGAGAAACGATTGTATGTTAGCATATATTTTTTAGGAATTATAAATCTATTTGTGACATCCATGTCAATGCAGGTCATAGCAAAGTGAATGGCCTATCCTCCAGCGACAACATTTATAACTTTTGGCGCTTTAGATAGTAACATCGTTGCTATTGGAATGGAGGATTAACGATTCGAATTTTCAATGTTCTTAACATTCAGGTTGTGTGGATTTACAATTTTCCTACTAGTGTCTAGCGTTTTTTCCTGTTACTTTATGCGGGTAATAGAATTCTATTGAATGGGTTCTGATTACAGGTAACATCAGAATTTAAGGGGCATCCGAAGAGAATAACTGGTTTGGTATTTTCTGAAAATTTAAATGAGTTGATATCATGTTGAGTTGATGTACAACTGGAAATGAATGATCTATAGGTTATTAAAGATAAGATGGAAGGAAATAACAACTTTGAAAATCCCTCTTATTTCTAAACTACTTGTTTGTGCTTATGAAAACATTACATAGATATTTGTACCACTTTGAGCAAGTTCGTTTCTCTGGAGCATGGAGACAACTTGCTCCTCCGCCTGGTATTCATCTTTTAACCATCAAATAGTTAGAACTGCAATTCTTTTTCGACCTTTCTGTTGCTTTGAAAATATATTTTAAAAATGTATATTTGAATGTTATCTTTTGTTTTGTTGTTTAAAAAATGTACATATGTTTAGGTTCATTGCCTACTTCTCGTCCTTCTACTAAGTCCATGGAAAATGGCATCACATACCTACTTCGAGTTGATCCAAAGCAACCAGCAAAGAGAAGGAAAAGCACGGTTGATCATGCTCAGTTGTTTGGAGGTGAAATTCTGAAATTTTAGAAAGACCTTAGTAGCTTTACAACATTGTTGTGGATTCAATATATTTGTTTCTATACTCTTGTTCCAGATCATGTGTTTTATCCAGAAACTGTTTTTAATATTACTTTTTGTTTGGTTTTCCTTCTAGTGAATCGAGGTGCATATGGTGAGAAAAATTTGACAAGAGAAGTCAATCAAAGATTTGATAATGCATATGTTGAGAAAATTGTGACAGGAGTAGTCAATCAGAGATTTGATAATGGCTACTTGGTCACTGTAGAGGTAGGCTCAAAAAAACTTAAAGTTGTTTTATATAATGTTCCAACACATATAGTATTGTTCAACAATATGGAATGGTTTCTCACAGTTCAGCAATATGCAATGGTTCCAAGGCTGATGAGAAATGCAGGTTGTGATTCCCTTGGGCTAGAGGTGACTTTGTGCAAGTCACAAAGAAAAGGAAATAAATGGTACCTAAGATAGATCTCAATGCTCCATGTCTATCAAAAATGGGTTACAAATTCTTTTATGTCGAGCATTGTGCTAGGTTAAAAAGGACATGCATAGGAAGACCGTGAAATTGCTACAATGGTGAACAGGTTTTTAGATAATACAAAAATGGTATGCCAAGGACATGCATGGGAAGACCGTGAAATTGCTACAATTGTGAACAGGTTTTTAGATAATACCAAAATGGTATGCCAATCTGCTATATTTTCTTGTTAACCATTCTTGTGTATTTTTTCCTTTTGACCCTGCAAAATGTGTAAGTGGATGCACTTTGTTAAATTAACTCTTATTATTGTTATATTTATGGTAGCAATCTGTTTAACAATCAACAGGGTGTCCTAACGTCATTGAGTTACTTTTTATTAAGTTAAAAGTATGGGCTGCATGATTATAGATTTTACAAAGATTATGTCATTATTTCTTGATTATTTTTTAAAAATCAATGCTTATATGTAATTTCAAGGATTTTCATAATTTCTCACACAATTATTTAAAGGGTACTAGCAAAATGGAAGAGCATTTGAGGAGGATGGTGGTTTGATCCCAGTGTGCCCTAATATGAATTAATCAGTGATATAGTAGTTTATTTTTAATTAAACTTTTTTTATATTGATTTATTTCAATGGTAAGATATTTTTATGGATTCATTGTTTTAAGTTGTCTCTAAAGAGACAAAAGTGATATTGTATTGTCTTTAAATATAACTTTTTTATTTTCTCTACAGAGACAATAGCTATGATGGATTAAGTCATATTATCCCTATAAAGACAGTATGTTTTTATCCCAACTATTGTCTCTATAAAGACAAAAGTAATATTGTGTTGTATTTAAATATAATTTTTTATTGTCTCCAAAGAGACAATAGCTATTATGGATTGAAGTCATATTGTCTCTAGAGAGTATGTTTTTAATCTCAACTATTTTCTCTATAAAGACAAAAATGAAATTGTCTCCTAAAAGACAATAATTCTTGTGTTATACATTGTCTTTGTAGAGATAATTTTTTAAGACAAAATTTTGAAACACCCGTTTAAAGACAATATTTAAGACAATAAACAAGTTTTATTTCGAGCCAATTAATCCAAAAATTGTCTTAAAACTTCCCTCTATATTGTATATGTGACATGAGCAATTTGAATTTAGAAATGAAAAACAGACACATGAGGAAGAGAGCTAAATAGGAACAATGGAAAATGAAAAATACAGAGGTGTTTTAGGTTTTTATATTGTTATCAATTTTTTTTGAAAGAGGATAAACGTTTCTGACAGGATAAACTTACAAGATTAGAGTTTGAAATAACTTTCAGAAGACGAAAATAAATCTACTCCGTCAATATAAGTCGTAAAACAAATTAAAATTCTCCTATCCAAGAATTAACACCAAGAAAGATCGGTCCGACCATTAACATTGACACTAACTGTAACATTCCGCTATACTGATTTGTTTATATCGAACATAAATGGCAGAGTTCGAAAATTGACACACAGACAAGACAGATTTGATTGTAAGGAATATCAATTGCAGAATCGTAAATACATCGATTAGCACTAAGAGAACTGTAAATTAAAAACTATATTTGCACACATCTCAATTTTTTCATACTTCAAACCGGACCCTGATCAGCCAGTCTGTCAATGGGGAGAACAAACAAAGGCGGGAGGGAGAAGCTGTTTCACACCACGTGAGCCCAAAATCAATTTGACTGGCTAGTTATTAACAACGCAAGCCTATCCAGGCTTTTAAAAGAAGACCCACCCTCTGCTGTTGCTTTTTTTGCACCTTCTTTCAGTTGCAATGCTCTCCTTCTCATCTCTTTCCCCTTTTCTCCTCTGATTATCAGCCTTGCTGCTCTCTCCACCTCTTCTCTTTTCACCACAAACACCCCACTCTCATTTTCCTCTCTCTGAATCTCCTCCCCCACACCCAATTCCTCCACCAGGAGCTTTGCCTCAAAGGGATGATCGTGCTGGAAGGGCCACGTTAAGATGGGGACTCCTTGCCCGATGCTCTCAAGTGTCGAGTTCCAACCGCAATGGCTCACGTGTCCACCAATGGCAGGATGCCCTAATATTTGTGACTGAGGAACCCAACCCAAAACAACCAAACCCCTACACTCAGATCGATCGCCGGCACTGCTGTACCTTTCGATGAAAACTTGCAAATCCAGTGGAAGAGAGGAAATGAAAGAAGCTTCATCTATGTCTTCAGGTTCGTTCGGCTTCTTCATCGCCCACAGGAAAGACTGCCCGCTCGCTTCCAAGCCCGCCGCAACCTCCTGCATTTGATGCGCGGATAGAGCGATCTGGCTGCCAAAATTTATATAGATTACGGACTCAGGCTCTCTAGAATTCAGCCATTTCGAGCACTCTGAATCTGAGAAACTGCAACTCCCAGATGAAGGAGAAGTAGTAATTTTAGGGACGAGAGGGCCGATACTCCAAACAGGCTTCCTAAATATGCTTCCCAGGTGATCCACCATCTCCGCTTCCATCTCGTAGAACGTGTTAACAACCACTATGTTGCACTGAGCAAAGTGTCGAACACCGTTGGTAAATATATCCTTAATGGAATCTGGGTCACCCTTGATGGCTTCACGAAAAGGAGGGAGCAAATCACGGTCACGCATTGAGATCGGCTTGGGCAGGCCTGGCAGATTTACCAAGGGAGGAAGATGGCCATCATTATGTAGCAGGGGCACGGTGAGGAAGAGGGAATACATGAGACACTGGCTGTAAGCTCCAATCACGGGGAAGAATATGGTATATATTTTTAATTCGGTGGCAAGATCCGGGACATAAAATGGCCAGAAATCGACAATGATAGAGGTGGGTCGAAGGCGTACCAGTATTTCTCTCAAACACGGCTGGGTCTCCTCCATGGCCTGTAAGAACAACTCTGCAAGGCGAACGGGGACGCGCTCAGTGCTTTCCACGCCCTCGGGCAGCTCCGGGACAGGAGGCATAGGGATTTCTAACAGCCTAACGCGTGAACCATCCTCTTGCTCGCTGCGAAGGCGCTTAGCATTCAGAGGAGTCGTGACAAAGACAACATTGAGGTTTCTGGAGGAGAGAAGTTCGCAGAGTCGCATAAAGGGTATTATGTGGCCCTGTGAAAGCAACGGAAACGCTATAACGTCGACATTTGCTTCCACCATTGCATTAACAACTTCCAACATCAGTCTGTGACTGATCAGACTGCAATCGCTGAATTCTTAGCGTTTCCTATGTTGTTCTCCCTTTGTAGGATGGGATTTTGTAACATCAAAACTCTCTTTCAAGGCTATTCGGGAACAGCCTTCTAGTTCTGGGAATATTTTCTCAGTAAACGCACATGACCAAATTTTCAAAAAAAAATTCTAAAACTCGCAATAATTGAGATAAGGATGGCCCGGGTTTCTAAAATCAGTGGTTGAGTGCCATCTGATAAACATTTTGATAAGATGCTATTCAATTTTAAATTATTAACTTTGTTCCGAGTTCACCACTACCTGTTAAAGTTTGCGTTGGCACCTTTAACGCTGTTGAAAGTTGTGATGTCGATGGCGTATTCCACAGTAGTTGTGATGTCGATAGCGTGGCGCAGTAGGATAACAGGTCAATACTAGTTACTTTTTTGGTAAAAAAAATTAAGCACTCTCTACATACCTTCCTCGCATGTTCATGCGAAATGTATTGTTTAGAACTTTCCATATTTTATATTATGTAGGTTTTATTATTATTTTTAAATTATCTAATAAAATTTTAAAATAATAATAATAATATTATAATAAAAAATTAAATTGCCTTGAATGGAGCATGAAGTGCCACTGTCTCATCTAGTCAAGTGGATGGTCTCATCTAGTCAAGTGGATGGCCACGTGGCCGCACGTTCCCATAAAACATTGATATGGCACCTTTCATCTCGAGATTTTGCCTCATGCTAGTTGACTACGATACACTTTAACTCAATTGTAAGTGTTGGAATAGTAGTCATGCGAACGAAGGCTCCAAGAAAGCGGTGAAGATATAGTAGCTTTCCTTAAGGTTTGAGTGCAAGCCGCCATAGCCGACTGGTTTCCCCATCGCTGCGTCCTCGGGAGGAGGGCCGCCACTCTCTTACCGCAACATCACAACCAGTGACCATTTAGTACGGTCACCCTATTCTGCATCTGCTTAGCAAAAGACTGGCCCTGTCTTGGGAGCAGAATGGCAAGCTAAGATGAAAGGGCAATGTTTGCCAAGGGTAGTCAAAAAACCAAGATTTGTTATCCCAACGTCAAAATTGGACGAGTACCGAGGATATATGAAGAATCATGCTCTAATCTGTAAGTTTATAGGTATTTGGCCTTCAGAAAAGGAATTACTAAAATGGATTCAAACAAAATGGCAGCCCAAAGGTCATATTGATATGAAATTAGGGGTGAAAGGTTTTTTTACAGTGATTTTTTCTAATTTACAAGATAAAGAATGCATTTTTGAAGGAGGGCCCTATTTTTACAGCAATGCAGGACTTTTTCTCAGACAATGGGAGGAATGTTACAACCCTAAACAAGAGCAATTTCTGGCTGCCCCTGTTTGGGTTCAGCTATTTGGGCTCCCTATGGATTTTTGGGACCCTGAAATTTTGGAAGGAATAGGAAATTCATTAGGTAGCTTTGTTAAAATAGCAAGGGTAAGCAGCGACATTTGAAACACAAATTACAGGTCGAGAAACCTCAGGTTATGTTATTACAAGAAACAAAAGTTTCTGGGCAAAAGCTTCAGTCTATAATGCAGTCTTTTAAAATGAAATATGAGGTTATGGCTATTGACTCCGTGGGCATGTCAGGGGGAATAGCCATCCTCTGGAATGGTGCAGAGATCAAAGCAGAGGGATGGATAGGCTTTCCCAGAATTTTAATAGCTACTTTCCGCCAGATTGGATCTGAGGATAGGATTCTCATCTCGGCTGTGTATGGACCTCCAATTCCAAGAGAGCGAGCAGAGTTTCTGCAAAGTATACGCATGTTGAGTACAATGCATAATGAAAATTATTGGATTTTATGTGGAGATTTTAATATGATTCTAAATCTCTCTGAAAAAAAGGGAGGGCTAAGAAGGGAGGACCCAGAAATGGCTCTTTTTCGAGAATTACTTAATGATCTACGCTTAGTAGATATCCCAACTGTTAATGGAAATTACACTTGGAATAATCGCAGGGGAGAGCGGCATCAGATTGCCTCTAGGTTGGATCGTTTTTTAGCGACTGAAGCTTTGGTGAGCTTGGATATTTATTATGAAGCTCCTATTCTTCCTACCCTGGGCTCATACCATTGGCCGATCAGAATGGAGATAGATGTGAAGGCGAGTCGACAGAACCGCCCTTTCAGGTTTGAACTTTTTTGGCTACGGGATCCTGGGTTTATGGAAAAGGTTAAAAACTGGTGGTGTTCAAATCCAGTCAGGGGTAACAATAAGATGCATTCGTTCCAGCTTCGCCTGAAACAATTAAAAGCTAAAATTAAACGCTGGAATCGTTTAGAATTTGGTAACATACATCACGACCAAATTCGATTGAGTGAAAAAATGAAAGAGATTCAGCAGCAAATTATCCTCCATGGTCGAACAGAGGAGTTAGCTTTGGAGGAACGTCGTACACTCAGTCAACAAGAAGAGCGACGAAAACAAGAGGAGATACTATGGAAACAGAAATCCTGAGTCAACTGGCTCAAAGAAGGAGACCGCAATACAAATTTTTTTCACAAAGCCATGTTACAGAGAGGCCAGCATAACCGAATATTTTCTCTAAAAGCAGCAAATGGAGAGCGATTAATCAAACATGAAGATATGGAAAGAGAGCTGGTTACTCACTTTAAAGATCTACTTACTGAACCTCTCCCTAACCGCTAGGCAGCTATCCAGAAGATCACCACACACATTCCACGAGTGATCACTAGAGAACAAAACCTTGCTCTGCTATGAGTAGTAACTTTATAAGAGGTAGAAGAGGTGGTCTTGAATTTACCCAGCAATAAAGCCCCGAGGTCTGATGGGTTTACAAGTGAATTTTTCAAAGCAGCTTGGCCATTCATAGGTCCTGATATCCTAGAGGTTGTGGAAGAATCCCGAAGAAACAAGATGGTATATCCAGCTTTGAATGCTACCTTCCTTACCCTTATTCCTAAGCAACAAAATGCAGATACTCCAGTTGGCTTTAGACCGATAGCTCTCTGTAATGTCATCTATAAAATTCTCTCCACTATTATGGTAAATCGTTTAAAACCTCTGCTGCCCACTTTAATTTCCCCGAAACAAACTGGTTTTGTGAAAGGAAGACAAATCTTGGAAGGAATAGTGGTTGCTCAGGAAGCTATTCATTCTCTCAAGAAAGACAAAAGGAAAGGTTTGTTAATCAAATTGGATTTGTCCAAAGCATATGACCGTATAAGCTGGCAGTACCTGATAGAGGTGATGCGAGCCTTTGGGTTTGATGAAATATGGCTTCAATGGTTGCGCTCATTCATTTCCTCCCCGCATTTCTCAATACTCTTGAATGGTAGCCCTTCTGTTCCGTTTAACAGCTCACGAGGCCTCAAGCAAGGAGATCCCATGTCCCCATTCCTATTCATCATCGCTGCAGAAGGACTTGGTAGACTCATTAAAGCTCATGTAGCAGAAAGGAAGCTACAAGGTCTGAAATTGTGGGGACCTCATCTTCCGCTGACTCATCAACAATTCGTTGATGATATCTTATTATTCTGTATGACGTCACTAAAAGAATGTCAAACCATCGTCAAAATTCAAGAGGTCTTCATGGACGCTTCTGGCACTCGAATCAATAATGACAAGTCCAATGTTTATTTCTTCAACTGTACAGTAGCGATGCAAAAAAATTTTGCCAAGACCTTAGGGTTTCAACGGGGCTCCTTCCCCCTGAAATACCTAGGTATTTTTTTAAATTCAGGACCCACTCGGATAGCAGATTGGCAAGATATTCTCATAAGAGTGGAGAAAATGATACAAAACTGGGCTTTCAGAGTCCTGAATGCACCTGGGCGCTTCATAATGTTAAAATCCGTGCTTCAAGCTTTACCAATTTACCAACTGTCGGGGAGGGCCTACCCGAAAGGGATTTGTTCTCAATTGGTAGGGATGTTCAAAAAGTTTTTATGGCAGGGAGCTCAGGCTAACAGGAAATGGGCGCTTCTCTCCTGGGACAAATTACTCAGACCGAAGGCTGCAGGTGGATTGGGCCTCCGAGATCCTTTCGTCTTAAATAATGTGTTGGGAGCGAAACTCTGGTGGCGCTGGCTCTTGGGAGCGCCGGATCTCTAGAAGAATATATGGCAAACAAAATACGACATGCCACTTACAGTCTCGGGTCGATTGAAGGTAGATAGGATACCAAAAGGCTCCTCAATATGGAATTTAGCAGCAATGAACAGAAATTTAATCTGCTCTAACAGTTTTTGGGAAATTAGAGAAGTAAGTACAACTCTTTTTTGGGAAGACTCTTGGCAACAACGGGAAAAACTGTTTAGTCGATTGGACTTGGGGGAAATTTTCCTCTACATGAATACCCCTAACAACAGGCTTGTGCAGCATTATTGGTGTCATAACCAAAACGGCATGTGGCGGAAATGGAAAGATAAAACTTGGTGGCCGTTCGCTCCAGCAACGCAACAATGAGATAATTTTGCTAGAGAGCTCAAAACTCGAAAACTGAGACAAATTTCAGGTCCAGATATCCTCAGATGGGGAAATCTAACTAGAGGGTTGTTCACAATTAAGGAAGGTTACTATATCCACTCTCAGCAAGCTCAGTGTAATGTTCGACCATTATGGAAAATAATCTGGGAATTGAGACATTGGCCTAAGGTGGAATACTTCTTATGGCTAGTAAGTCATCGTAGGATTCTGACATGGGAGAACCTTTAGAAGAGAGGAATGATAGGCCCTTCGCGTTGCCCCTTTTGTCTTAGTGAGACCAAAACGACAGAACGCCTTCTTAACTCCTGCCCAATGGTGCAGCCACTCTGGGAGAACTTGGCACATTTGTTTCGGCAGACAGATAAAAACAATGACAGCATAATGGAAACCATTGGCAACTGGCGAAAAGGGAGGTTTCATTGTCAGGTGATTAATAGAGCATGGATCCTCTCATTTGGTTTCCTTCTTTGGAACACATGGAAAGAAAGGAATCAGAGAGTCTTCCAAGAAGCAGCACAACCAATGTCTCAGATTTGGCAGCGCTCTATAGAAAACATTCGAGAAACCATTCTAATAGAAAGTTGGTCAGATGAAGATTGGTAGACAATGGGTATCGAATCTCAGATATTAGAGTACATGAACCTCAAACCGCAGATGCTTTGTAAAGGTCTCTAGAAATACAGACCACCAAGTCAATCAGTTGCGGAACACTGGCTACCTCCTCAACCAGGGTTTCTTAAACTTAATTATGATGGGGCCTCGAAAGGTAATCCAGGGAAAGCTGGGTCAGGAGGGATTTTCCGCAACTCTCAGGGGGCAGTATGTAGATTCTATGCACTCGACTTGGGCCATGCCACCAATAATGAAGCAGAACTTATGGCGGTCAAACAAGGTATTCTTATAGCAATCAAGGAAAATTACCAGAGAATCATTGTTAAGGGAGATTCGGAAATGGTAATAGGTGTGCTCCAAAAGCTACAACAAGGCACACCCTGGGAGAAAATCTCCCAAAGCTGGCGAACAACAGCCCTTATAGAAGAAGTGAGTCAACTAGTGAAACGCATTCAGTATTTGATCCCAAGCCACATTAGAAGAAAAGGTAATGTAGCGGCGGATTACTTGGCTAATTGGGGATGCCAAAATGTAGAACGCTCCATAGATGCTGGCCCCACTGATGCCATCTGGGATGTGGAACTTCATTCTCTCCAATTGATTGTGAATAAGGATCTTCAACCCCCCGATCGGGGTGTACAAATGTCAGAAAGGCACTCCTCGCCGTGGTAACCTGGCGCGTGCTCATTCTCCATGCAATTAAAGACAATAATGAGGTATTGTCAGCCCAGTTCAGCGAAGTGTGTGATCACTCGGATTCGAATGATGTCGCAGTGTGGCCAGGCTGTTTTGTCAGAACGCCGAAGGCAAGTTTCTGTTAAGGTAGGTGCGCTCCCTCCCTCCCTTCATTCGTTTATGCACAGCTGTCTGCATGCAAGCGTCTGGAGGAGGTAGAGGAGGAGACGGAGCGATTCACAATCTATCAATCTTTCAATCCTGTCAGGGTATGTATCTGCCATTCTCCTTGCTCTCATGGTGGCAATGGTTGTGGTTTCGTTTAGATTGTTGTACATAAAAGTTGGTTTGGGCTGGTTATTGAATTTTAGCTGTGTTATCCCCATATTGAAACCTGTCCAACCGTGCTTCCGCGACCCCTGTATTTTTCTTGTCCATTCTATATCTCCTGTTGTCATCCAGGGTAGTATAAGACCCAGTACTCTGTTAGTTGTTTTAGGAAAACACTTGAATCTTGGGAGAAAGTTTCAAACTTGTTTACTTATGATTTTGCTTTGTCGGGCTGTTAAATGGGTCAAGTTTCAAAGTTGCAAACTGTGTCATTCTCCCTTTCTTCTTCGTTCTGTCTCAGAGAGTAGGGCTAGCATCCTCAGCCCGCAACCACATTTGGCCCAAGTGCTCAATCCCAGAGTGTTTCAGGATGGTTCTTGCAAGAGGATGGTGGCGATGGGGGTTCTCTGTTCCTCTGCCATTCAAATAGTCCCTCCTCTTAGCTCACTAAATTCGACCATAAGCCCTCAAACTCAACATGCTCTGTCTGTCTTGTGCATAGGACTCACAATTCCAGGTTATGCGGTCACCTGTTCATGTATGAGGTCTATTAAGCTTAAGGTTATCTAGACCATCATTTTCTGGGATTGCTTTTTGTATACAGTCAAGGGGTTTGTGGTCCATAGTTCTCCTGGCAGCGATTCTGGCTCTCCGCATTGGCTGCAAAATTGGCAATTGTGGTTTAGTTTTTCGTGTTTGTATGCTACACCCGTTATCTCTACTCAACGGTGGTGCACGGGTTGTATAGATATGGTTCCTCACTTCTTTGTTGTTCCATTTTTCCTGTCTGTGTTATTACATAGGATCTTTCCAGCCATGGGAAAAAGATGTTCAAGGTCTGATGCTACCAAGGGAAAATAGAAAGTTCAGTTTGAGCCTGTCCCCAAGAAACGTGGTCGTAAAACCAACCAGGAGCATCTGGAGACTTTAGCAGCAAATTATGTGATGGGTAATTCCTCAATAGTTCGTCAAGAGATTCGTGGGTGGGAAAGGGATATACAGACATACCCTGAAGACAATGAAGCAGAAGCTGAGATTTTAGATTTCATAACAGACCCAGGCAATACCCGTGGCCGCCTTACTTTATTCAATCAGACTATTCACACATATTGGATAGTCAAGTGTCTCATAGCGAAAGCAATTCAGAGTCTTCAGCCTGTTTATGCTAAGGCAGACCCGACAAAGATAGAACCTAGCCTTCAGGATCTGCTTCAGGATACACAGAACCCGTTGCAGCATATCAAGATAACACAATATCAAGCAGCTGATCGTATAAGTAGATTGGATGATCGAGTTGGCCGTACGGAGAAGCTGCTCCAATAGCTACAGCAAGCTGAAATGCCTAGGTCTAATGTGAAAGACCCAACTCTAGTTTCCTCATCAGATGGATAGGTGTTTTTAGTATTGTGAATTTTGATGCACTTTTTAGTTATATACGAACTCTTCTTATGTTATATGAATGTACAAACTGTAGTAGCAGGACAGATAACACATGAGACTTATAGACGGATGAAACAATTTCAGTTTTGGTATGCTTTTCACACTTTCAGGTGGCCAACAGACCTGGTTTCCTACGGGCAGGTTGAGGTCACAGCCTGAATTTTATATTTTGTAGCCTGGCCTTCACTTATAAATAGAAAATAGTCTGGTCCTACCAAATTTACAAAAAAGAAAAGATACACTTTAACTCAGGTCTAAACACTTTACTACATTGAATATATGTTGTTATGCCATGCTGCTTGTTAGGCGCCTACTCATGTGGTGATCATTATTGCTCCAATGTAGCATTTGATGTTCTCTTTCATGGTGAATTTCTCAATTCTCGTTGATGGGTACTAGTTTTTCTTGTTTGTTGTTTTTATCTCGGCTCTCGCTAAGGTACTTTGGGGCATTCGTTATCTCATCTCATCGAACCTTCACGTACTCATGCTTCTTGGTCCTTGGTATACATTATTAACTCTAAAATTATTTGGTCCTCCCTTCCTAACTAGAGTTTCAGTGGAAATTTCCCATTAGCAATTTATAATATTGAACAAGCTCAGTTGTTTCCCTCTTCTTGCAAGATTCATGCTCATGATATTTCCTTTGACTCTAGTTCCCCATACATGTTGGATGATGGTCTATCTAGGCGCTGATCACCTTCAATGAGAGCTCTCTTAGCTTTTTATGCTCTGAATTCCTTCCTTCCCCTAGTTTTTGTTTCTATAATTGATTTTGCAATAGGTACCAGTCATGTCTAACACTTTCCTCATGCTTCTTGGCTTGCTCTCGGGTTTTTGTGCTCTCTCTGGGTCATCCCCTATGGTTTTTCACTCTCTCTTATTGGTTCTTCTTGTGGTTTTTGTGCTCTTCTCTCCTCTCCCTCGCAATCTCACTCAACCTTTTCATAGGTCATTCACTATTTTCTCCTTTTTTTATTCCTCGCTTGCTCTGCTTCCAAGTCACCCGACCATTTCCCTTTTGCACGTGGATCCTCTTCTTGTGTTTGTTACTTGTTGTCTTCCCTCCTTGATAACTTCCTCTCAAATCCTTGTTGGGTCTCTCACGATGCCCTATTAGTGTGCACATGTTTGTTGAGGGGAAATATACTACTAAGAGGGAAAATATACTACCAAGAGTGGGCCTCTCAAGGACACTCACATGCCTCCCATCGCTTGGAGGAAATAACTCAAAGTTTCAGGATCTCACCCTTGACCCTCCAAGAGGAGCTCGTTTAGTGGGAACACGAAGGAGTCTCTCAGAGACATTAGCTTTCAGACACAAATTTTTTTGTTGAAATTAGAAGATTTGGTACCAAAGGTTAGACACATGATTGGTCGTTTCAACCATTACAGGTACGCCATTGACCTATATTGGAATTTGAAGTTTCTCCTTGGAATAATCTTGATGGATGGTTTTGAGCATCAAGCATACATCCTACACTCCATGGAGCACTTGCATCATCATATGAGAGACCTGGACCAACACCTCCATCACATTGAACAACACCTTCATATTCTTCCCTCGGCAGGAAACACCTCTAACAAAAATGAGAACCCTATTCGAGTTGCAACCATGGATTTTCAACCTTATGCTTACTCTTATTTTAACATTTTATCATAACACACCTCTAGCATATCATGTTTTCTAGTTTAACATTTTATCTTAGTGGCCAATCAAACCCACTTTTCAAGATAGGTATAATCCTTTAAATTTTTTAAACAATGTAGAGAGTGCATTTTTTGTTATGGTCTAGTCTAACCTAAAATATCTAGTGTATTCATATACATTCCAATTTTTTTAAAAATACAATATTTAATATATATATATATATATATATATGTAATATATATATATATATATATATATATATATATATATATATGTGTGGTCTTAATTAATACTTTTTAAATGTTTTATTTTCATTAATTAAATAATTTATTTTCTTATTTAAATTTATTTAATATATATATATATATATATATCTCGGAAGGATTTATAGTTTTATTTGTATTAATTAACCAATTAATTATAAATTTCTGTATTTATTATATTTTAAGATGAATTTTTGGAAATGAAATGTGTTTATAAATTTAATTTGTTTTATATCAGTAAAATATGTTATTTTTTTTAATTATTAGATTCGAAGGGTTCTTTTCCAATTGCGATTCACATACCAACTTTATTTAAGCGAGTTTCATATATTTTCTAACTTTATGACAAATTTTTTTTTCACGCAAAAAAAACACCAAGTTACATGAGATGTGTATATTATACTGTAAAAAGCATAAAGCTTTGTCTATAGGCTACATACAGGAAACACTAAAGACGAGACTCCCTTGTGTAAGACCCAAATGACCAAAATATTCACAACGTTAAAAAACAAGTTGTAAAGTGTGCTGGAGATTTTAAAGCGTTACATAAGAGATACATTTAGAAAAGACTCAGATAATTCAAAATACTAATAAATTCAATGTCTTTCCGACGTCATCGAGAAAATAAAACAAAGGAAAATATATCAAAACCAAAATCTTCCAAAAGGCATAGGCATCCATGTGGAGGTTTAAATATCTGAGCACAAAAATTCAAAAATCCAAATAACATTAGATGAGGGGGATGTTATGGTCTCTAAGGAAACGCCCATCGCTGAAAATTTGGTAATGGATCACACCCATCAGCATGGAAATACCTTTCTTGGAGAGTCTATCCACCATGGAGTTCTAAGCATGACGAATATGCAGAAATGTGAGTTCATTTAAAAGTTTAAATAAAGCCTTAATGCGCTTTAACTAGATTGAAAGAAGAGGTGGTTCGAAAATAGATATGTGATTATCACATTTAATAGAGACTTAATAATCTCCAAAGGTATATAAATATCTAAGATATAACAAGTGGGAAAAATATAGAAGCCCCCAAGGGGCCATGACCTTCACTTTGGAATTACTCCTAAGACCACCATTCCATCTAAAAATTAATAAAATAATCAAAACTCAATTGTTATTTAGTTACTGAAACCACATGAAATTTTCTGAGTGTCTCCATCTAGAGCCATATACTGGGCATCCTCATCAAAAAAACTAAACATGTATTTTTTCCAACAGGCAACAAGCCGAGAGGGTTTGTTGGAAACACTGAGAGGGGGGTGAATCAATATTTCTTTTGCAATTGTTATTTTACCAGTTAATATCACTTAGAGAAAAACAAAATGAATAATATCAGGACAAACCATTTTATTAATAAGAAATTGGTGAGAAATCCAATCCTCTTTACAATGAATCACAAGCTCCAACTTGTACGTAACGCTCCAACCCCTAGATGAATACACCAATCTTCAATCTACCAAGATCCAACCTTGTCTTTACGAGGCTCTAAATTATTGGGCTCCAACATTGTTTGTATGATGCACCAACCTCTAAGGCACCAACCCTTTCAATCTGCTTTAAGTTCTTCAATATAGTTAAAAATAGTTCTTCAAGTCTTCTAATGTCTTCTGCAACAAGCCCTGATAGTGTATTCTTCAAGAATGCCCTCAAAGTACCCTAGCTCATCAATGATAACTTTATGATTCTTATAAGGTGTCTCCACAATTCTTCATGTCACCCAAACAACCTTGTTCAATATAAAATCATGAAGACTTCCATCAATGCATTATGATGTCTCCACTTATGTTTCAAGGTTAACTTCTGAAAATGATGTTCAATAACACTATCCCCAACTAGATGTCCTCAAGTGATCCAGGTGGATATTGGTGGCCACCCGCCTATTCCACTTGGACCCCCACCATTGTTTCTTTTATTTTTTCAGTTTCCTTAATTAAAACACATTTTACTATTTTTGGCAGTTTTTCAAGTCGTGAACCTCCAGAGCCGTTTTGAGGCCTTAAACAACGTTTTTTAGGGAAAATGGGGAAAACATGAGTTTGAGACTAATATTTTTCACTCAAAAGTTGTAGTCCTCAGATAGATATTTCTAACGAGGTATTGTGTGCATCAAACATAGGTCATATGCCAAAGTTATGACCCCAAGAAGTTGATGTACCAATTTACCCAAATAGGGCCCATAGATTTGGCGCTTCATCTCCTAGGGTTAGGTTTTTGGATGTTTAGGATTTTCCATTGTTTTTGAATAATAAATAGGCATTCGAGCCTCATTGTAACATATTTCAGAGGCAAGTAGCCACCACAGATTTTCTGAGAGATAAGCTACCATCGCCTGAGCTATTTTATTTCCATTCTATCTGTAAGCACATTTGAGTGATTTGATATTAATGAAATGTGGTGTTATTTTTGTTGCATCTCTATGTTTATGGTTATATTTTTATGTTGTTGCGTTCCTTTCTAAGTTCGAATCAGTGGTATCAAAGCAGTCTTCTCTTTCTTTGTTTTTCTTTGCATGTCCACAAAGAGGATATGGTATAAGAAGTTATGGATCGAACTAGTTAAACCTTTGCAAGACCAACCTCGTAAACCTTGACGACCTTCCATGGTGGAAGAAAAGAAAGACAAGGGAGCAGGAGATCCTTTTAAAATATTTCTCGAAGAAGCCCTTGAGCAACAAAGGAACATGATGATGGAAAACTTTGCCCAGATTCTTCAGCAGATGCCCACAAGTGACACATATTCGTCCAACAGTCACTCTGGAGGCACCACTCCCTTGAAGATACAAGTCAACTTTGAAATTCCCATATTTGAAGGCTAGATAGATGCAGACGTCATATATAGATGGTTAAATCTATTGGAGGGATGTTTCTCAGTTCATTGTTTTTACAATAGGGAAAATATTAATTTTTCACTCCTCAAAGCCTCCCCTCATGTCAAGGACTAGTGGGAAACCTACTCCGAACAGAAGGATGAGAGAGAACCCTCATTGTTTTTAGGAGAAACCACTTGAAATTTTTTCTGACATGCCATCAAGGAACAATATTACCTCGTGGGGAGCTACGAGGACAAGTACATACAATGGACTATTATGTGGCAACAAAGGGATCTAGATGTGCATGAGATAATAAATCTATTCCATACCCTGCACACAAAGTTGGGTATAAAATATTTATAAAAAAATCTGATGCTTAATTACCACATTTATTTGCATGGATACATTCAGGAGGAAGTGGAGTTCCTCAACATCTTCTCTCTTGGTGCATCATACCCATATGCTGCCAAGATCGGGCAAAAATTTAAATAGAAGAAGCGAGACTTTGGATATGTGAATCTCGAGCAAGGGAAAGGCGCCCCCAAACTGTATAACAAAGGAAAAATCCAAGGCGGGGTGACCCAGGAAAACTCATTGAAGCCGTAAGAAATGAACAACACCACGAAGACAAAGAAGGACACAGGAAAGTGGTGTAAGTTCCAGAAGATCCCCATTCGCAACAAAAGTGAGTGTCAGGCCAAGAAGTCACTGGTAACTGAGCTAAAGGCTTCCAAATGAAATTAATTATCTGACTCATAGTCGGAACCCAACAAGGGGAATGACAAAGGGAAGAATATTATTGATGCGGAGCCTAGTGCCATCGTTTCCACCACCAAGATCCAGAAATAAGAGCCCGAAGATCCAGAGGAGGAGAAGTGCATCTTCCACTCCCAGATGTGGGTGAAGGGTTCTCCATTGTAGTTCATTTTCGACAGCGGAAGCCAAAAGAACATCATTTTAGTAAAGGTCGTGAAGCGACTGGGCCTACTGACCACAACATACCCTCAACCATACACCATCAAGTGGCTTCACCAAGGAATAAATCTTCCCGTCATACAACAGTGACTCCTTCCCTACAACATCGAGCCCTTCATAGATGAGGTATTATGTGTTGTTGCTCCTCTTCAAGTTTGTGATGTATTACTAGGCCAACCATACTTGTGGAAGCAGCACCTTGTGTATGAGTCTAGGCCTCACACTATTATTATTACTTTGGGAAATAAGTTGTATAGTATACCAGAGGTAGCACTGCCTAGAGCCATCTCTTTGATCACTGCGAAGAATGTAGCAAGCTCATTTCCCAGACCAAGAAATTTTTTTTCCTTATGATTCACCCTCAGGGAAAGAATAACATTGCAGCCAAGGCTTCCATATAGAGCTCCTTCGCACGACAGTAGTAGATGGACAAGGTCATGGACGAGTACAGGGACATCCCCACCTCACCCATATGGTTACATCTACACTGTTAGGTCAAGCACCCCATTGATCTGACCCCAGGTGTGTCGCTACCCAATGGACTAATCTATCGACACTCTATTCTGGAGAACAATGAAATCAAGAGGAAAATTCAAGAGTTGTTGCAATAAAGACACATCAGGCCAATTTCATCACCTTGTAGGAGCCTGATCGTGTTGGTACAAAAGAAGGACGAGACCTAGAGACTTTGTATTGACAATTGGGTGCTGAACAAGTTCAATGTCCAGAATAGGTATCCACTACCACATATTAATGAAATTTTGGACCAGCTCAAGGGGGGAAAATATTTCAACAAGATCGAGCTAAAGTCTGGGTATCACTAGGTACCAATAAAACCCTCTCATGTGTGGAAGATTACCTTCAAATCCAAGGAGGGACTTTTCGAATGGCTGGTCATGCCTTTCAGGTTGACGAATTCCGCCACAACATTCATGAGGCTGATGCACAACATCTTGCAACCCTTCACCAACCAATTCATGTTGATTTATTTGGATGACATCCTGATCTTTAGTCAGATTTGGTAAGAGCACCTCTGCAATATTCGACAAGTCCTCCAAAATCTGCACCAACACAAGTTGTGTGCCAATTTGTAGAAATGAACTTTTGGTATGACCTAGGTTCAATATATAGTGTACATCATTGATGATAAGGGTGTGCATGTGGACCCAACCAAGATACAAGTCATTCGGGATTTTCCAGCCCCAACCACGCTAACAGAGCTCCCCAAATTTCTAGGCCTTGCCAATTTCTAGCGCAAGTTCATGTTTGGGTTATATCATATCACTTGGCCTTTGAGCCAAGTCACCAAGGGTGGAGCGAAAGAAAAATCATTTTGGTCTAAATCCCAACAAAAGGCATTTTCTGAGTTATAACATTGCCTCTGCTCTGCACCAGTGCTCAAATTACTAGATCTGCAACAACCATTTGAGATCGAGACAGATGCTTTCGACTATGTTACTGGTGCAGTTCTTACTCAGCAAGGGCATCCAATGGCATGTCATTGTGATTCACTTTCATACACAATATGAAAGTATCCCACCTATGGAAAAGAGATGCATTCCATTGTGTAGGCCTGCCAACAATGGAACCATTGCATTCTAGGGAAGGAAACAGTCATCCATACAGACCACCGACCCCTACAATTCATACAAACACAATGGAAGTTGCAGAATGATCGATGATGAGCACCATCATTAGGTATAATTGGAGGGGTTAACTGTCACCCTTTTAGCTGTATTAGTCTCTTTTTCACATTTAATTACATTGTAGTCATAATATGTTTCTTAGTGTAGAAGGTGATTAATGCGTGTCATACTTCGAATGCCTAAATGGTTTAAATGCAGGATAATCATGAAGATATTCCATTTTTGTTTAATATATATCAAGGAGAGATTATATGAGGGTTTTCCACCTCCTTAAATCCTAAAGGAAACCAAGGGATCCTTGAGATTCCCTCCAACAACTCGAAATCAAAGGCAGCCAAGCAAGTGGAAGATCAAGTGCATCAAAGCTCCACTTCTATTCCAATCAAAGGGGACACATCACCTAATTTTTAGGGAGTTGTTGGTAAGAGCAAGAGATCATTAGGATTCAAATTTTTGAGGAAGCTAGTAGACTCTTAGATCTTGTGATATACTTTTGAGACTTTAATGGTTATGTAATGAGACTATTTATGTAATAAAATGAGTATTCAAATTGTCCTTCACTGATTTAGTTTCAGAGAGCTGAGATTGTGGGTTAGGCCCAATCCACTGGCCCCAGTCTCTCTCTTGAGTATTTATGTTTATTTTTATGCCATTACAGCTAGTTTACTTCATGAGTTTTATCTAGTTTTCTTACATTTCATTTTACTGTTTTTGGTTAGCTTCCATACCATATTTGTTGTATTTAGGCTCTTGTAGATCATGGTACAGTAGCATATAAACTCTAAAAGTTGTGTGTTAAAGCCTCCCTCTCTCACCTCTTTCATTTGAGCTTGAGGAGGGCAGATCTTCACCTTGGGCCCAAATATTCTCTTCTGTTTATGATTTCTTCGAAAGACTACATAGGTTGTTGTGGTTGTCATGAACATGTTGAGAATATTGATTTAGATTTATGTTTGAATGCATAAGTAAGTTTTCTTATCAATTTTAACTCATCTTTCCTTCATCATATATTTGTCAATGTTTATTACATGGACATGTATTTTTCTTACAGGTTTGAGTAGAGAAACAAAGAAGGAATCCACCAGAATCCCTAGGTCCATTTCTCACCCTTCACCAACCTCACTTCAACAAAATTGCCCTCATCCCTCTTTTTGATATTTTCACCACCGCAGCGAGAGCAACCCTAGAAGTGCAAGGTGGACTTTGAAAGAAGTTTTGAGCTTGGCGAAGGGGTTAGCCACCTTCCATCTGCCTAAATACACCTTCATTTCACTTTCCCTACCCCTTTCCTCATCAATTTTTGCCTCAAAACACCATCGGTTTGTTTCCTGTAGCATTACAAGACATCCTATAGCACTATAGGAAACCTATAGTGGATCTTGTAGCGGCACCAATTATCCTCTCCTTTAGCCTAGAAACCATCTTCCACCTCATATAACCCTACCACAACCTCCAAGACACCTTCAACTCTAAATCCATGAGTCCAAGACATTCTTAAGTAACCTTAGCGCCTCCTTATGTTGCTGCAAAACATAGTATTTACAAGCATAGTTAGCCCATGACTAGATGCATTGTTAAAGAATATAAGTTAAGCATAAAAAATTTAGAGTTCACTTAGCCATTTGGCCTAGCAATGTGTGATTAGATTAGTCTTCCTTTCTACAATTGTGATTCAACAATTTACTTCATGAATGTTGCCTAGTTTACTTCTATTTCTTGCAATAGCTTAAATTGTAGATTTCCTTCCTTGCAAAATATCTAAATGTATTTTCTTGCTTTAGAATAGTCCTTTGATTGTTTAGAAAGTAATTGTTTTGATTCATTTGTAGTTATAGGTCTAATTTAGAAGTGTGAAAGACTTCACTTAGAAACCCTAGCAGTAACACACTTTCGTAGGACTTAGAAGAGGATGGCATGGGTAGAATGCACCTACTATGTATATAGCACTGTCACCTCCAAGTTTGTACAAACCCCGGGTTGATAAATTAAAATAGAGTAACCTCTGGGAGTTTCAACACTCTTGGTGCAATATGAGGGCTCACCACTTTTTGGCATCGTTGTCGGGGAGGTGTCTAAGTAGATGCTTTGATTATGTTTTAGCATTCTTTTCTACTTTCCTTTTACATGCAGTTCCAAAAATATTTCAAAATACAAAAACAATTTGACTTTCATTCCTTGTAGGAGTAGGGATAACCAAGGAATTTTTTTATTGAAAACCCCCACATCCCCACAAAGTCACCCTTCACTCTTCTTTAGTGATTGTGAGGTTGAACACACCATAGATCATTCTCTTGAACACTTTGAAGAACCTACTGGAGAAGAATAATAAATTGCTTCACTTGATGAACCTGCTTCACCAATCCAAGCAATGGCTGAGACTAGTACCCAAGGAATATTTCCCATTAGAGAAATAGATGGGGAAAATAGGATGAAGAACATCAGTGCCTCATCCCTTCCACATTTCGATGGACTTACCTTTGAGGATCTTGACACATTCATATTTGAATCTTTTTTTTTCTACGGAAACTATTAATATGCCTCGGAGATCAAAATTTGAAGTTATTCCCATCCACCCTCAAGGATGCAACCTTGCGCTGGTCCATGGGTCTGCCACGGAACAACACCACTACCTAGGAACAAATGCAAGAGGCCTTTAAAAACAAGTACATGGAATTTTGTATGTCCAAGGAGACAAAAGAGGAAATATTTAGGATGACTCTAGGGCCTGATCGATCCCTAGAAGATTATGAAGAAATATTCCAGTTACATTATAAAAGAGCCAACTTCACCCTTGATCCGGATCACATATATTGGTATTTCTCTCAGGGATCAAGGAGGAGGTGATAGAAACCCTTAATATGCTATCAGGAGGAGATATCTACCATCTGCCTTATGATGACATCAAAACTGTCTTCAGGAACCATTTTAGGGCAGCTAGGAAGAAAGGTAGAACTAGCGAAAGTATGACCAACACCCCTTCCTCTTCCACCTCCATCAAGCATGAGATTGGAGATATGTTGGAGGACTTCAAGAGTGAGATGTTGCACACATTTTCTTTGAAAATGGATACAATGCAGATAAAGAGGAAGAAAAAGGAAACAAAAAGAGACTTGGATATTTTCTGCCCTAGATGTACTAGAAAACACCCTTGAAATGAATGTCAATTGAATGTCATAGAGGCTTTCTTACTCTGTGAAGAGAATCATGCCATAGATAAGTATCCCTCCTGATCTTGGCTCAAATATGTATATCAAGGTGGGGAAGTAGGACCAGAGCAACTCTATTTCATAAACCATATAAGGTGTTAGTGTGAATTCTAATCGCAAGCGAACGAAAAAAAACTCACTTTAGCTATGCATAACAAACAACGCTAACATCAAAGATGGTAGTGAATTTCCTTAGATATGTAGTTAGTGATCAGAATAAATGCTACAGAAATCCATATCTATGCAGTTAAAGACATTAAACAGCAAATAAAAGCAAGAGTTTCTCCATGCATCCAATGAACAAGACAATAATGTTTTTTAAATGATTTTTTTTATTTATGACACTTGGGAAGGGAACATAGAAAGATGTTACCAGTCCCCCTCAATGGGATGGTTCTTGTATGTCCTTGGTGCTTCATATCTAAGATCTCTCCATCTTGATGGTGTAGAAAACTTAAACAAAAATGGAACTCAAGGGGAGCTCACAAGCAAAAATAGAAAAATATGACAATGATGGAGGATCAAAGTCAGACCAAAAGTATAGATCCAGAGTGATATTTAAGCAACAAAAGGTAGTGAATGAATGGAAAAACCCTTCTATTTATAACAAAATATTGACTTATTCTAGATATTGGTGTATAATTAAAATATTATTAACCAAATCTAGATCCAACCTTTATGGAATATTTTATTATTTTTGTTGGAGGGAAAAAGAATTTGAATTTGGTAAAATCCCTTTATTTGTAAATAATAAATAAATAAATGATTTATTTATTATTTTAGGAATATGGTTGAGTAATAGTTAAATAAATAACGGTTTACTCAATTATTTATAAATGATTTAGTCAAATTTAATAAGGAATATTATTTAAATAATGTTTTAAATAATTATTCCTAGAAAATAATAAGATAAATAGTGATTTATCTAATTAATTTTCCTGTTCTCGGTTAAATATGACCAGGAATATTAATTAAACTGTGGTTTAATTAATAATCCCTTGAGGAAAACTAAAAAAATAGGGATTTATGCAATATTTCCTCATGGGGTTTCCTGTTTAGACCATAAACAACTTAATAAATTATGGATTACTAAGTTATTTTTCATGGTGAAAGAAATTTTACTAGGGTAAAATTGGTCTTACATAGTGTACCTTGGTCCATCTAATAGAAACAGGTTATATGACCAAAAATTGGTGTAACAAAAGGCCTCAAGAGCATAGGTCATATCAACAGGGTATGGAAGGTGCACCTTAATCCTATTACCATAAAAATCAGAATGCATCAATGAATTCTTGGTACACCTCTACTCTTCCATCATGTCCTACACCAACTACTTGGCCCTAAAACCCTACATATCACCCTCAGCCTATGAACCAACCATTTCAGCAGTATGTTCCTCAACCACTTCAGTGGAGCAACCCATCACAAGGGTGGAGGCCTCAAAATAATCAACCACCTTCTCTACTGCTTCCACCCCAACTTCGAACTCAAATAACTCATTATGCTCCACCCAAGCTGCCTCAGATGCCTACATAGCCCAATCCAACCCCGAATAACAAGCAGACACATAAGGTTTACAATGGAGATACATGTGATCAATCTGAGGTCGAGAAGAGTAATCCTAGACAATCATCCTCGATATCCACCTGCATAGGTTGAGAAGGAAAAGTAAGAAATTAATGCCAAGATCCAACAACCTCCTTTACTGAGCGCTTGATCCACTCTAGTCAGCACACCCCAGAGGAGACTGAACTTCTGGGAGAACAGAAAAATTTTGTGTGTGAAAATACCCCTTCTCCATGCCATTAAGGATTTCCCTATTTACAATAGGCTCGTCAAGGAAAAGTTCTTTAAGAAACCTGGGAAAAAGAATAAATATACCCCCACCATCAATGTGGTAGGACAATTTTCCGATATAATGTTGGGAAGGATGATGTTCCTGAGTACCTGGACGTTGGTAGTCCTGTGGTAGTTGTACACATAGATGGTTAGATGATGCTTGTTGAGAGTGTGTTGAGTGGGACCTACCATGGGTGGGCCCAAATGATGTTGTCATCGTTGAAATGACAGTTGTTGCTATGCAAGCGGCATGTGAACCATGACTATGCATATGGCATAGTGTTGTGCTCTCTCTTCTTTGAAAAGATCCTGGCACTTCGGCCTCGTATACAGATCTAGGATGGGGGCCCGAGAGAGCCTAGGATGCGCTGCTGGGGGCGACTACTATGCAGAGGGGGAAGGTGGGGCAGTTGGATGGGTGTTCCGACCTGAGTTTTTTGCTCATTGGGATCAGATGCCACTGTACATAGATGAATATCCCTATAGTGGGATGAGTTATCATGGGGACTCAGACTTTCCACTGCCGCCAAGTTTAGCATGGGGGCCTGATGGTAAGTGAAGAGTAGCTAATATTTTACGTGAATTTTAAAGTTTGGTTCATTCACTTTTGGTATCAAGGTACAACACCAATGAAATCGGCCGGGTATATGGGGCGACTTGCAGTATCAGGAGCTGCAGCACCTGGTGGGTCGAGGGGTCCACAAAATGAGGATGCAGTTGCCCTCTTGGAGGACATCCGTCGTAGATGTGAGAGGCTTCTGATCAGTGTTTCAGATCATGAATGGAAAGATCTTGACAACCAGTACATAGAGCCATGTATTGGTCTACCCTCGGAGTAGCGAGGGGTCATGTGGCGCATGGCGATGGCTGGATAGGAGATGCATGATCTACGAGCTGCTGGAGCCGAGCCATTGGCTTGGGATCCTCCAAATAGTGATTAGATGTAGGGGCATGTGGTGCCCCTATTTTTTATTTTTCGTAACATGCTATGGGCATATCACATGTATCAGAGTTGATGGTCTGTAAAACATTTTGAACAACACACATAATGGATATGCATCGTTTTATGGTTTATTGTTATTTTCTTGTGTGAAATGCAAGTGATAAATGTGAATATAGAATATTGTTTGCAATGCTATCTACATAGTGATTTTGTTTTATAGGTACATGACTGAATGTAATGATTTCAAATTCACGCATCAAAATATTCACTTGTAAATATCTTCTAAAAAGGACGGGATTGTGCACGTGATAGACACCATTCAATTGCATGTCAAGAAGAAAGGAATCTAAACGAACATGAAGGTGAAGGATGCGACAAGAAACGGAATCTGATAATAAACCTTGCACTGCATCATAATTGGCCTGGTTATTGGTGGTAGTATCAATTCATACGCCATTAGAGAGAACAAGCGAATGCAAGTGGGTAAAAATGGCCCAGGCTGTCGAGGCTAGATTTCGAGAGTAGTGACTTGCATTATCGGCATAACTAATATATGGTGTGGATGAGGGGTCCATCTGAAAGGTGCCACAAGACAACAAATGAGAGGATGATGAACAGTGCTGGAAAGTCGAACGCAAGGTAGAAATCAAACAAGCACTACTAGAGGGAGTGCTCTGGATAGGATTTATACCACCCGCACATTGAAAAGTAGATGGTGTGGGGGAGCTGCCTTGGGGGTAGCTTGTGCTCAGGTCACGAAAGTCACCATAGAAATGGATGGTGCCATTCCTCTTATGGGTAGGAAAGATGAAGTCATGGGTGGAAAAGGATTCAATGATGTCACCATCACAGTAGAATATGGGATGACTTGTGGAAGGGTAACCACATGATGCGATAAATATACCTGAATCATCATCATGAGAAGAAAAGTTTCACATGCACATCATCACGGGGGCGATGGAAGAAAAAATAGATAAGGGATCCACTGATGTTGAGCCCAGGGTGATCGTTGAAGGGAGGTTAAGAGAAACAAAAGGGGAATTCCCAGAGGGATCTTCCACCGTGGATCTCATAGATGATGACAGGTAGAGGATAGTGGCCGAAGACTCCATCATCTCGACATCGGAATGGGAATGTCAATGGGAGCAGAGGTATCCTCAAGTTGGCCTGAAGCATACTGTGCATGTTTGGGAGAGGCTGACTGGTTTTGTTCAGTCTCGTACTCCCAAACTATTTTTAAAGAGGTGTGGTAATGCTTAAGGTGGGGATAGAGGTGGGTATAATGGCCATGGAGATCACACAAAGAACAGGGGTAGTTGGTGTGAATAGTCTTGGGGTTCTTGGCTGCAGTCGTGGAATAAACAGAGGTTTCAGGGACCTTATACTTAGGAAATACGACATTAACCATGGGCTTGATACGAGGCAACTCAAGACAATTATGGGTGGCATGAATGACAACATCACACAACGCACATCGAGGGTATGCTTTATAGGCTGAGGAGAAGCAGGGCTTGTCTGGGGAGCGTTGTCTTTCGGTGTCTTCTTATAGGCTTTAGCCTGCTCACCCGAAGCTTTTGCAACAGGAGTAGGTTCCTGTTGAGGTGGTTGAGGCACATAAGCAAAGGGAGGGGTCATGGCGACAGGTTGGACCAGGGTCAAAGTAGTATAGGGTTTGGAATGACTAGGTGGGATAGTGGTTGGGGGATAAATGTACCAGACTGGGATCTTGAGGGTCATGTTAGGAAGAGACAAGGTATCCATAACAGGTACCGAAAATACTGTAGGAGGGGGAGCTAGAAACGATATCTGACCGGAGGAGTAATGGCCAGGTGGGACAACTCTGAGATGGTTAAGGCCAGGAGGAACTGTTATAGGAGGGTAGATAGGCTCATGGATACCAACTGTAGAGGAGGGTCCTTGAGGAGGGTGTCGTGAAGGCCCAGTTGAAGTGCTAGGAGCAGGTTGCGAAGGGCGAGGTTGGTGACTAGTCGAACCAGTCCGTTTGAGATCGGACCGAGACGATTACATCATGGAATAGTTCGACGAGATGGGATCAGAGATAGGAGGAGGGAGACCAGGGAATGAACCAGGAAAAGAGGAGTCTTTGTAGATTCTGGGTGAGACACCAATCGAAAGTTTGACTATTTTTTTATTGGCCACCGAAGAGATGATGGACTCAGGGGAGGTCTGAGACTTTGGTTTGTAATATGTCAATTGGTCGATGGTGACAATATTTTTGTTGTGAGGAAAGCACATCTTACAGTGAACCGGAGATAGGACAATAGACATCGTATAAGTGTAGCTATGACCCAATAGAATGTTGTAATCTAAGGGGGCATCAATGACTTCTACGTCAACACAAACAATCTTGCCCACAAGAAGAATATGAAAATTGCGAAACATGCCAAGGAGCTGAGAAGAGTGGCCATCGCACACTCGGAGGGTGATAATGGAAGGGGCTAACTCAGGAGATCTAAGTTGCTTCCAAACTAAATTTTACATAATGTAGGTGGATTCCCTCTCATCAATGATACAACGGGAGATGTTGGCATTCCAGATCTTGACAGGGATTTGGAAGGCAATGGAAGTAGGAAGGGAGGGTTGTTCTGACCTGTCAACATCGAAGATGATAAAACAATCATTTGAAGGATCCACAGTGCCCGTGGTAGTTAGTATAGATTTTCGTTGTGAAGGGCATGACTGGAGGACTTCCAACATTGACATTGCAGAAGGGGATTGGGCCAAGTCATTTACTATACTATACGAATGGGCAACTTTACCAGAAGTAGCATTTCAGTGTAATGGTCCTTTGGGGATCTTGGTATGAACATCTGCCTTAGGCTAAGGGATCTGTAAAGGACCATTGGGTGTCGAAAGAGGCTCTATGGGATTTGAAGAAGGGAGTTCGGGAGTAGACGTAATGGGGGGCTTGGTGTACTAATGGGACCGAGTCTGAAGGTTGAGGTCAATGGTAATGTGTTGGTGAGAGTTAATCATGAGGATTTGGTAATTAGAGGTACTAGATGGAGGAGGTTTAGTGGCCGCCTGACTTTCAGGGGGTTGGGTAGACACAAATCCTTGCTGGGGGAAAGGATTGGTAAACACAACCGGCTGGATAGGGGCAGCATTGGGAGGAACCGAAGGGGAGGCTTGATGTCCTCAAGATGCTACTTGAGCTTCCTACATCTTACGCATTTGAGGTAAAAGAGGACAATCATGGGTGTAGTCACCATAGACACCGCAACAAGAACAAGGTTTGTTCATGCGAACAGGTATGTCATGCTTGGGTTGAGTGCTGTGTTGCTAGGTTACTGTGTTAGGTGCATTCCCTTGAAGATTGTTTCCTAGATTACCTAGGGAAGATTGGCTTTGGATGCATTTCATTTATTTTTGGAAGTAGGAGGATTAATCGCGCCTTGTTGTGCATACACCTGACCCTTGGGGGGTTGTGGCTACTGTTATGAGGGTTTAGAAGGCAAGGGAGGCTGAGGTGCTAATGCTGGAGGAGCTGGAGCATCAGGCTGTGGATATGGATAATAATGAGGTTGGGAAACATTGGGGTAAACAGGTTGGGAAAAAGGAGGAGGCATTTCGTATCCTGGATACATGCTACCAGGAGGGGGGAAAGTGTTGGAGGAGTTGGCCCCTCCCCGAGGGAAACCATAACCCATGGGAGGATGAGTGTACGAATGAGAAAGGGCTCCAATGATACCGTCGGCGGCATGGGATGCCCCCAGTGCATTGGCACCACCGGGTCTAGGGAGATCACGTAAGACGATATAAACATAACCAGACTGTGCGTAGATCAGGTCATATTTCAACGCAATCTGGAGGGCAGCTTCCTTGGTCTGAGGGAAGTGAGAGGCGACATCTTTTCCAATGGTACGAAAAAGGGATCTGAGAAACTAGTCCATGTAGACACGGTCTTTTAAGTTAGGGGATCGAGATAGGCTCTTTCTTCTCCGCCATTATCGGACATGATCAGATAGGTAGGTCGCAGACGATTGACGGAAAGAGGTCAAGAGTTCGATACCAGTGTCATAGCGAAGGGGAAGCTGGAAGTAAGAAATGAAAGCTCGGGAAAGAGTTGTAAAATTAATATGAGAGGCTGAGGCCTAGTCGACATAACACTTGGAAGCTTTTCTAGTAAGCATACGCTGGAACAACCAAAGACAAACGAAGCCATCAGTAATGGAGTCAGACGAACACCACATGTGGAAAGAACAAACATGGTTGGTAGGATCTTCTCCAGCAAGACCTTTGAACTTGGGGATGTCTATAAGAGCTTGGTTGGCATACCAGGCCAACCAGGATCATGGTATATGGGGTCATTAATCAACTGGCTAAAATCGGGAAGACTAAGGCCTGCCATATAAGGGAGCAAGGGAGCAACCAGATAGTTCTTGTTGGGGCCCCACTAGTATTATTCCCAGCATTAGGGCCAGGGCTACCACCAACGTTAGGTCCTAAACTAGACATGGTGAAGGTGACAGGAGGAGAGTTGGGGATAGAACTAGAAGGGGAACCCAATGAATTGGAAGCGAAGTCAAAATGGGAACTTGGTGGAGGACGAACTTGAACCCTATGCGGAGGAGTAAGTATTCCTACCGGAAACTGAGGATGAAGTTCTAGGAGTCTCTAGGATAAACACCTTGGGGGCGCAATGATGGAAAATAGACACGAATTACAGAAGGAAGAGAGACCAACAAGGGCAAGGAGGTGCATGAACAAATGATAATAATGTCGAAACAAGGGCAGGGAGGTGCATGATCAATTGATCACAATGTTATATTCTTGGCCTGGCGATGTAAACGAGTCACTCTTCACTTAGGGTGTGCGTGTATGTGACAAGTGTGTTAATTTTAACTAAGCCCAGACATGTGTAGAGAAAAAAAGTAAAAGGGTGTTGTATAACTGTAAATAAATCTGAAAATGACAGTAAAGTAAACTGAATATCATAGAAAAAAACAACTAAATATGCATTAATTTAAACCCAAGCAGGAGGGATTCCCAACAACTAGTCTATGGGTGGGCGAAATCTAGTCAAAACACACAAAATGGCCAATGGATATAAAGTCGGGAGGGACAAGAGAAAGTCTACAACCTGAAGGGAAACGGAGAGGAACCTAAAGGAGGACCAAAAAAAACTAAAAAGAGGTATTTTGGATGGATGATTAACAAATCTAAAATGGATCTGAAAGTGCAGGTTCAGATCTGAAAAAATGGATGAACACACTGAAATATCAGGCGACCTACTTCAGCTAAAATCCTCCTAAAAAGGTGGAAGCATATTGAAGCCCTAAGGGGCTTGGTTCATACTTTGATGAGTAAAAAAAAGCAAGTACACGTCCAAGACTGGTGGAGAGGGAGGTCAGACAACCCTGAATAGTAGCCTAGACAAACCAAAAAACAAATCATAGAAAAATTCCCCCAAAAATTACAGGTCGCAGATTATAACCTGTTTTCAGTAGAGGTCAAAGGTTTTAGGCTGATTTCTATGTCCTAAAGGTTTAGGTCGCAAGTTTTGGCCCAAAAAGTGTGACCTGCACTTCCGGCCATCTCGGGAGCAGGTGTCAGAAAAAAGTGTCATATCAATTGCAGCTGATACCTGTCACCTATGCAATAGGCCCAGAAAGACACTGAAGTAAGAATTTTTACTGTTTTATGGTTTTAAAGGTTAAAAAAAACATCAAGAAATTAAAAATGAGAAGCTAAAGAAAAATCCTAGGGGTTGAAGTAGATGGTCATGTAGGGATATGAAAAAAGACAAAGGTCGTAATTATAAACCCTTGTGGAGTTTCCAGTTGTTAGTCTGAATTATGATCGCAAACGTACCAAAAAACCCACTTTAGATGTGTATAAAAGATAACCCTAACATCAAACATGGCTGTCAATTTCCTTAGATCTGCAGTTAGTGATCGGAATAAATGCTACATAAATCATAGATCTATGCAGTGATCAGATCTATGACGATTATTCTTGTTGTCTTTGGGATACTACTTGAGCTTCCCAAATCTAACACATTTGAGGTAAAAGAAGACAATCGTGGGTGTAGTGACCATAGACACTGCAACAAGAACAAAGTTTGTTCATGTGAACATGCCTATCCTACTTGGGCTGAGTGCCCTGTTACTGGGTTACTATGTTAGGTGCATTCCCTTGGGGACTATTTCCTGGATTACCTGGGGCAGATTGGTTTTGGTTCCCTTTACTCTTCTTTTTGGAAGTTGGAGGATTAGTTGCACCCTGCTGTGCATACACCTGACGCTGGGGGGGTGGTGGCTGCTCTTATGGGGGTTGAGAAGGCAAGGGAGGCTGAGGTGATAATGCTGGAGGAGTTGGAGCACCAGACTGTGGATACAGATAATAAGGAGGTTTGGAACATTGGGGTAAATAGGTTGGGAAAAATGAGGAGGCATGCCGTATCCTGGGTACATGCTACCAGGAGGGGGAAAAGTACTGGAGGAGCTAACCCCTCCCTGAGGGAAACCATAACCAATGGGATGATGAGAGTGCAGATGAGAAAGGGCTCCAACGATACTGTCGGTTGCATGGGATGCCCCCAGTGAGTTGGCACCACCAGGTCTAGGGAGATCAGGTAAGACAATATAAACATAACCAGACTGTGCATAGATCAGTTCATATTTCAATGCAATCTGGAGGGAAACTTCCTCATTCTGAGGGAAGTGAGAGGCGACATCTTTTCCATGTAGACACGGTCTCCGAAGGTAGGGGCTCGACATAGGCTCTTTCTTCTCCGCCATTCTTGGACATGATTAGAAGGCGGGTCACAGACGAATGATGAAAAGAGGTCAAGATTTCGGTACCAATGTCATAGTGAAGGGGAAGCTGGAAGTAAGACAGAAAAGCCCAGGCAAGAGTCACAAAATTAGTATTAGAGGCTAAGGCCTGGTAGACATACCACTTGGAAGCTTCTCCTGTAAGCGTATGCTGGAACAACCGAAGACAGACAGAGTCATCGGTAATGGAGTTAGCCGAACACCACATGTGGAAAGAACGAGCATGGTTGATAGGATCTTCTCCAGCAAGACCTTCAAACTTGGGGATGTCTGAAGGGATCTTGGTTGGCATAGCATGCCAACCTGGATCATGGTGTATGGGGTCATTAATGAACTCGGTAAAATCGTTTAGGCCGATGCCTGCCATATAAGGGAGCAAGGGAGCACCCAAGATATTTCTTGTTGGGGCCCCACTAGTAGTATTCCCAACATTAGGGTCGGTGCTACCACTAGCATTAGGTCCTGAACCAGACATGGTGATGGTGACAAAATGAGATATGGGGATAGAACTAGAAGCAGAGTCACAATGGGGACTCAATGGAGGACAAACTCGAACCTTATGTGGAGGAGTAAGTCTTCCTACCAGAAACTGAGGATGAAGACCTAGGAGTCTTTGGGATAAACACCTTGGGGGCGCAATGATAGAAAACAGACACGGATCATAGAAGGAAGAGAGAAAAACAAGGTCAAGGAGGTGCAGGATGAAATTATTACAATGTTGAAACAAGGGCAGGGAGGTGTAGGATCAATTGATTACAATGTTATAGTCTTGGCCTGGCAGTGTAAACTAGATGCTCTTCACTTACGTTGTGTGTGTATGTGATAAGTGTGTTAATTTTAATTAAGCCCAGATGTGTGTAGAGAAAAAAATAAAAAGGTGTTGTATAATTGTAAATAAATCAGAAAATGACAGTAAAGTAAACTGAATATGACAGAAAAAAAACAGCTAAAGATGCATTAATTTAAACCCAAGGAGGAGGGATTCTCAAAAACTAGTATATGGGTAGGCGAAATCTAGTCCAAACACATAAAATTTCCAATTGATCTAAATTCAGGAGGGACAAGGACCTAAAGGTTAGATCTACTGGAAATAGGTGCAGAAAACAACAAAAAACTAGAGGGAAAAGCAATGAAAAAAAGGGGGCGAAAGGCTACAACCTAAAGGCAAATGGAGCAGACCCTAAAGGAGGACCAAAAAAAACTGAAAAGAGGTGTTTTGGATGGATGAATAACCAATATGAAATGGATCTTAAATTATAGGTTCAGATCTGAAAATATGGCTGAACACACTGAAATGTCAGATGACCTACTTCAGCTAAACTCCTCTTAAAAAGGTGGAAGTGTATTGAAGCCCTAAGGGGATTGGTTCCTACTTCGAAGACTAAAAAAAAGAATGTATAGGTCCAAGACGCGTGGAGGAGGTCAGACATCCCTGAATAGTAGCCGAGACAAACCCAAAAAAAAAATCACAGAAAAATTCCCTCAAAAAGTATAGGGCGCAGGTTTCAGGCTGAGTTTTGCATCTTGAAGGTTGAGGTTGCAGGTTTTGGCCCAAAAAGTGCGACCCCCACTTCCGGCCATCTCAGGAGTAGGTTTCAAAAAAAAGTGTCATCTCAGTTGTGGCTAATACCTTTCACCTGTGCAATAGCCCCAGAAACAAACAGAAGTAAATTTTTTTTATTGTTTTAGGGTTTTAAAGGTTAAAAACAACATCAAGAAATGAAAAATAAGAAGCTGAAGAAAAACCCTAGGGGTTGAAGCAGTTGGTCATGCAGGGATCTAAAAAACGACGGCAGTCGTAATTATAAACCCTTGTGGAGTCACCAGTTGTTAGTGTGAATTCTAGTCACAAACGTAGGAAAAAATTCACTTTAGCTTTGAATCACAAACAACCCTAACATCAAATATGGCTGTCGATTTCCTTAGATCTGCAGTTAGTGATCAAAATAAATGCTACAGAAATCTAGATCTATGCATTTAAATACATTAAACAACAAATAGAAGTAAGAGTTTCTGCATGCATCCAATGAATAAGACAAGAATGCTTGTAAAATTATTATTGTATTTATGACCATTGGGAAGGGAACACAGAAAGATGTTACGAGTCCCCCTCAATGGGATGGGTTCTTGTATGTGCTCAGCGCTTCAAATATAAGATCTCTCTCTCTTGATGGTGTTGAAAACCTAGACAAAAATGGAACTCAAGGGGAGCTCACAAGCAAAAGGGTAGAAAAATATGACAATGATGGAGGATCAAAGTCAGACCAAAAGTATAGATCTAGAGTGATATTTAGGCAACAAAAGGTAGTGAATGAATGGAAAAACCCTTCTATTTATAACAAAATATTGAGTTGGTCTAGATATTGGTGCATAATTAAAATATTATTAACCAAATCTAGATCCAACTTTTATGGAATATTTTATTATTTTTGTTGGAGGGAAAAAGAATTTGAATTTGGTGAAATCCCTTTATTTGTAAATAATAAATAAATAAATGATTTGTTTATTATTTCAAGAATATGGTTGAGTAATAATTAAATAAATATTGATTTATTCAATTATTTATAAATAATTTAGTCAATTTTAACAAGGAATATTATTTAAATAATGTTTTAAATAATTATTCCTACAAAATAATAAGATAAATAGGGATTTACCTAATTAATTTTCCATTTTTGGGTTAAATATGACCAGGAATATTAATTAAAGTGTGGTTTAATTAATTATCCCTTGAGGAAAACCCAAAAAATTGGGATTTATTCAATATTGCCTCATGGGGTTTCCTGTTTAGACCATAAAAAACTTAATAAATTATGGATTACTAAATTATTTTCCATGGTGAAAGCAATTTTACTAGGGTAAAATTGGTCTTACATGCTGTACGTTGGTCCATCTAATACAAACTGGTTAGATGACCAAAAATTGGTGTAACAAAAGGCCTCAAGAGCTTAAGCCATATCAACAGGGTAAGGAAGGTGCACCTTAATCCTATTACCATAACAATAAGAATGCACCAATTAATTCTTGGTACACCTCTACTCCTCCGTCATGTCCTACACCAGCTACTTGGCCCTAAAACCCTACATATCACCCTCAGCCTATGAACCAACTATTTCAGCAGTATGTTCCTAAACCACCTCAGTGGAGAAACCCATCAAAAGGGTGGAGGCCTCAAAATAATCAACCACCTTCTCTACTGCCTCCACCCCAACGTCAACCTCAACTAAATGATTATGCTCCACCCAAGCTACCTCATATGCCTACATAGCCCAATCCAAACCTGAATAACAAGTAGGAACATAAGTTTTACAATGGAAATACATGAAATTAATCTGAGGTCGAGAAGAGTAGTCCTGGACAATCATCCTCCATATCCACCTGCAGAGGTTGAGAAGGAAAAGTAAGAAATTAACGTCAAGATCCAACAACCTCCTTTTACTGAGCGCTTGATTCACTCTAGTCATCACACCCTAGAGGAGACTGAACTTCTGGGATAACTTTAACGGGGCATGCAAGGTGCACCTTAATCCTATTACCATAACAATCAGAATGCACCAATACATTCTTGGTACACCTATACTCCTCCATCATGGCCTACACCAACTACTTGGCCCTGCAACCCTACATATCATCGTCAGCCTGCAAAACAACCATTTCAGTAGTATGTTCCTCAACCACCTCAGTGGAGCAACCCATAACCAAGGTGGAGGCCTCAAAATAATCAACCACCTTCTCTATTGCCTTCACCCCAACCTCAACCTCAACTAACTCATTATGCTCCACCCAAGCTACCTCAGATGCCTACATAGCCCAATCCAAACCCGAATAACAAGTAGGCACATCAGGTTTACAGTGGAGAGACATCCCATCCATCTTATGTTGTGGAGATACATGAGATCAATCTCAGGTCGAGAAGAGTAATCCTATACAATCATCCTCCATATCCACTTGTAGAGGTTGAGGAGGAAAAGTACGAAATTAATGTCGAGATACAAGAACCTCCTTTTCCTAAGTGCTTGATCCACTCTACTCAACACACCCAGAGGAGACTGAACTTCTCGAAGAACTGAAAAATTTGTGTGTGAAAATACCCCTTCTCCATGCCATTAAGGATGCCCCTATTTACAATAGTCTCATCAAGGAAAAGTTCTTTAAGAAACTTGGGAGAAAGAAGAAATATACCCCCACCATCAATGTAGTGGGACTGTTTTCCGATATAATGTTGGGAAGGATGATCTTCCTGAAGTACCTAGACCCTGGTAGTCCAGTTGTAGATGTACACATAGATGGTGTCATACTCCCCAATACTCAAATTGATCTTGGGGCTTCCGTAATTCTAATGACCAAGGAAATTATGCTTAAACTCAACCTCCATGGGACTTTGAGGAAAACCACAACAGTTCTACAACTTGCAGATTGGTCCACAATAGCTCAAGAAGGAATTTTTTAGGATGTTATTTTTTCAATCAACTCTTGGGAGTACCCTACCGATTTCCTCATTCTCTAGCCAAAAACCAAGTTTAATGGATATCCTCTAATTTTAGGGTACCTTGGTTAGCCACTATCGATGCTTATATTAGTTTTCAAGCTAGAACCATGAATATAAAGAATCGACCCTTGTCTAAACAACTGGTATTATATCCTCCCGCCTAACCTTCCATTGACCATGACCTACCTTTATGGTTGGAGGATTAAGAATAAGAACATGAAGTATACATCACTACGCCGTACCCCATTTGCATCATAGATGTTTTTCTTAGAGGGGGGAAACCTGATGAGGATGATCTCATCTATCAAATCATTCAGAACCAACACCCCACTGACAACCCACTTGATGACCTAGTCAAATATTCTGAAAGAAACTCTTGGATGGAACTGCACTTAGTGGATTCAACTTTTGAAACCACCAATGTTGTGGAATTTGGACCGTCAAAATCTCTGAAAATTAACTCATCCCTATCAGCTAAAGAAGAAGAGAATTTATTCCAGCTCTTGAAAGAAAACCTTGATGCATTTGATTAGGACTACAAAGACATGAAAGGGGTGCATCCCTTGGTGTGCACACTTCATATCTACATGAAAGAAGGGTGCAAGCCTGTGTGCCAACCCAAAATAAGGATGAACCCAACTCTAAAGGGCATAGTAATGGAAGAACTATTGAAACTATTGGATGTAGGTTTCATCTATCCTATATAAGATAGTGAGTGGGCATCTCCTCTTGTCCTAGTCCCAAATAATAATGGAAAATGGCGAATCTGTGTTGATTGCTGGGAACTCAAAAATGCCACCAAGAAGTACCATTTCCCCTTGCCCTTCACAAATCAAGTTCTAGATGGCCTTGCTGGAAAAAAAATATTTTCTTTCCTAGATGGGTTTAGTGCGTATAACTAGATCCAAATTAGCCCTGAAGATCAGTACACAGCTACTTTGGCATCTCCATAGGGCACCTTTGCTTATAGGTTCCTTCCCTTTGGATTGTGAAATGCCCCAGCTACTTCCCAAAGAGCTGTCTTGATAATTTTCTCTCAGATAGTCCATGACTCGGTTGAAATATACATGGACGATTTCATACCTTATGGGGATGACTTCCAAGAATCTCTCTCTAATTTGGGAAAGGTGCTGAGAAGGTGCATTGATATGCATCTCTCTCTAAGTCTGGAAAAGTGTGAATTTTTAAAAAGAGCAGAAGTAGTATTGGGCCACTCAATATCACAAGCAGGAATACAGGTGGACCTGAATAAAATCACCATCATAAAAAGGGTGCCTGCTCCTCGAAATTAGAGATGTCAGAAGTTTCCTAGGTTTAGCTAGCTACTATAGAATGTTCATCAAGGTATTCCACAGATTGGCTTCACCATTATTTGGTTTGTTGGCCAATGATTATGAGTTTATCTGGTCCATTCTTTGTCAAGAAGCTTTTGACCTCATTAAGGAAATGTTAACTACTGCCCCCATTCTCTGAGGTCCAAATTGGGCTCTTCCTTTCCATATCGACACAAATGCATCAGAAAAATTTGTGGGGAAAGCTTTGGGGCATTTGGAAGACAAATTACCCTATGTCATCTATTTCATTAGCAATAATTTTTCCAAGGTTGAACCCAACTATACTGTCACATAAAAGGAATTTTTAGCCATTGTCCATGCTTTAAAAACATTCAGAAATTATATGACTGGTTATTAGACCTTTGTACGCACTGACCATGAAAACATGAAGTACTTAATGAATAAACATGATGTTAATGCTAGAATAATTAGATGGTTTTTGTTATTACAACAGTTTGACCTGATAATTGTTAATAAACCAAGGAAGGAGAATTTTGTTGTTGATTTATTATCTAGAATAACTCTACCTGCAAATGAGTAAGGAATGGTAGATGACCAGCTTCCAGGTTAACACCTATTTCCTATCTCAACACTATCTCTGTTGTTTATTGACATAGATAACTACTTAGCTGCTAAAAATTTCCCTCCAAATCCCTCATCCAGGAAGAAGAGAAAGAACATTAGAAAAAGTGCCCCTTTCACCTGGATTGGTCGAAATCACTTCAAGTTGGGCCCTGACCAAATTCCCAGGAGATGTGTGATGGAGGAAGATTTTTTTGACATCCTCTTGGCATGTCATGATAGCTTGTGGAGGCCACTTTGTAGAAAAAATAAAAACCTTCAAAGATTTGTGGGCATGTTACTATTGGCCTACCCTCCACCAAGATCCCAGGAGATACACTAGTAGGTGTGACCATTGCCAAAGGATGGAGAAACCTACACAGAGGGATGAAATGCCTCTGTACCCTCAGGTGGATCTAGGGCCATTTGACAAGTGGGGCACACGGGGCTTCACTCAATCAACCTTTATCCTATCAATGGTGTTCGTGGCATATTAAACAATACCCTTAATTTGACTACATATTGGAAAATACCTTAAAAAATCACATTATCTAACCCCCTACCAATATGAACCCAATACACCTTCCCCAATTTAAAATACCCCTACTTCCACTAGATATTGTAGGTATCCATTTTTTTATTAACATTTTATACCCCTTATATTTTTTCATTAACTTTGAGCTCCATTTTTTATACCCGTCAATATAAAAACCCTTTACCTCCTATATATCCCCCAATATATTATGCCATTTTTTCCTTAATATAAATCCTCAATGAACCTACTTGTATGTTGCTCTGGGCAGGCCCCGTGGTGGGGCATGGACTTCATTAGACCCATTGATCCACCGTCTGGGAAGAAGAGGTATATCATAGTCCGCACTTACTACTTGACCAAGTGGGCTAAAACAAGGGTTGTAACGGTGGCAACAGAGGAGAAAGTAGCAAAGTTTCTAAGAGAGAATTTTTTCTACAAGTTTGGATACCCTAGAGAGGTAGTCACTAATTAGGGGGCTCAATTTACATATCTCATTGAAAATATTCTGAGGTGGCATAGGATAAAGCATAAAACTTCCACAGCCTACCATTCTCAAGAAAATGGCTAGGTGGAAGTGACAAAAAAAACCTTGGAGAATATCCTCACCAAGGTTGTGCATAGCAGTAGGAAATATTAGGTAGACAAATTGGTGGAAGCCACTTGGGCCTACAATACCGCTTGGAAGACAACCCCAAGGTTCAATCCTTATGACTTAGCCTATGGGAAGAAATCTTTGCTTTCCATTGAGTTTGAATACAACACCTTGAGGATGGAAGCTGAGTTAGACCTAGATATCACAAAGGCCCAACATGAAAGTTTTTTGCAATTAAATGGTTTGGACGAGTTCAGGATGCAGACACTCCGTCACACAGAAGTGATTCTGCTGTAAAGGAATTTTTGGCATGATAAACACATTAAGGAAAAATCATTTCAAGAAGGATATTGGGCGCTGCTCTATGCCTCAAGGTTGAAGGACTTCAAAGGAAAATTAATGACAAGATGGATAGGACTTTACAAAGTGGAAAAATGATATGATAATGGCGTGGTTCAGATCAGGGCCATAGATGATGAGGGGATCCCCCTTATTGTCAATAGTTATAGGCTCAAAGTATAAAATAAGTCCTTGTCTAGGGATGAGTTTATGAATTCCATAAAAAGGAAGGTGTATGTCATTAGAATCTCCATATTTTCCAGTGCCTCCCCCTCCTAGAAAAAACTAAAATAAAAAATAATAATAAATAGGAATGGGTGAAAACTTCTCTAAGGTTCCCAAGGCCAACTTCAGTGTTGGAAACCTCTATGAGGTAGTCGTGGAGAAAAAAAATAAAAAAAAAAGAAATAAAATATCCTTGGGTGAAAACCTCCTTGAGGAACCCAAGGCAAGCTTGTGGGTTGAAAATATCTATGGAGGTAGCCCACATGTCCTCAGAAAAAAGAGAAAAAATAAAAAATAAAAAATAAAAAGAAAAATCACACCTATGCACTCACTTATTTCTGTTTTGTAGGTTGTTGATCAAAGGCAGTTTTAGACGCAGAGGAGAAGATTTCTTCCTATCTTCTCTCTCTCCTCTACCTAACAACTCCATTAGAAACTCTAGCATGCATCCATCCACACATTTCTCCCACCAAGTAAGCATAAAACCCATTTTTTTTCTCCTATCTGTAATTGCTATAGGATGTCCTAACTGCTACAGGATTTCCTGTAGTGCTACAAGAAACCCTGTAACTGCTATAGGAAACTCATTTGTGAGAAAGGAATCTCTCTCAAGGGAATATAAGCTTCAATAATAGCATGAAAATGGATTTTTTCCCTATACCTACGACTCCTAAACCTCACTCCTCTCCATGCATGAGTACTCACTCTCTAAACCCTATTTTTTGCCACCAACAGCTAGGTTACCTATATCTGGACATGGGACCTATACCCTCACCTTTCCATCACGCGACTCACTCCATAGCTCCATCCTTAACCTCCATAAACCATTTCCCTTAATTTCTCATCAATTCGGATCTCCAAATAAGCATAGAAGAGACTGCTATAGGAAGTTCATTACTTCCTCTGGAAATATTGTACATGGCACAAAAAGGTAAAAAAGTGAGAATAAATTGATGGAAATGGATTCAAAGGACCACCAACATACTCTAGGAGGATGATCACACCAGCAAGAGAACTTCAGGACCTCCGTGAGGCACCTACAAAAAGAACAAGAAAATAAAAATGTTAAGTAGCTTACTTAGAAATAAGTTGCTCACTCAGAAAATGTATTAAAAAAAACACAGCAAAAGAAAAAAAAGTCATGGCTATTACGAAACTCCAGCTCCTTGCACCTAATGATGTCTACAAATCCTCAACAACAAATAGGCTTAGGTATGGCCCTTCACGTTCTCGCTATGCACTCATGTTGAAAAAAATAAATTGATGTCGAGAATTAGAGATTAAAAAGGCAAAAAGGTGCCCAGTTAACTTGGCCACCCTCGTGAAGTTAAAGTGAAAATAAGTTGAGTGTGCATGCCACCTAGGAAATTCAAATCAGTTAAGGGTGAGTTAACAAGGACATGGAGGTGATTATGAGGTAGAGGCAATGATTAAGTGGAGTGGGACCGACAGTCTAAAAGAAGAAAACTTGTGCCACATTCCAAGTCATCACTCTGCTCCAAATTCAGTTAAGTTTCCATAAAGGGAAGTGTTGGCTCATTCTTCTCATTTCATTTAGAATTTTGAGAGGATTGGGAGCAAGGAAAATCATAGGATCCATTGAAGAACGCAACACCAAGGTCGAGTTTGCATGAAAACCTCATGCTACAGGAAACTGTGGATGCTACAAGAAACTTCACAGAAGTTTCAACAGTAAGAAAAAGTGCAAAGAAGAGCCACTCATCAGTGGTAATAACTCCTAAGACCACCATCTCCCAAGAAAAAAACACCATATGTCAAAGGTAAGTGGTTTCCACTCCCTAAAGTTGTGAATTTTCCATGAAATTTATACACATTCAGCAATAATTCAGAAATTAAGAGGTTGAATGAAGGTAGCATGAGTTTATTTTAAAACTATAATATCTAAGGCCACACTTCACCAATAAATCTCAGAAAAAATCATTCATCCAACTTTCTAACATAGCCATAATATGGGAGGAGGATTTAATAGAAGGGAGCCCACATATATAAAAAGGATAAGATCATACCCTCAGGTGGTGGAGATTTTTAGGAACCACCAATGGTTAAGTTTCTTCGAGATCCTCAAGGGCTTTGATGAGGAGATAGGTCGAGAATTTGTAGTGACCCTACAATCAGAAACAGATGAGAGGGCCACCACTGTGTTTAGAGGCCTAGCCATCCCAATTACACCTCGGTTAATTAGCAGAATCACCACTTTTCCCCTAGGATTCAAGTGGAATAGGGAAGATAGGGTGTCCAACACTACAGTAAAAAGAGCTTATTTCTACTAGGTGAAGAATTCATTGAAGAAACAAATGGAGTGAGTAGAGAAATCCTAGCATATCCTTGGGATGAAGTAGCATTCCACATTATCAAATTCATTTCCTATGAGGGCAGACTTAGTGTGGTTTATGGATACCACCTTAGGTTGTTGAATGAACTTAGATTTCAAGGAGAACTCCCTCTATAACAAATACTAAGCATTCCCTATTTCCTCTTGCATTAATTTAGGAACATGAGCCAAAATGTGAGGTAAAGGAAGTATCGACACTTATCTCACCATGGCCTCATCAAGCTAATAGTGAGTGATTCTCTAAACATATTGAACCTCACTGTGCCCTAGTATTCATTCATAGATATGGATAGGGAAGCTTTCATAGCCACCCAAACTAGAAAAACCTCTAACTCTAGTCTTAGAGAGAGGGGAATATAAGAAGAAGGGGAGGTTGAAGAGACAGAAGGAGAAGATGAGGAATAAGAAGAAAAAGAGGGAGATGAAACAGAGGAGGAAGAAATAGAGGAGAAGAAGGAAGATAAGTCAAGTGAGGAGGAAATATTAGACCCTATGCTAGGCACTGATACCTCTTCTCAACATACCAACGTATCATTTGAGATAGCAGAGAAAGAAGTAGTTACTAACTTAGTCACTTTGAGCACACTAGGGAAGGCCAAGAGAAAAAGACAAAGACCCATGTACTTTAGGACTAGAAAGAGTGCTAGGGTAAGGCAGGGGAAGCTGCAAACTCCAACCAAAAGCCCTATAACAATTGAGGAGTCACCCAAAAATGATGATGATATAAGGTTGGAAGAATGGAAAGTTGAAGAGGTCACCTCACCTAAGAGGACACCTATGACCTATAGGAGGAGACATTCATCTAGGTTGGCATCCCATACACATCCACCAATCCCCACAGACCCTCAAAAGACAAAAAAAAGAAGGAAAATAAAGTAAGGTAGGGTTTTCTATATGAAAAACATAGTTTGCTACAGGAAACTTAGTCTGTGCTATAGGAATCTCCAATAGTCCCAGAAACAGAACAGGAAGCCTTGGGGTAGGGAGATAAGGCACTAATGGGTGGGAAAGATGTTGAGAATTTGAAATGTTGTAGGTTAATACAAATTCTCTTCTAGATAATTACTTTTGAACGTACTTGAGGTACTTATGTCTTCTCTTCTATTAGTTAAGTCAATATTTCATCAAGTCAATTATCAAAACACAAAAACACAAAGATTAGGCTCACAATTCTTTAACTATGTGTATCAACCACTTGCTATTACAAACTGTTATTGACCATCTGTAGATTGTCTTCTTCCTTCAATTCCGCATTCATAGATAGAATCTGCATTTCTATTCTTCTTTATATGTATGCACTGAAGTCTGCTGGAAGTTCCAAGCTATCTTTGTATATATATTTACACTGTCTCAGCTATGTTATCCGCACTATATATATATATATATATATATATATATATATATATATATGATGTTCCTGTTGTGATATCTGCACTATATTGGTATACGATGTCTCTGTGGTATCCGCACTGTACTCGTATATATATATATATATATATATATATATATATATATATATTCAATTTCTGTTGTGGTAACCACACTGTCTTCGTATATATTAAACTTAGTCTTTGCTGTGGTAACCGCACTTCCTTTTAGTGTTAGATCCGTAAACCGTAAATACTTCCTGCAATCGTGGCTCAAGCTTATCTGCAATATGCAAAGGAATCTACATTCTCTTGTGTTTCTTTGAAGCTACCCACGTGAGCCTATATATAAAGGTTGTTCCTTTTATTTAAGCCGACATGTATATTCCAATCAGCCGAGTTCCATTAACTTGATGAGGGCCGACATAACATGGTTGTTGATGAGTGCAACATGACATCTTAGTTAACCTTTTATCATTTACATAAAAACATAAATATAATTTATTACGAAAACCTAACGTAGTTACCTTTTTCAACACTCCCTCTTAACTAGGGAAGTGATTTCATAATGGGTAATTTGTCATTCTCAATCTAAATAAATCTCATAAGAAGAGTCGGATTTGTAACCCATATATTATAGCATCATATCAACCAGCATTGTCATAGTGCAAGGACTTGACTAATAATCCCATCTTCCGAAGAGAGAATGGGCTACAATGCTGGCGAGACCAATGAATTGTAGACACCATTGTCATTTTCTCTCCAAGGTACATAATCCACTCGGGTGTTCACGAAGTATGACCTCATTGGACTATTCTAATCTTAGGTAGCTAACCCTCAAATAATATCGGTCAACGACTACTCCATTCTTGAATGCACTACTACATTCTCAAGAAGTATCGGATGCCAGATGTTTACCCAATCCTCCATTCTATCTTCCCAAGACCAAAATGATGTGTCATCTCCCCCTCTCAACCAGGGAGGACCTTATTCCACAAGGGAATGTACCTAAGCTCAGCCTTAGGAATTACCAAGTTTATTCCAAGTAATAAACTTATCATCAGGCTCGCTCTTAAATAGGGACCTCCAGCAGCAATGGTGAGACACCCAGCTACTCATGAAGAATTACTGTCCTCGGTGTCATGGATTTCTATATTGAGGAATCTCCAAATTTTAGCTTCATAGGGCACACGTCATCCATCACTTTCATCCTAAGTCATATCAACCATCAGAAAGTGATTCATCAAATTTCCTTATTTGGTCCATTGTTATGCCATGCTGCTTTCCTTTGAATCAACTCCAAGGATCATACATCCTTTCTCATAATTAGCAACCCTGCACAAATTCTTCCAGATAAACATATTCATATGAAAATTTTAAAACAAAAGTTACCTTAGTGACGATCTTTCACCTGGACATCTTCTTGTAGGCATCGACATCCTTCATACATATTGACACATCTCCTAATGATATGTTTTTTTCCAAAGTTCTTCTTCTTTACTAGACTTCTGTCAAAGTCTACATATCTTTCCAGGAGATTTCTTAGTCACATCTTTTTGGCTTCCATATGGTAACTTCCTCTTGAAATGGTTGCATTTCATGATCTCTTCCTCTCTGCACATTCTTTATTCCCAGGAACTTATAAACTTTCTAGTTTCTTGTTCATATGCAACCACCTCATATTTCATGAGGACATATTATGTTGATTTCATTTGTCCGTGAATTGAGAGATACTCCTCCATCTATCATACTTCTCGATACAGAAGTTCATTACCTATAACCATATGACATGACTTCACAACATCCATTGTTAGCATATAAATATATACATACCTCATACCCTTTTTCCCTTGATTCATCCTGTAGCAATTTCTCAAGAATGAAGAGCTTCATTCTCTTGGCATGCTTCATCAATATCCCAGAAATCTATTTCCATGATGACCCTTGCTCTTGATGACTACTTTCCATTGGTGATGTTATCAGAGAGGTTTTTCCTAGAGCTGATTCATCAAGAGCTCCTGCCATGCTTTCATCAGGATGTTACACTGCTTCCTATCATATAACCAACAGAAATCACTTAAAGGAGAATATGATCTCAATTGTAGTGTAGATCCCTTGCTTCTTCTTTCTTATATTTTCTTTGAATCAGGTTCTTCCTTTTCTACAAATGTTTGAGTTCTGCAAAACTATTGCCTTCAACTTGTCTTCTTCCATAGAAGCCCTAGGTTGATGAGTGACGCAACAACGCTGAAAGTCCGCCCCAAGGAGAGCAGGTCCAGCGGTGACGTGGCTCTGTACTCGTTCCCTTTTTCTCCACGTGGTCTATTTCTTTTTATTAATTATCAATTCATAGAATTTGATAAGTAATACTATCCACATTCGTTTAAACTTTAATTTATGTTCCGAACCTTAAATTATGCCTTTCGAAACTTTATATAAATCTTTGAACTTGTATTAATACTTCACGCTTCGTAAGTCAAACCTTACAATGGAATTCTCGCTCCGGGCCCACCTCTACGTCCAATAGCCAATCAATTGTATGCCCGTACCTTAGGTTAAGTCCCATGCATCTTCACTGTGCGACCACCGTTCGATGACTCTGCGCCAAATCGACGGCCCTCGTCGATATCGCTCGGCGTCCTCGTACTAGCTTTAGCGTGCGATGAGAATATGGAAAGGTGGTTTTGTACTCCCATCCGGTGCTACATGTCGATGGTTCTATGGAATCACTTCAATTCAGAGAATATTGCCTTCCCCGCGAAGGTGGTGCAATATGGGCAATCCACCTTTCGAAACCACTCGCGGTTTTTGCGCAGTGTTTAACTATGGTTCATGCCAGTTGCACGATCTTACTCGTTCTCTAACTCACGCCTAAACAATGATTCCGGGTTCGGAAACAACAACTCTATTTCTGTACAGAACGGGAATCTTCCAATTTAACACGTTCATGACCATAATCTCTCTGCACAGATCTTGCCTGTGCGTAGCATTGATTTAACAGGGTTTATTCGAATAAAATTAAAGGAAACAATAGACAGATGAATGCGGAGTTGATACAATGGTTCGACCCGGTAATTGTATATATACACAGAATTCAATTTCTTCACAATTAAAAAATTCTTTCACAGACAAGGATTCGGGTCTCTCCAATGGAAAACAAGCTTAGAAACCATTTAACTGGAAACAATTGTAACACACACAGAGTTTATTGCAAAAATCTCTCTTCCTCCTACACCCACTTTTTCTACATCCGGAGAATACAATTTATACAATCAACATATGTCCTTTCGGTTCCTCTGTGAGGACCGTTATGGTAACTCAAGAGCCTAATTACAATTACTCAAAAACTAAAACATGACAGATGGACTAACTATTTGACTCCTACAACTCTAACTGATCTAATAATACAATCAGCTAAGGTATTGACACCTAGCTGTAACAATTCAAATATTTTCAAACCCTCCTAGCCACAACATGTGGAAAAAACTCCTACATTGCTGGCTAGTGTCTAATGCCCCTGCATCAGACTCCCGAGGGCAATCTTCCTCATGGGCTCCTGTCCATGAGCTCTTCCATTGATCTGCCTATCTTCTGCAACATTCCTTCAGTCATCTAAGTGGCATCTTCCTCTGGCTTATCCTTCCATTTGATCAAATACTGAAAATACTCTTGTCGTCTAGTCCTTCTGAATGGTCTTTTATCCAATATCTTCTCTGGTTGCAATGGCTGTGCTGGAGGTAGCTGCTCTTTCCACTCGATCTGGTCCCTGTCTGTTGCTCCTTCTTCTGCACCATCATCCTCATACTTGTACAAATTTGCAACATTAAAAATGGGAGATATTCCAACATCAGGAGGTAATTCAATCTCATAAGCATTTGCAGAAAACTTATGAAGTATCTTGCATGGTCCAATCTTTTTGAACTTCAATTTGTTGTACTGCTTCTTTGGGAATATCTCCTTTCTCAAGTGTGCCAAAACCTGATCTCCTACTTCAAAGTGAACTTATTTTCTGCTCAAGTCTGCTTTGTTTTAGTATTTAACGTTGCTGCCTTGTAGTTGTTGTTTCACTTGTTCATGTATGGCCTGGATCTCAGAAGAAAATTCCTCACCATCTGCACTTCTTAGTTCTGCCTTCCCCAGAATTCTCAACTCTGATACCCCTCTGGGGTGCATTCCATAAACAATATGAAATGGACTCTGCCCTGTGCTCCTGTTTGGTGAGTCATTATATGCATACTCTGCCTGAGGAAAAATGTGATCCCACTATTTGGGATGCTCTCTTGCAAGACTTCTCAACAAATTTCCCAGACTCCTATTCACTACCTCAGTTTGTCTGTCAGTTTGCGGATGATAAGCTGATTTGAAACTCAGTTTGGTACCAAGTTTCTTCCATAGTGTCCTCCAAAACTGCCCCACAAATCTGGTGTCTCTGTCTGAAATGATACTCCTGGGCAGCCCATGCAATCTAACAACTTCTTTGAAGAACAAGTTAGCAACATGGGTGGCATCACTAGTTTTATAACATGGAATAAAATGTGCCATTTTGGAGAATCTATCCACCACAACAAAGACTGCATCATTCCCTCTCTGAGTCTTGGGAAATCCTAGAACAAAATCCATGCTCACCATGTCCCAAGGCCTGTCTGGAATAGGCAAGGGAGTGTACAATCCTGCATTCTGGCTCCTTCCTTTAGCATACTGACAGATTTTGCAGGTCTTCACAAAATTATCCACTTCTGTTCTCATCTTGGGCCAGAAATAAAAGTGACTCAGCTGCTCATAAGTCTTATCAGTACCAAAGTGTCCAGCAAGTCCACCACTATGCTTCTCCTTGATCAAATTTTCTCTCATGGAACATTTTGGTACACACAGTTGGCTTCTTCTGAATAGTAAGTCCTCCTGTAGGAAATAATCTAGTCATTGGATTCTATCTGTTAAAATAGGGTTAATACATGCCTCAAAGGCTTCCTTAAAATCAGGATCGGTTTTGTACAACTCCCTGAGAAAATCAAATCCTGCAACTTCAAAATTAGTTTCTTGAACAAGCATGTGCCTCCTACTCAAAGCATCAGCTACTATGTTGGCTTGGCCACTTATATGTTTCAAAACAAAATTAAAACTTTGGAGATACTCAACCCATTTAGCATGCTTATGTTTCAACTTGGGCTGTTGTACAATATACTGCAAAGCATGATTGTCAGAATATAATAAAAACTCCCTGGACATCAAGTAGTGTCTCCATTTCTTCAGTGCCTGAAAAATTGCATAGAATTCCTTCTCATAAGAGGAATACTTTCTTCTGGTGTCATTCAGCTTCTCACTGAAGTATGCCACAGGCCTATCATCCTGACTCAACACAGCTCCAATGGCCTCTCCACTGGCATCAAATTTTACTTGGAATGGTTTAGTAAAATCAGGTAGAATCAAAACAGGTTTCTCTGTTATCTTTTGCTTTAGCAACTTAAAATTTATTTCTACTTCAGCAGTCGACTTAAATGGTTGTTTGCTCTTCTTCATTGTCTCAATTATGGGTGCATTGATCTTACTGAAGTTTCTTATAAACTTCCTGTAAAAACTAGCAAGTCCATGGAAACTTCTTACCTCAAGGACATTCCTGGGTGAAGGCCACTCCACAATTGCCTTAACCTTTTCTGGGTCCATCTTCAATCCTTCTGCGGAAACAACAAACCCAAAATACACCAACTCTTCCTTCATGAATGAGCATTTCTTCAGATTTATCAGCAGTTTCTCTTGGTGCAGCTTCTTCAAGACATGATTAAGATGCCTTAAATGTTCTTCTCTAGTTCTCCTGAAAACTAATATATCATCCAGATACACTATCAAAAAGTTACCAATGAATTCTTTCAATACTTCATTCATAAGTCTCATAAAAGTGCTTGGTGCATTTGACAACCCAAAAGGCATTACCATCCATTCATACAGTCCTTCATTTGTTTTAAAAGCAGTCTTCCACTCATCACCCTCTCTTATTCTAATCTGATGGTATCCACTCTTCAAATCTATCTTTGACAAATATTTAGCACCACTCAAACAGTCCATTAAATCCTCAACTCTGGGCAAGGAGAACCTGTACCTGATTGTGATCTTATTAATTGCTCTGGAATCAGTACACATCCTCCAGCCTCCATCTTTCTTTGGACTCAATATTGCTAGTACTGCACATGGACTCAAACTTTCTCTAATCAGCCCCTTGTCCACCAACTCCCGTACTTGTCTCCTGATTTCCTCATTTTCCTTGGGAGTCATTCTATAGGCTGCCTTATTTGGCATATTTGAACCAGGGATAAAATCTATCTGATGGTTGATCTTCCTCATAGGTGGCAGCTCATCAGGTAAATCATCCACAACAATGTCACAGTAATCATCTAACATCTCTTGGATTTCTACTGGTAAATCATAAATATTTGTAGAAGTAAGAACTACTTTAGGTTTGCAAACTAAAGCAAAGCTTACCTCTTCTTCTTCTATCTTCTGCAAATATTCCTTCCCACTCAGCAACAAGGTCTTTGGATCAATCACTCTGCTGGATGGCTCTCCTTCCTCCATGGGTATCAATGTATGATGTACCCCATCCTTGAAGAACTTGTAAGTGTTCTTCTTGCCATCATGCACTGCTTCTCTGTCAAACTGCCAAGGTCTACCCAATAGTATATGACACACATCCATGGGCATTACATCACACAGGACCTTATCCTTATATTTTCCCATTTGCAGCTCTATCTCACACTGCTCCTTTACAACCAGCTGGTGCCCTTTGTGCAGCCAGGACACTGTGTAGGGAGTTGGATGCTCCCTTGTCTTCAACTTCAACTTCTCTATTACCTCAGTGGAAACCAGATTGTCTGTGCTACCACTATCAATGACTAGCTGGTAGCACTTCCCTTGGACTTTGCATATGCTCCTAAACAAAGTCTTCCTTTGTGAAGGCTCAGTGACTTCTTTGGCTTGCTTGAACAGGACCTTATTCACCACCAAGGATTCTCCCCTCTCTGGAAGAATTTCTTCTTCGATATTTACTTCTTCTCCAGCCTAGGCAACAACAACATTCCTTGGACCAGCACCCACATTCTCTGGACATTCATAGTGCTTGTGTCCCACTTGCTGACATCTATAACACCTCAATTCTCTACCTCTGCCTCTGTCTCTGCCTCCTCTTCCTTTTCCTCTATAAGAACCCCTTCTGCCCCTTACATCATCCTCTGTAGATGCATTCTGAGGTGAGCTACCATTAGCTCCATCCTTGGGTGTAGTAGGCTTTCCTCTACCACCCTGACTTCCCTTTCCTCGGAAAGTACCTCTCTTCTTGGCAGACTATTTCCTCAGGAGTTTCTCCTCTGCTTTCAAGGCCATCTGATAGGCCTCTTCCACTGTCTTAGGAGACAGGAGACCAATCTCTTCTTGGATCTCCAGCTTGAGACCATTCACATATCTGGAAGTCTTCTTAGGTGTGTCTTGGAATTTCCCAGTCCTTATGCTTACTCTGTAGAATTCCTCTGTGTATTCTTTTACTGTCAGCAACCTTTGTCTTAGGTTCTTCATTTGTTTATACAATGTCAGCTGGTAATCACTAGGCAAGAATTTACCCTTTAATTTAGCCATCATTCTGGTCCAGCTTTTGATAAGTTGCTTTCCAACTCTCTTTCTCTTTGCCTGCACTCCATCCCACCAAAGTGCAGCATGTCCTTTCAGCTTCATTACTGCAAACTTGACCTTCTTATCTTCACTTATTTCTTCATAATTGAAGCATATGTTCATTTCATTAATCCAATCCACTAGTTCTTCCGGATTCAGTCCCCCGGCATAACTCAACACTTCAATTATGGGCTTACCTGTAGACCCCAGAACAGTTCTAAGGAGCCTCATGTCAGGAGGAATCTCGACATTTTATTCTGCTTCGTCCATTTCAGGTTCGCTGATGTCTTCAGGATCTCCGGGCTATCTTCACTCCATGGCATCTATTCTGGCCTCAACATCCCCAACACCTCAGTGTTGGCAACCGGTCTTCTTCTGCCAGCACCTCTACCAACTCGGATTTCCATGTCAGCAAAATAACTTCAGACAATAGCTCCAATACCACTATTGACGCAACAACGTTGAAAGTACGCCCCAAGGAGAGTAGGTCCAGCAGTGACGTGGCTCTGTACTCGTTCCCTTTTTCTCCACGTGGTCTATTTATTTTTATTAATTATCAATTCATAGAATTTTATAAGTAATACTATCCACATTCGTTTAAACTTTAATTTATGTTCCGAACCTTAAATTATGCCTTTAGAAACTTTATATAAATCTTCGAACTTGTATTAATACTTCACTCTTCGTAAGTCAAACCTTACAATGGAATTCTCGCTTCGGGCCCACCTCTACGTCCAATAGACAATCAATTGTATGCCCGTACCTTAGGTTAATTCCCATGCATCTTCGCTGTGCGACCACCGTCCGATGACTCTGCGCCAGATCGATGACCCTCTTCGATATCGCTCGGCGTCCTCATACTAGCTTTAGTGTGCGATGAGAATACAGAAAGGTGGTTTTGTACTCCCTTCCGGTGCTACGGGTCGATGGTTCTATGGAATCGCTTCAATTCAAAGAATACCGCATTCCTCGCGAAGGTGGTGCGATATGGGCAATCCACCTTTCGAAACCACTCGTGGTTTTTGCGCAGTGTTTAACTATGGTTCATTCCAGTTGCACGATCTTCCTCGTTCTCTAACTCACGCCTAAACCACAGTTCCGGGTTCGGAAACAACAACTCTATTTCTGTACAGAACGAGAATCTTCCAATTTAACATGTTCACGACCACAATCTCTCTGCACAGATCTCGCCTGTGCGTGGCATTGATTTAACACGGTTTATTCGAATAAAATTAAAGGAAACAATAGACATATCAATGTGGAGTCGATACAATGGTTCGACCCAGTAATTTTATATATACATAGAATTCAATTGCTTCACAATTAAACAATTCTTTCACAGACAAGGATTCAGGTCTCTCCAATGGAAAACAAGCTTAGAAACCATTTAACTGGAAACAATTGTAACACACACAGAGTTTATTGCAAAAATATCTCTTCCTCCTACACCCACTTTTTCTACATCCGGAGAATACAATTTATACAATCAACATATGTCCTTTTGGTTCCTCTGTGAGGACCGTTATGGTAACTCAAGAGCCTAATTATAATTATTCAGAAACTAAAACATGACAGATGGACTAACTATTCGACTCCTACAACTCTAACTGATCTAATAATACAATCAGCTAAGGTATTGACACCTAGCTGTAACAATTCAAATATTTTCAAACCCTCCTAGCCACAACATGTGGACAAAACTCCTACATTGCTGGCTAGTGTCTAATGCCCCTGCATCAATGAGTGAGGTAACTTACTTATCCCATGATTTTGTTACCCTCATGATCATATGAGTTCTTGTTTCTTATACTTCCATGATGTCACATCACATTAATTCTTAAGTAGAATATAGAAGCTATAAAGAGGCTTATTATGAGAGAGACTAGTCTTAATGATCTCTTACTCACTCTTCCCATCCATTCTGATGACATGAAATTTCTTGTACTATTCATAATTCTTCTTTCAACTTCTTTTCTGTCTCCAATATTATTCGTGTGAGAGAACCTTAAGAGTTCGTTTACATGAATTCAAAGGAGACCCTTATCTATGACTTCAGTTATCTATGAGGACCATGAATATCCTCCTTGTTTCATGCAAGGATCTTTGATAATACAACCACCTTATGTATCTCCTTGAAAATGTAAGTCATTTAACCAAAATTAAAAAGAAAATGGAATATACTTACTTGGAAAGTGAAGAGAAGACCTTCACCTTGTTCTTCCTTGAATGACCTTCTTCTTGGGCTATTCCAGACTTGAGATCATATGTCATTCATTCGTGTAGCTGAAATTTCAGAATGTATTCTTCCAAGGATGTGACCACTACTAGTAAGTTGAGGTCATGCCATTAAGTTCAGCAATATATAAGAATTATCTTTATTGGTGAAAACACTGAATCATATAGAATTGAATCAGTATTGTAAGTGCATTTTACTGATTTGTAGTTGCAAAATTTTGCTGTGGTAGTATTGAATCATCCATACCGAATTATGATAGTATCATAGTTCTATTACTGTGGTAGTACTAATGACCGGAGTCTTGTCTATTTAGTCATGCTGAGAATGTCACTATGATATGTGATTACCCTCCAAACTGTAGCATATCCCCAAAATTTTCATAATGCACATCATACCTTCATATTGTCACTAGCACCGAGCTGCATCATGATCATCACTGATCATCATAACATGACTGCACCACCAAGCACTGTATCTAGAATCACCGAGGTCATTTACTATGACAATACTTGACACCGAGCATTACCTTATTTTCACAGTATCGAGACCTTAGCCAAACTGTGATATAGACCAAAATTATGACTGAGATCATCCATTTTCATTTCTGTGATGCCTCTTTATGGAGGTCTGAAGTTATCTCACTGATCTTATCACAGAAACCTTAGAGGTACGCCGAGGAGATTCTGTGGCTCCATACGAACTGCAGCACTGTAATTAACCATTCAGAAAATATTCTCTGACTAGTTTGTACTGTGATCACTGTGATCCAAACTTCTTGATTTTTCACCGAAAATTACAGAGATATGCCAAGGAGGATTACTTTGGTAGATCCACACCTTGTCTCTGTTGAATCCATCTGAAATCTCAGAGATATATCTCACTGTAATTCCTCTCGAAACTTCAGAGGAGTCTGAGCTTGTTTAACCCATGCATCCGCACTAAAGTATCACTAATAACCCTTTCTTGTAACCAAAGCTCTGATACCATGTTGAGAATTTGAAAGGTTGTAGGTTAATACAAGTTCTCTTCTAGATAATTACTTGTGAATGTAATTGAGCTACTTATGTCTTCTCTTCTTTTTGTTAAGTCAATCTTTCATCAAGTCAATTATCAAAACATAAAAACACAAAGATTAGGATCATAGTTATTTAACTATGTGTATCAACCACTTGCTATTAAAAAATTTTATTGACCATCTGCAGATTGTCTTCTTCCTTCAATTTCGCATTCATAGATAGAATCCGCATTTATGTTCTTCTTTATATGCACACACTGAAGTTTGCTAGAAGTTCCAAGCTATCTTTGTATATATATTTATGTTGTCTTAGTTGTGGTATCCACACTATCTTATATATATATATATATATATATATATATATATATATATATATATATATATTGTTCCTATTGTGATATCCGCACTATCTTCGTATACGCTGTCTCTGTGGTATTTGCACTATATTCTTATATATATACTCAGTTTCTGTTGTGGTAACCGCACTTCCTTTTAGTGTTAGATCCGTAAACCGTAAATACTTCCTACAATGGTGGCTCAAGCTTATCTGTAATCTGCAAAGGAATCTACATTCACTTGTGTTTCTTTGAAGTTGCCCATGTGAGCCTCTATATAAAGGTTGTTCCTTTTTATTTAAGCCGACGAGCATATTCCAATCAGCCAAGTTCCATTAACTCGATGAGGGCCGACATAACATGATTTTTGACAAGTGAACATGACGTCTTAGTTAACCTTTTATCATTTACATAAAAACATAAATATAATTTATTATGAAAACCTAACCTAGTTACCTTTTTCAACAAAAGAGGCCCAAGAAACTTAGAGAGAAGCACAAGTTGAAGGGCAAGATGCCAAAGGTGATGAAGATAAGGAGAAAAAGGAGGACCCTACCTCCCCAAATCTGTCCCTAAATATATATCAACAGTTTCACACCCTATCCCTAAGCCAAATCTCAGTTATTACTATACATTTATTGAAGGTGGCAGAATGATTCCTTAGAATCTTGCAGTCCCCTTATTTTACCAGTGAGAACAAGAAAGAGAACACACTCATAATTGGATGAAAATTGTTACAAAAAAAGGTGTGCATGACATAGGTATCATGGAGGAGAAGGTCACTGAGTTGGGAAGGGATTTTTATGATGTTAGAATCAAAGAATCCATGTTCAAAAAGAAGCCTCAGGAAACACAGGTAGAGAATGCAATATTTTAAAGTCAACTTTAACAAAAATACAAACAAATTGCCACCATGGAATATTTGTGCATGGAGGCCATCTAGGATAGATATCCATCAAACACCTATGCCATTTACCTCAAGGAATAGTGGCTCCAATTTCAGATTAATACATTAGCTTCCCATGGGTCCTTAACTTTTCAGAACTGTAGGCAATTCATTGAATTTTGGAATCAGTCTAGCATGGGAAACAAGGCCAAGATGGTGGAATTATACATGCACAATATTATTTTTACAGACCTACATTTGGGACCCTAACCCTAGGTTGGGAGACATTCAACTAATGGAATTAGCTTCTTGGATGGTCAATGAGGAAGAAAGAGCGAAGGAAGTAAATAAGGTGATGAGAACATAAAACATAGAGCCTCTACACATAAGGGCATAACTATTCATCTCTAGGGGAGTCATGAACAATCACCTCATGATAGAAAATGATTCTAGCCTTGCATACAAGTACCTCACCATACAAGCACAATACATTGCACATTTTCATGATGTTTCCAGGTTGTTGGGAGATGAATGTGTAATGGAAAGTCAAACAAGGTGGAAAGACATCCCTCTTAGTCTTAGAAACATGGAATATCATACCCCGGAGAGATTGAGGTGTGCCCTAGAAAGGGCACCATTATACAAGAGGGCTATGTAGGGAATGAAAATACAATGGCTTGGATTGAAACTCAGTCCACCTTTGCTATTGGGATTGGGTAAAGGGAAAGGCCAAGATGAGGAAAAAGAGAATGGGAGGAGGAAGAAAAGAATGTCAAATTCTACCCTCCTGAAGGAACTCCTTCACTTCTTCATTGGGAGGTCAAAGGGACCACTAAATCACTGAAAGAAACGAAGAAGGAGGACTAAGTTGCTCAGAGAATGAGCAAACATTTGGTAGGGGTTGATGATGAGCACCATCAATATGTATAATTGGAGGGGTTAAATGTCACATTTTTAGCCTTATTGGTGGAATCACGATTTCTGTGAGACCAAAACCTGCAGGCTTTAGTCTCTCCTACAATCGCCAGAGTTAGGATCCACGAGAGGTAGTTAGTCCATGTCACGAAACACATGGAGATCATTGAACCCAATGTCCAACAATCTCCCCCCCAACGCAAGCCAGGTGAGTTTCGAACTCGAGACCTATCGCTCTGATACCACTTGTTGGAATCATGATTTCCGTTAGACCAAAACCCGCAGGCTTTAGTCTCTGCTACAATCACCAGAGTTAGGATCCACAAGAGGTGGTTAGTCCATGTCACGAAACACACAAGGAGCGTTGAACCTAATTTCCAACACTTATTAGTCTCTCTTTCTCACATTTAATTACATTATGGTCATATGTTGGTTAGTGTAGATGGCGATTAAGGATTTTCATACCTTGAATGACTAATATGGTTTAAATGCAGGATAATCACGAAGATATTCCATTTTTTGTTGAAAATTGTGCAATCAAATCTCAGATTAGACAACAAGGAGAGATTACAGGAGGGTTTTCCACCTCCTTAAGTCCTAAAGGCAACCAAGTGATCCTTGAGATTCCCTCCAAAAACTTGAAATCAAAGGCAGCCAAACAAGTGGAAGATCAAGTGCACCAAAGATCCACTTCTCTTGCAATCAAAGGTGACACATCACTAATTTTTAAGGATCTGTTGGTAGCCACCCTTTAGGTTAAATAGGGCAGATAAATAACTCACTAGGATTCGAATTTTGGAGGCAGCTAGTAGACTCTTAGCTCTTGTGATAGACTTTTGAGACTCTCATGGTTATGTATCAGACTATTTTTGTAATAAAATGAGTATTATGTTTTTCCTTCACTGATTTAGTTTCAAAGAGTTAAGCTTGTGGGTTAGGGCCCAATCCATTGGCCTCATTCTGTCTCTTGTCTATTTATGTTTATTTTTATGCCATTGTACCTAGTTTACTTCATGATTTTTAGCTAGTTTTCTTACATTTCATTTTACTTTTTTTGGTTTTATTCCATTTCAAATTTTCTATAGTTATGCTCGTGTAGATCATGGTACAATAGCATATAAACTCCAAAATTTGTGTGTCAAAGCCTCCCTCTCTCACCTCTTTCATTAGAGAGTGAGGAGGGTAGATATTGACCATAGGTCAAAAATTTATCTTTAGTTTATGAATTCTTGGAAAGAATAGATAGTCTGTTTTAATTGTCATGAACATGTTGAGGATAGAGAGTTAGATTTCTGTTTGAATGCATAAGTAGGCTTTCTTATCAAATTTAACTCATCTTTTCCATCTCCTTCATTATATATTTGCCAATTTTTATTGCATGAACATGTATTTTTCTTTCAGGTTTGAGTATAGCACCAGAGGAGGACTCCACCAGCATCCCTAGCTCCATTTCTCACCCTTCACTAACCTCATTTCAACAAAATCTCCCTCGGCCCTATTTTTGAGATTTTCACCACCACACCGAGAGAAACCCTAGAAATGAAAGACATGCTTTGAAAGAAGTTATAATCTTGGATAAGTGGTTGGAAACCTTCCATCCACCTAAATACACCTTCATTTCACCTTCCATGCCCCTTTCCTCATCAATTTTGGCCTCAAAACACCCTTGGCCTATTTCCTGTAGCATTACAAGACATCTTGTAGCACTACAGGAAACTTGTAGTAGATCATGTAGAAATGTCAGTTAGCCTCTCCTTCAGCCCAGAAACCATCTTCCACCTCACCTGACCCTGCCATAACCTCCAACATACCTTCATCTCTAAATCCATGAGTTGAATAACTTCTTAAGCCGCATTAGCCCCTCCTTCTTTTGGTGCAAACCATATTATTTACAAGCATAGTTAGCCCATGACTAGATGAATTGTTAAATAATAAAAGTTAAGCATAAAATAGTTAGCGTTTACTTAGCCATTTGGCCCAGAAATGTGTGATTAGATTATTCTTCCTTTTTGCAATTTCAATTCATCAATTTACTTCATGAATGTTGCCTAGTTTACTTATATTTCTTGCAATAGCCTAAATTGTAGATTTCCTTCCTTGAAAAATAGCTAGATGTGTCTTCTTTCTTTAGAATAGTCCTTTGATTATTGATAGAGTAATGATTTTGAGTCATTTGTAGTTCTAGGTCTAATTCAGAAGTGTGAAAAAATTCACTCAGGAACCCTAGCAATAGAACCCTTTTGTAGGAATCAGAAGAGGATGGCATGAGTAGAATGCATTTTCTTTGTATATAGAATTTTCACCTCCAAGTTTTTACGAACCTCGGGTTGATAAAGTAAAGTAGAGTAGCCTCTAGGAGTTGCAGAACTCTTGGTGCAATACCAGGGCTCACCAATCGCCATCATAAATGGTCAACATACCTGCAACAATTCTACTTGAACATCAAGTACAAGAAGGGAAACACAAATAATGTTATATCCTACCTTAATTGACCACCGATCATGGCGCTTACCACTGTGCTCGACTCTTTTGGGCATGAGACTTCAAAATGTCTGCAACTATACAAGATCGATATAGAATTCGACAACACATACCAAACACTCCTGGAAGGCAAGAAAGTTGCAAATTTTCATCTCCAGGATAGATTGTTATGTTACCTAGGACACTTCTCTGTTCCTTCAAGAGAGCATTCCAAGATGATTTGCGAAGCGCACTACTATCGAGTCACTGGACACTTCAGGTTAGAGAAAATAGTGGCAGTGCTACAAAAGTATTTTTATTGGTTGAAACTTTGACAAGATGTTGGGAAGTACATCAGATCCTACATCTCTTGCACCATTGTCAAACTAACCATCAAGAAGCAAGGCATATATACTCCTATTTCCACTCCTAGTTGAACTTGGGAATCCATCTCCATGGATTACATGTTGGGCCTCCCTTTGACTAAGCATGGCAACATCTAAGTTTTCGTGGTCATCGACAGATTATCTAAGATGACCATTCTGGCAGCCTGCAAGAAGAGTATCACAATAGAAGCCACTACTAATATATTCTTAAAACGAGTGTGGGTACACTTGGGGATCCCAGAATCCATTATCTCAGATAGGTAAAAGAGGTTCCTAATTACATTTTGGTCAAGTCTCTGTTCGATGCTAGATACCAATCTCACTAAGTCGACAAATTTCTATCCCCAAACTTATGGCCAAAGAGAGGTCGCCAACAAGATGATTGTACACATTCTACGTATGTGCAACTCAAATAATCATCACACATGGGACAAAATCATCTGCTATGTCTAGAAAGTGTACGATAGAGCTCTCTATAGCTGAAATGGACACAACCCATTTTAGGTGGGGTTGGGATTCCAGCCAGTATGTCCCATTGATGTGGGCATACCATTTACAACTACTCTGTTGTGAAAACAACTCCAAAAATAGAAGAAAAGAGAAATCAAGGCCTAAGAAATCAGCCACTTTGAGGGGGAAATGTCCAATACATTACATAAATGAATAATTCTTGGATGATACAAACGAAAAAACCTCCTTTCTATATATAGGAGCCCATGGGGCCATAATGTAATCCTAGTGGGGCCACAATGTAATCCTAGCCGTCCTAACAATAATAATTTAAGGGCACAATAATAACAATATGGGGGTTACAGGGGTACAACAAAAATTATAAGGGGGTTACACTAACAACAATAAGGGACTATACTAGTAATATAAGGAAATAACATGCTCCTCTCCTTCAAAAAGGTGTTGTCCTCAATGCTTGAGTAGCTTCGAGTGCTTTTGTATAAAATTCTCATCCTCCCATGTAGAATCTTCTGTGGGTAAGTTCTTCCATATGATGAGATACTCTGAAATTGATCGATTTCATAGTTGTTGAGTTCTTGTTTCCGTGACTGCTTCAGGTTCCAATATGCCTTCTCCTTCCTCATAAAGTTCTGGCAATATTGTTTGAACTGGAAGTTTGTCCCCTATAACCCTTTTTAAGCATGAAACATGGAAAACTAGATGCACTCGTGAAGAAGCAGGAAGCTCCAATTTGTATTCCATAGTACCAATCTTTTTCAAAACATTGTAAGGACCATAGTACTTTGGTGATAATTTATTATCCTTCTTAGCTTGATTGAGGGACATTTGTTTGTATGGTTGTAGCCGTAAAAATACCCAGTCTCCCACATCAAAATTTCTCTCACTGCGATGTTGATATGCCTGTTGTTTCATTTGATTTTGTGCCAAATTTAGGTTATCCTTTAAGAGTTGGAGAGCTTCTTATTGATGCTCGATGTGATACTCCACTGCTTGAACCCTAGAATTTTCCCTTAAATAAGATGTGATGGATGGTGGATGATATCCATAAAGTTCCATAAATGGGGTCATTTTTGCTGTAGTATGGAAGGAAGTGTTATACCACCATTCATCCAGAGGCAACCATTTGACCCATTGTGCTTGCTTATCAGATACAAAACAAATAAGATATCCTTCCAAACATTTATTCACTATCTCTTTTTGACCATCGGATTGAGGATCATAAGATGAGCTATCAGCTAGTTGAGTACCCAAACAAGAAAATAATTTTGTCCAAAAAATTCCTATAAAAATGGGATCTCTGTCACTTACAGTAATCTTTAGGTTTCCATGTAGCTTTTGAATTGTTTCCATAAATTTAGTAGCAAGTGTACTCGCCCTAAATGGATGAGATAATGCACGAAAGTGTGCATACTTGGTAAGTCTATCAACTACCACCATGATGACACTCCTTCCTTTGGACATAGGTAAACCTGTGATAAAATCCATTGAAATCTCCTCTCAACATTGACTTGGAATGGATAAATGTTGTAGAAGACCCAGGGTCATAATTTTCTCCACTTTATTTTGCTGGCAAACCAAACATTCCGCCACAAACTTTTGAATATCAGATTTAAGGCCATCCCAAAAAAATATTTCTTCACCCTATGGTAAGTTTTTAAAAATCTCGAGTGTCCTCCTAAAGGAGAAGTGTGCAATTCCAAAATAATCTTTTGTTTTAGTTGGGAATTCTTGCAAATATATAAGTGATCTTTGTACCATAAGGAATCATTTTTCTGACTAAAGGTATTAGATGTACTAGGATCTTGCTGCAACTTTTGAATGAGAGTCCACACTTCTTCGTCCTTCTTTGATTCATCCCTTTATTTGGCTATCCAATCTGGTTGGATAATTGAAATGGCACAAAGCAATGCTTCCACCTCTTCATCCTTTCTTGAGAGTGCATCTGCAACAAAATTTAGCTACCCTTTTTTGTAGACGATTTCAAAGTCATAACCCAACATATTTGTGACCCATTTTTGCTGCTCTTCTGAAGATAGTCTTTGTTCCAAAAAGTGTTTAAGACTATCATGATGAGTTTTTACCTTGAAGTGTCTTCTCATTAGGTAAGGTCTCCATTTTTTTAGTGCATGTAGTATTGCCAACATTTCCTTCTCATAAATAGCCTTTTGTAAATACTTTCCTTTAATTGAACGACTTTCAAAAGAAATGGGTCTTCCTTCTTGCATTAAAGCAGCACCAATTCCATTTCTTGAGGCATCACATTCCAAAATAAAGGTTTTTGTGAAGTCTGGCGTAGCTAAGACTGGTGCTAGGCACATTTCCTCTTTAAGATGTTCAAAGGCCTTAGTTGCTTCAGGAGTCGATGAAAATGCATCTTTCTTCAATAATTTTTTTAGAGGTGCTGCTATTCTCCCATAATTCTTAACAAACTTGTGATAATACCCTGTTAACCTAAGAAATCTGCACAACTGCTTTATGGTTGTGGGGACTTTCCATTCCTTAATGGATTTAATTTTGTTAGGTTCTACCTTAACACCCTCGCGAGATACAATATGACCTAGATATTCCACCTCTTGTACTCCAAAGAAACATTTGGATGTTTTTGCATATAATTGTTTCTCCTCCAATAGTTTGAGCACCTTGTCAACATGTAGAACACGATCCTTCCAAGACCTGTTGTAGATTACTATATCATCAAAAAATACTAGCACAAATTTTCTAAGGAAGGGTTTGAAAATGGAATTCATCAACCCTTAAAATGTAGAAGGTGCATTGGTAAGGCGAAAATGCATGCCCAAAAAATCATAATGACCCTCATGAGTTCGAAATGTTGTTTTTGGAATATCTTCAGTCTTCATTCTAGTTTGATGATATCCTGGACGAAGATCCAAATTGGTAAAATAAATTGCTCCATGTAATTCATCCAATAACTCATCAATCACAAGAATGGGAAATTTATCTTTAATAGTGAGCTTATTGAGCTCCCTATAATCTAGACACATACGCCATGATCCATATTTCTTGTGCACCAATAATACTGGAGCAGAGAAAGAAGTTTTACTAGGTTGAATTATACCAACCTCTAACATTTCTGTAATCATTGGTTCAATTTCGCTCTTTTGGACATAAGGATATCTGTAAGGCCTAATTTTTGGAGGAACACTTCCTGGAATCAAATGCATAGCATGATCATGACCATGAATAGGTGGGATTCCTTTGGGAATATCAAAAACCTTGGAATTATTGTCCAAGACTTTTTGGAGATCTGTAGAAATAGATGATTTTGATGTTGGAACTTCTAGTGAGAATAATTGTGCAATTAAGACTCTTTGTTATTTCTTCAGAAGATTTGTCATGAAATTAGAGTTGATTATCTTTCTTGGCTTCCCTGCGATACCCCATAATTTTATTTCCTTTCCTTCCGAAAAAAAATTCATGAAAAGTTCTTGAAAATTAAAAGCTACTGTCCCCAAATATTGTAACCATTGTACTCCTAGTACAACATCAGCATCTCCCATTGGGATGGAAAGAATTGGAATATTCAATACATATTCCCCCATGGCTAGCTTGATATTATGGCATTTTCTAGAGAAATTTATAGTTCCTCCATTTGCAACCATCACTTGACATTCTGGTGTTGGGTATAGGAAACAATTCAATTCCTTGGCTACCTTACAATGAATAAAATTATGGGTACTACTGTTGGTGAGGTAAATCCCCTCTGCGAACAGAGGCGATCTCACTACCCCTAGAGTGGGTCTAGCCACAAACGAGACAAGCTATAATATTGATTCCTAGTTAACGAATGGACAAAGATTCAATAAATGACTTACCAGAGGTCCTACGCTGTTGTCATCATTGGAAAGAGTGGTTTCCTCTCGCTCCTAGTTTGACAAATCACAATCCGCTTGCCTTCACGCTCGGATACTTTCACACACACAATAAAAAATGACGATATAAAACATACTATTTCACATTCGTAACTATCATTTAGTCAAAGAAGACTAAATTGATTGCATTAAATGATCAACATAACACAATGATGGAACCAACACCATAGTTGAGTATATTAATGAAAGAAAGGAAGAGTACAACCAAGCTTTGATGTTGCAGTCTCCTCCAATAGGGTTCCAACGGAGTGCGTCTCACAAAGGCTCATTGAGAATTTGGACGGGGCTCTCTCTATGGAATTCTCCTTGGTTCTACCTTCTCAATAGCAATTAATCAGCTATAGTATCTCTTCTCCAAGTTCAGCTTCTTGGCTATATGTTAGACTAGCTTTCATAAAGGGAGAAGGACTATTTATATAGAGGGAGAGGGAGAGGTTAGGATCCCTATAATCATGGAAGGGAGACCTATCTTCAAGGAGTGTTCCATGGGAGGAGGAAACCACTACCTATAGAGGGAGATCCATGGCTCATCAATTTAACCACTTCCTGTGACTCATCCCTGAGGTGGTTAGAAGGAAAATTCCGCCTCTTTTTGTTAACAAACATTCCTAAAACATCTAGCGTGGGCACAACATAGAGACAGAGTGCCAGGTGGTGCGGGCTCTAGTGTAAATACTCCACATTGGCGCGAGGGGTGAACTGGCTACCCGCGCCAAGGCCAAAACATAGGTTTTTATGTGCTTTTTGAGGAAATTTTCAACAGGAGAAATGATGTCCTTCTGCAAAAGGGTGCAAAGAAGGTGTTTGCAAAATATGAAATTGCTCGCAGGTCACGGAAAAGACCCTCCAATATGTGGGGCGAGGGATTGCAGGGACGGTGACAAAATTTTGTGTAACAGATGCTCCCTAAAGCATGAGGTCCAAGAGAGAGGGAGCGGTGAAATGCTTTATGAGAACGCGTTCGACCCAAACACTGTTGTCATAAAACCTGCAAGTTCGAGTACAATTGATACATCTGATACATGACATGTGGCATGGGCACAGCCATCCATAATAGAGTACATAAACAGTGAGATCTGAGGTATGGACACAACCATCCAGCAGTAAGGATCAAAAAATAGACTCAGGTATGGTCGCATCCATCCAATCAGAAGAGTCATGTAACAAGTCATAGTAATACACAAAGAACTGCAGCCTGTATTTCATTAGACAAAACCCACAGTCTTGCGCTCCACATCGATCCAGACAAAGTACAAATTCGAGCATGCGAATATGTGAGCTAAAGTCGAACATGAAAGAAAATTTTCTGATTACCAGCCAATGATGAAAGCCATTAACAGACGCGAGAAAAACCACCAATAATGACAATGGCTCTCAAGGTACGAAAGGTACAATCCACGGAATGTGAACAGTGATCTGACGTTGAACACCCACGGAGTCAGTCAATCAAATTCCAATGATGTGAACCTTACGTCAAATGCGAAGAACCTACCATTGAGGCATGCAGGATCCAAGGTACCTGAAGGAAGTCTCTAGATAAACTTCCTGGATAATGAGCTGGAGTTGATAGGAAGTGACCTAATTGAAGGTGGGCCATAATGTTTCCCACATCAGCGACACGAGACAAAGGGATATAATGTTTGTGAATCAAGACCAATAGAGAATTAGAGGGAGGTTGAAAAATTCAGAGGCAAACTGCTCTTGAACATATCGGCGGCACGACAGTGGATTTGGCAGTATTTGACATCAAGGGATCTGAGGTCATGGTGATGTGGCAAAGAGTAGATGAGCGGTGAAAAGAGATTACCCAAACCCATGGAGGCAAACAAATAACGAGATGAGATGTCCCCAACCCAACATGAATGCGGACAAGTGCCATGTTCAAGAGTGACATACTGCCAACACGACTACAATCTGGTTCCATTTCCCCCCACCATTTCTAGCGAATACCCCAATTATTTTTGAAAACAAGCTTGAAGGGGATAGCATATGCTTGCGATGTAAGTTTTTCCTTCGGACAAATCCAACCTAGTACATTTTACGAGCCCTAGGAAGGAGGAACTCGAGTAATGTCATAATGACGGAGTCTGATGTCATTAGTTTTAATGAGTTTGAAAAAGGGAGAACTCAACATCTTTTCATTTTTAGAGAGTTTGAAAAGAAAGCAGAAAAGAAAACTCTAGCAGTCCCTTTTCGTAAATATTCTCACAGATCCGAAAAGGTAGAAAACTATGTCTGAGAGAACCTCTTAGTCACGATAGGCTAAGGTATTCCTTTTTCGTAAATAATCTATCCCAGCCCAAAAAGGGGGTAAACGTATACTGGGTAGATATTGTTTCGCAGCCATTTTAACGAGTTCAAAATGACAAGAGTCTCGACAATCTTTTCAATTTTAGAGAGTCAGAAAAGAGCTGAAAGATTACTCCTCTTGGAAAAAAAAGTTGTATTAAGGGTAGCTACTAGTTCCGGTAATGGTCAAACTTCTCAGAACATGATAAAAGTCAAGAGGGTGGCTAACAAGACCACTCATTGCAACGGTTCCTCAGGAATGGGTGAAACAACCAAGTGAAGGCATATGATCGGCCAAGCAGATAGTGATGATGGAATGAGAAAACCAAGGCTCATCTGGCAAAAACAGGCTGATATAATGGTAATCACAAGAGGTAAAATGGAATGGTTTCATTTTTACACAAGATTGAAATCAGGAAACTCTGCTTGAAGATGGTTTCATTTTTATACAAGCTTGAAACAAAGATAAATTATGCTTGAAATTGGTTTCATTTTTACACAAGCTTGAAACAGAAACAAACTATGCTTGAAAAAGTAAGCATGCCCCTAGCATGGTGACTGAATTTGAGGTACATGCCCCCCAAGATTCAGTCCATATGAAAGGTAGATGGAGTGAACGTTCAAATTACGAGATCAAGAGAAAGACTCTACTGGGATTTTACGAGATCTGGCAAAGACTCGAATTGAACGGGAACGTGTTTCATTGTTTTAACGAGGTTGACATATTAAAAGAACTATCCTCATGACATCTTGTTTCATTTTTTAGGGAGCTTGACACAAGAAAATGAACTCTGCTCTAAAGAGCTTGTTTCATTTTCTAGGAGCTTGACACAAGAAAACGAACTCTGCTCCGATGACCTCATCATGTTGAATAAGAAGTCATGGATTCCAAGAGGTTCCCATCTGATGGGAGAACAACATCTCAGAAATCAGGACCCAATGCCCCCAACACACGATGCACAATGGCACCATCACTAAATGCGGGCACAGGACAAGTAGCCACACAATTAACCTGTGGCAATGATAAAACTGGTGGATAAAGACCCAGAAGGGACGATGCTGGACCAGATGTCATGTCAGGACCAACGAATGAAGGCTGATCAAAGGTCACGATCCGACCTTTGTGTGGAAAGTAGATCACACGAAAGAGGGAAGAGACAATGGCCCCCATGACATAAATATAGTCGCGCCCCAAGAGTAAATTGAAATCTAAGGGGCCTCGAACAACCATCACGTCTATATGGATGGTTTTCCTTCCCAAAGTGATGGGAAACTTCCAAAGGATCCCTATCAGTTGACTGGTTCCTCTGTTAAAAGCCAACAGATTCTAGGTAACAGGCATGAGTGGCGGAGAACCAAAAGCTTTCCAAGTAGTTGAAGATAGAATACTAACAGACGCGCCTTCATCTAGAATAGTGCTGGGTACGACCATATCAAAGGTTTTTACCATTAGTTTCGAAAGGCACATAAGACGGAAGGCGTTATCCAGCAAATCGACTCTAATCAAAGGAAGCGACCAAACTACTTGGAGGGGATACCATCGAACTGAGAGGGTTTTCCCCTAGTGTTACCAGAGCAAGAGGAGCACTCTCCTAGAATTCCATAAAGGGAGTAGGAGGAGCAACTTATTGAACTATAGGGATGGATGAATCTTTCTCCAAGCCCAAAGAATCTGATGGAACAAGAAGAATGTGGGGGGGATGAGATCCACTCTCAACGGAAAAAACTTGATGGAACATAGGCAGAATCAAGTCGATCGATTCCACATCCAATGGTTGGTCAGGAACGGATTCCTGAATTTGAATTTCTGGGGGAGCGGGATCGACCAAGGATGATGCTTGACCGATCATGGAATCAACTAGCGAAGGACTTGAAGAAAGCTTCTGGTAACTAGCCAAAAGGCAGGGTGCAGAAACTGTAGATTTGTCCAAAAACCTCTTGGCTTCATCCATGTATGAACAAAGGTGAATGGGATGATGCCCTTCACACAACTTACAGGGATTGGTAATCTTGCCCTGTTTCTTGTGAGTCTTATCAGTACTAGTCGAGGATGTGTCACCAATATGACTCCCAGAAGGCAAAGGCAATGACGGATGACCATCGGACCATACTTCAAGTACCTTGGGAATACCAGGGTAGTCTTGAAGCAGATGGTTACCTTTGCATAGCATGCAAGGGAATTTTACTTTCCATGGAAGCTTGGATGGTTCCGCAATGGAAGGTTTCTTAAGCGCAATAGCTACAGTATTAGCCTCTCGCTTATCTGACTTCTTCTTCTTTGTCTTCTTCTTCTTCTTCTTAGCCACCTGGTTATTGGAACCTAGACTTTGACCAAGCAAAGTAGAAGAGGAGGATGAAGAAATAGGCGAAGAAGGGGAGAGGTCAAATTTAGTATCAACATGATTTTTTTCAGGTGGAGGATATGGTAAAATAGAGGTCGAAGCGCTCAAGACTACCGAGGTTGAAAATAACCATAAAGGCAACCTGACAGTTAACCCAGGCAGGGACAATGTTGCCATATAAGGAGCACCCACATTCCCAAAAGCAGGAAAAGGACCAGGATTCCCTTCGGAGGGGATTCCTTGGTTAGTGAACTCCGGAAACGTTGCCATCAGAAACAACTTTAAAACAACACCCTAAGGAAACTAACTTTAACCAGGAATATGTCATGGACAGTTAATTTTTAAGACATTTAAACAAAACTCTGTCGTTTCATATTTTAAGAGTCGAGAAATAGGCAAAGGTGACTCTATCACTTTCAGGTTGAAACAAGCATGAAAGGACAAGTGATCGATGATCTTTTCAAATTTATGGAGTCAGTAAAGATCGAAAATGACTGCTCAGGTAGTCTAGGTAAAAGGGTGTACCAGGTTTCCATGAACTGCCATATACACCTTGGTAATCAAATGAAAGAAGAATTGACCAAGGACTTGACATGCGTGTGGGTAATCTCCCCGAATGATGTGTTTGGTGTATCACGGTTACAAGGCAGTAGACTCAGCTTCCTACGGATAAAAGGATGGAAACCTAGAGGGGTCTCCCTTTATATACTCTATGGTACGGGGAGCACAAGTCTGTACTAGCGATGTCTAAAGCCAGATGGCAAGCGACAACTACTAGGTTTAAAGACGCTGGAACACGTCTCTAGCCTAGAGCACTAAAAAAATTTCGTTAGGTTTCAATGCTTCCTTAGGTTAACTAAATTGATTTTATAGTTTATCTTGAATTATGTCTCAGTTTCAAGGCCCTACCGCATGTCATCTGACAATATCCTATATGCAGCTATATGAGGAAAGAAATATTTCAATTCGATGAATGCTATCTAGTTAAGGGAAGAATCTCAAACCATGATGCAAAAAACAACAAAGGAAACTTTTCCAAACTAGATGACTTTCACTATCCAAAAGTAATCTAAACATTCAACGATGCGAATTATGCAATGTAATATATGCAAAATCCTCTTTTTTGAAAACTATGCAATTGTAATCTATGCACAATTTCCTTTTTGGTTCGATGAAAAGTTATCTACGAGAAAGTGAGGAGTTTTCAAGTGATAGAAAATAATGAGAATACACAGAAGCATCCACTACAGTATCTGATGAAAGCTAATGAAAATGAGAAATCTTTCCTAGAATGTCCAATGCTAGATATGCGAAATACTTTTCAATTTCACAATGCAAACAAGAATGCAAGCACAATTTTTTTTTTGATTTTTCAATGTAATAGGGAAAACAGTGCACTAAATGGCATGAAAAACAAACCAACACATTAGTTCGAGAATGTTAATGTGAGATTCAAAATGAAACAATTTCAATCAACCCAAAAGCAAACAAAACAAAACTCAAAGCAATGTTGCAATCTCTCAAATCAAAGAAAGATGTCAAAACATACCCATACAAGCAGTGTAATCTATTCTTGGAGTGACAAGAAGAACAACTGAATGAAAGAGATAAGACTCATTCCACCAAATTCAATCACTCAAGCGGATCAAGGGAGCCGAATGCAATCAAACAAGGAATGAAGTTGACCGTGAAACAAAAAACCCAAACTCCTATAGGAGGCTCATCATACCAAAGCACTAGAAAACCCTAAGGCTACGATGCTGATAGGAAACAGACAAAAAATTAAAGGAAAGAGGATGTTCACAATCACAAACAATCCCAAAGCACTCAAAACATGTCAAGAAATCACCCAGAAACACAAGTATTGACAGAAAAACTCAAAAACAAGGAAAATCTTAATACCTACAGGAATTCGCGTGACTATTTGGCTGTAATCAGCGCCAAACAGGGGATGGCATGGGTGCTGAACTACCAAAAAGTGCCAATGGGCACGAATGTCTGGCTAGAAAATGTGCCAAGCCAGTTAACCCTAGTAAAAGGAAAATTTTTGAAAAAAAGAGGTCAAATCTGATCCTATGGGGCTGAACAGGGGTCTTAGACTCAACAAAAATAACTAGAAAAGGTAAAATAAGAAAGCAAAGACTAAGAAGAAGACCAAATGGATGAAATACAAACTCACACTGACTCCCTAGTGAAGTCGCCAATTTTTTGGTGAGGTAAATCCCCTCTGCGGACAGAGACGATCCCACTAGCCCTAGAGTGGGTCTAGCCACAAACGAGACAAGCTATAATATTGATTCCTAGTTAATGAATGGACGGAGATTTGATAGATGACTTACCAGAGGTCCTATGTTGTTTTCATCGTCAGAAATAGTGGCTACCTCTTGCTCCTGGTTTGACAGATCACAATCTGCTTGCCTTCACACTCGGATACCTGCACACACACAAGAAACAATGACGACATACAACATACTATTTCACATTCATAACTATCAGTCAGTCGAAGAAGAGTAAATCGATTGCATTAAATGATCAACATAACACAATAATGGAAGCAACACCATAGTCGAGTATATTAATGAAAGAAAGGAAGAGTACAACCAAGCTTCGACGTTGCGGTTTCCTCCAACAGGGTTCCAGCAGAGTGCGTCTCACAAAGGCTCATCGGGAATTCAGACGAGGCTCTCTCTATAGAATTATCCTTGGTTCTACCTTCTCAATAGAAATTACTCAACTATAGTATCTCTTCTCCAAGTTTAGCTTCTTGGCTATATGTTCAACTAGCTTTCATAAAGGAAGAAGGACTATTTATATAGAGGGAGAGGGAGAGGTTAGGATCCCTATAATCATGGAAGGGAGACATATGTTCAAGGAGTATTCCATGGGAAGAGGAAACCACTACATAAAGAGGGAGATCCGTGGCTCATCAAGTTAACCACTTCCGATGACTCATCCCTGAGGTGGTTAGAAGGAAACTTCTACCTATTTTGTTAAAAATCATTCCTAAAATAGCTGGCATGGACACAACACAGAGACAGAGCGCCAGGTGGTGCGGGCTCTAGTGTAAATCCTCCACATTGGCACGAGGGGTGAAATGGCTACCTGCGCCAAGGCCAAAACATAGGTTTTAATGTGATTTTTGAGGAAATTTTCAATAGGCGAAATGATGTCCTTCTGCAGAAGGGTGCAAGGGAGGTGTTTTCAAAGTATGACACTGCTCACAGGTCACAGGAAATACCCTCCAATATACGGGGCTAGGGATTGCAGGAATGGTGACAAATTTATGTGTAACAACTACCTGAATCAATCAACATTATTACCTTTTTCTTCTTGATATGTCCTTCTATCTTGAGAGTTTGAGGAGTGGTAATTCCTACCAATGCATTACATGATATGGTCGGACTCATTTCTTCTTCTTCTAGGGTTTCTTCCTAGTGTATATCCTCTACTTTTGAAGTTTCTTCTTCATTTTCTTCCTCCTCTTCACAATCTATGTAAAATAATTTCTTCTCAGCACACTTATGACCTTTAGTGTATTTTCTATCACAACTGTAGCAAAGCCCTTTTGCTCTTTTTTCTTCCAATTTTTGTGGTGTCAACCTTGTAGGTTGTGGAAATCTAGGAGTAGTAACACTTCCATCTTTATAGAAGTGAGTGGTAGGCTTCCTTGTCGCCATAATTTTACATTCAATTTTTCTTGCCAACCTGAATGCCTTCTCCAATGAATCAGGTTCCAAAATGCAAACTTCATGTTGGATGTTATCCTTTAAAGTGCCTATGAAGAGATCAATCCTGTGTTCCTCTGGAATATAAGTTACCCTTATATTCAATTTTTGGAAGTCCTCAATGTGCTGCCCCACTAAACCCTTTTGTTTGAGATTTATCAATTGGCTAAAGAAGGTGTTACTCTTTGTATCCTCATAATGTGCTATCATTTCCTTCGTAAAAATTGACCAAGTGACAATTTTTTTACGGGAGCAAAGCCATCGATACCATACAAATGTATTGTTTTCTAAATGTAAAGTTGCAATGCGTACCTTTTGTGTGTTTTGCACATTATTGAGATCAAAATATTTCTCCATCTGTAGTATCCATTTTATGGGGTCCTTGCCATCAAACTTCCTCATATCCATCTTTGGAATATGGTGGTTCTTCCATCCAACATTAGAATTCATGAAATCATGATTAACATTTATTTTGTTCTCATCATGAGTTTCCTCTACTATCTTTTTTCCATTAGAAAAAATTTCTTGTATCAACTTTGCCAAACCTTCGATGTCTACTTTTAGATCATTCTTCATGTTTTTGATGATTTATTTCATTTTTACATCGATCTTAGCTTCCATGTCATCCATCTTAGCTTCCATGCCCAATTCCATGCCATCCATCTTAGCTTCCAAACCATTCATCTTAGCTTCCACGCCTTTCTTCAAATCATCCATCTTAGTTTCCACACCTTTCGTCAAAACTTCTATTTCATTTTTTTTTCTCTTTGTGATAGCGAAATTTGGTGCTTTTGCTCTTGTAATTTTGATATCTCATGTTGTGTTTCTTCTTCTTCTTGAGTCATAGTAAAGCCTTCTGAAGGCTTAACGGGTGTTGAATTCTTTTTAGGAGGAATTTTAGAACCCAATACTGATATCTATTCTTCAATATACCCTTGGAATAAATTCAAACTATTTTTTTTCAAACAAGACTTATGTAATTCGAAAAAAATGCACACGTTTTTCTTGCTTTTGAGGAGCTCGATATTGAAACTGAATTATCTCTGTGATTTTGGATCTTCAATAGCTGAAATTTGGCCCTAAATTAGCCCTCTGAATCTTATTTTGAATGCCACAGGTATGACCTAATTTGGATTCTTCAAGACAAAGTTATGCCCAATATCCCACGATGACCTAATTATGGAATAGTTCAGTAGAGCGCAATTTTATGACTTGCCACGTGTCATTGTTTCTTTCTTCGGGTCTGAAATTGATATAACACAAAATAAAATCTATGTACTTGTGGCCAAGTTTTACAGAATCCGAATCCGACACTCAGAGAGAGAGTTATGATGTTTTTCCCATGGTCACCTCTTTATGATGAAATTTGGGAGCCTGAAACAATCCTAACTTCCACAGATCATATCTCCAAAAATATTGTGAAACCAAGATCTAAAATTTTTACAAGATGTTCATCTGGATTTCATCTTCTCTTTGTGAAACTTTTAGCTTTTGAAACCTTGTAGAAACAAAGTTATAGCAAAAATTCTGTGATGACCATTTTAGGTTAAATTCAGGAGCCTACAAAAGACCTAACTTCCATAGATCATATCTTCGAAAATATTGCAAAAAAAGCTCTGAAATTTTGTGAAAATGTTCCTCAGGATTTCTGCTTCGCACTCTTAAATGTTCAACTTCTGAACCTTCATAGAAAAAAATTTATATCGAACATGCCACGATGACCTGTTTGGAGCAGCGAAACCCTAGAATCCAAAGCTCTGATACCAAATGTTGTAAAACCAGCTCCAAAAATAGAAGAAAAGAGAGATCAACGCCTTAGAAATCAGCCACTTCGAGGGAGAAACCCCCAATACATTACATAAATGAGAAATTCTTGGATGATACAAATGAAAAAACCTCCTTTCTATATATAGGAGTCGATGGGGCCAAAATGTAATCCTAGTGGGGTCACAATGTAATCCTAGCCGACCTAACAATAATAATTTAAGGGCACAATAATAAAAATATGGGGGTTATAGGGGTACAACAATAATAATAAGGGGGTTACAATAACAATAATAAGGGACTATACTAGTAATATAAGGACCTAACATACTCACACAGTTTCCATACATGTCTAGACGAAACCGATAAGGCTAACAACTTCATTGAGTGAATCCAACACATCAGCTATTAGTTCAATGACATATTAGATAAATCCAATGCTAAGTACAAGCAACGACATGATCAACATCACATGCCACATAAAGTTCTAGGGTGGCGACAAAGTTTGGCTACATTTGTAGAAGGAGCACCTCATTGGGCCCCACCGTATGCTTCAACTACTTTGAGATGGGCCATACACCATCACCATGGTTGTAGGGGATAATTATTTTGAGCTCAACATTTCATCATTCCTTGACCTATAGCTAGTGTTCAATGCGGACCACCTTCGACCATACTTTTCACCATTATTGGGCACATCCGACATTGCAGAACATCTCACACCAAAAAATTTAAACCCAGACTACATGGAACATGCCAACGCTGATCAAATCATGTACCCATATATCAATAAAAAATTCCAACATGAAATCCAACTATATCGGGTTGTCAAAGCTGGCCAATTCCTACACCATTGGAAGTGGCTTACCATGGACCAAGTTCAGCAAAGGTTTCCCCATCTCATGGAGGCACTCAGCAAAATGGCTACCATTACTTCTTAAGGGGGGAGGACTCATCCAGGTGGATATTGGCGGCCACCCTCCTATTCCACTTGGACCCCCACCATTTTTCTTTTATTTTTTTCAGTTTCCTTGATTTTAGCAGAGTTTACTATTTTTGGCAGTTTTTTAGGTCATGAACTTCCAAAGCTGTTTTGAGGCCCTCAACGACGTTTTTTTGGGAAAAATGGGGAAATGATGAATTTTTGATTGATTTTTACCACTCGAAATTTGTATTCCTTATATAGATATTTCTAATGAGGTATTGTGCACATCAAACAGTGATTGTATTCCAAAGTTACAACCCCGGGAAGTTGATGTACCAATTTACCCAAATGGGGCCGATAGTTTTGGTGCTTCATCTCATAAGTTATGTTTTTCGATTTTAAGGGTTTTACACTGTTTATAAATAATAAATAGGCCATTGAACCTTATGGTAACACAGTTCAGAGGGATGTTGCCGCCACATCTCTTCTCCGAGATAAGCTACCATCGCTCGAGCTAGTTTATTTCCATTCTGTCTATAAGAATATTTCAGTTCTTTGATATTAATGAAATCAAGGGTTATTTCTATTGTATCTCTATGATTATGGTTATATTTATATTATGTTGCTTTCCTGTATAAGTTCAGATCATCAAGGTACTCTTTAAGTTTGCTTCAAAATCAAAGGCTTCATAGCCTACGTCAATTGGTACCAAAATACCTAAAGGAATTCCTCAAATACTGGATCATAATGTCTTAAGATCTTATCCAAAATTGTCTTTCAAATTTTCTCCAAATTCACTCAGTGTCTCAAACAAGTCACGAGGTCTTCAAGAAATTGTCTCAAAAAAACCTTCCCAAGAGATCCTTTCTAAAGTAGGTCTGCAATGGTTGTTCTAATACGTCATTGGCTTCCAACAAGTAATAGATAAGCCTTCAACCAAATCACTGTAGTAATTCAAAGTTAAATTATCAAAGATTGGTTGCAACTGTCAATAGGTCTGAGGCTGCGATCTGAAGGTGTCACTCTTCCTGTAATTATATTCTCTCAATAGATCTGCAATTAGAATATTCATCTTGAAAAATGTGTCACCAAGTAGGGCTACAATCGTATCACTATGAACTGGTTTGAAATCCTAAATAAGGTTCTTCTAGTTAGGTCTGAGCTCCAACAATATTTAGGTACAAGTTTATAACAATCTTCTAGAAAAAATATGTTTTATTTTTAGGTTTTATTCTCCTTCAATCTTAATCCAGACCTTCAAATGATTACAGGTTTGAACCTTCTTGAGAAAATATTCGAGGTCCTTTTTAGGAACAAGTCTGAACCCTCCAAGAAAGATAATCTTCAGAAATATTTCGATGTTCTTATACTCCTTTCTCTTTGTTGTCTTGACCCTTCATATCTCCTTGTTTTTATCTTTTTCATAGACCATTGAATTTCCCTCAAATCATGCGACAAAGTTCAACTATGTATTAGTGAATATTTGAATCCCATAATGCATACCCATATATCCCCAATCCCCACAGTGTATATAAGTAGCTCACCCATGGTAGTTTGTATCTGAAACTTATAGAAAAATTTAAAATATTCCCTATCGCACGAGTTTTTATATCAAATTATATGTATCATAAGTTCATATATCCAAAAATTGTATTTATTTTGCACCTTATCCTATCTACCCCTAGTTATCCTGTTTGAATCTTCAACTATATTAATGCCTTCATGCTCCACAATGTGAGAAGTGAAAACTAAATGGTTATATATATATATATATATTGCAAAGATGATATGGGATCTGACATAAATTTGGATTGTCGTGTGCCCCTTTTTTTTTGGTAGTTGACCTGAAGTGGATTATTCTCTACTTGATTTTATTTAATATGCACAATCATGCCTTAGAATATTCGAGTTACCTTTTTAAATTTAAATGAACTGCGACCAACATATAGTGGGGAAATATTAGTGTTTGAGTAGGATGTTATATGCATTGAATTTATGTGTAAGAGATAGGGCTATGGAATCCATTAGAAGTAATTAATAAGAACTTATTAATAGAAATAGGAATAAGGTTTCAATATAAGGTCAACATGGGTATTGTCTTCGGATTTTTCAAATTAGGGTTTATTAAGAAAATTAAACATGTGAATGTAGGGTTTATTTTTAAAGAGAAAGGACATGGTTTTATAAGGAAGAGGGAATTTACGGATTTTAAGATGAGGACAAGGGTTGCATGGTTATTTAGCAAAGCTAGGGTTTTGTTAATGTTAGGGCATCATCAAGAACTAGGGTTTCCAAGGACTAAGGCATAAAGAGCATGTTAAACGAGGCTAGGTAAATATCACAAATAGGTTATTCATCCATCACAAAGGTTAGGGAAATATGTGGCAATAAAGATACAACTCTAGGGTTGTTAATATTAATTATACATAGGACAAGGTTTAATTCAAGACTTCATTTACCATTTAAGGATTATACTTTTTAGGATTAGGGTTGTAAGAATCCATCAATATATTAGTGTTAGGATTAGATTTTTAGCCATATTCAACATTGCATATTGACATTAATGACAACTTTGACAAAAAATCTCCCCCTTTGTCATTGATGGAAATATTCTCACCCTTTCAACATTTTCTCCCCCTTTAACATCAATGGGAAATGGGGTATCTTGATAACACATTTTTCCACAAGTCCTCCCCCTATCATGCTTCTTCTTGTCATGCTACTCCCCCTGTCATCATTATTTCCTTCTTCTGGAAATGTGGTACAAGAGATATGACTTAGTTTTCATTTCTTCTTTTTGTCAACCAACTCCCCCTGCTTGCATAAACTCCTCTTTCTCTATTTTTGCTTATGGAACCAAAGAAAATAAATATTATTGTTTTGTGTGGAAGGAGTCTTCAAAAATGGATGCGTGGTGGAGACAGAATATCATACCTTTCTTCCCATAAGCTTTCCTCCTCATAAGTTGTGCATGCTCCTTGAGATAGATGATAGTAGAAGATACCAACTTGTCAATTAATTTTCTACAAAATTTCTGAGAGATGATTCATCATAGTCACCAAGAGAGAGATATCTATGTGTCTAATATAATTATTGTCCATATGTGACTCATCAAGGGTTATGTTGACGGTGTTGGATTCCACCAACATTGTAACGGTATCTCCTCGATGTGAATTCCCAATTAAACCTCACACTGTATGGTGTAGGAGTCCCATTTGGTCATACAGTATGGCCACCGTTGGAAAGGTTTCAAAGATATGCCTTAGCTATGATTACACAAAAGAGAAAAAAACACCTATTTGGGGAAGAAATAATGTGAGGTTTTTGAGACACCCAATGCAAGGTGTACGAAGGAGACTTCCATGACTGGTAGAAAAAACGAGGCATCGGTTAGAAAATTAATAGTAATATCCTAAAGAGGTGCCCGAGAAGGAAGAGAAAGAATTTTTTATTACATGCAGATTAGTCCACATAATAAAAAATAATCATTAAATAATAACAACACTCATTCAATAATAACGATATCTAAGCAACGAATTAGTTCATTAACTTAGCATGTGATTAAAACAACATATACCATAAACATGCCAGGAATAGTCCTACTTTATCTACAATACATGTATGAATAAGTGTCATCTCATAGAGCTTATGATTAACAATGAAATATCCCAAGTTCACTGTTACATAGATGAAACACTACATCCAATAGTGGAACATGAAACCACAACTTTCTTCTCCAAAGAATGGCCTATCTCCTATGTAATACAAAAGAATCCCACGCAAGACCTCTAGATTACGATCCCTTTTTCTTGAGTTATGAAGATCTATTTATAAAAAATAACAATGACCTTTGAACTTCCTCATGACTCTTCAACTTCTATGACTATTCATATTCTATACATGACTTATTACATTCCACATGTGCATATTCACATCCCACATGTGTCCCTTGGAATTATTTACATACCATTTATTACATAGACAAATTACACATGAGATGGTGGCTATATAAGACAAAAATAATAATGGGACAAAGGCTTATCAAATTGATAAGTCATTTTCTTCCTCATGGAGCTCATTTGTAATGTAAGTGTGCCATGCCATGAATTTCGTTGAGATGGATTTGACTCAAATTGTCAAGTCCCCTATGTAGCACATCTTCACCTCCAATGCCTCCGTGAATATGTTCTTGGAGTTTAAATATACATTATTCCATAGCCATGAATGTTTTGTATGATCTTTGATTCGTGAAATGGCATACTACAAAATAATGTCTTTGTTAACTTCCAAGCCTTCCTGTTTTGTTGTCTATTTTATTTTCTCAATGTATTTCTTGATCTCCTAGAAGATGATATCTCTGACTTTGATGTCCTCAAGTGTCCCTATCAAAGGCATCCCATTATTATGTGTTAGAGAATCAAAAATATTGTGCATTTGATTATATGCATCAATATTACTAACCAAATGTTCTCCAAGATGCATGTAGTTTTGGTGATGGAGACTTCGTTGAACTCTATCTATCGCGAAAAAAATATTTTATTTCTTTTCTAAATGTTGTGTAGCATCTTGATACTTGGAAACCCACTCTTGAAGGTGGTTGAATTATATATTTTCCACATTCATGAGTTTCACAACTTCTTGTGCTTTCTTCTAAGTGAAAATAATAGGAGCCTCCATTTTCTATAGAAGAATCATCGTATCATATAATTGCACCATGGTGTCCTCCATTGGCCCGAATTCCTCTTGCATGGAAGACTTCCATTCTGCGGTCATGAATCTTTGTGATGATAACCTTTGATTCTCTGCTGCAAGATGTTTTTCTTGTTTCTTTACCACAACAAGTTCTCTCCTAAATTCCTAATCCTGACATTCTAATTCAACAAGTGTTCAGAATTATCTTATGTCGCTATAGTGAAAGAAAAAATTTCCACCATAATTTCTCTGAGATTCCTTCTAATGTTGGGAGTAACCCCCTTCTCTATAGAAACTAAGATTGTATTATGAGGATCCTTTGGGAATTATCTATGCCTCTGCTGCATGATCATATTCTTAATTTGATCAAATTTTACACTACACGCATCTATGACTCTATCTGTGGGTGGAGTTGTGATTCCAATTTATCTGAATGGAATATGACTGCTCATGAGGGGAGGTTCCTCTGGAGTGGTTGGTTCATCATCTATGGGTTGGATGGTATCATCTTCCTCCAACTCTTATTCTTCTATCTCCTGAGTCAATTGTGCTTCTTCTAGTCTCTGTGTTGCTTCTTCCTCTAGGGATTTCCTCTGATTTTCTTCATCTATTCTTCTCCTCTCCTCCTATTATACTTGTTTCTTCTCCAACAACTCATCTTGTTTCATCTTCTCCTCTTCTTATTCTTCTCTCCTCTCCCGTTATGTTTGAATAAATCCTGTATTCAAAGGATCAAATTTCCATTTCCTGCTACTCTCTCTCGTCGAATCATACCTGATCCTTTTATTATGAGCTACTTTCGTTGTTTCAGGGGAATATATTATGCTTCCTGCACCTACAATTCTTGAGTTGGTGGATCTTGGGTTGAATTGGTCTCCATTCTTGGATGTTCCTTCATGTTTGCATTGTACTATTTCTTTAACTTCTAATCTTCTACTATGGCCATTGGTGAGTGCCCTGTATTGAAACCGATCCTTTCATAATGTTTCCTGCACACTCTCCTAGGATCATATCCATGTATGTATTTGGTCATGAAGTGCAGAAGATCCAGATCCTGTATATCTACTACTATTGCCTTGTGGCTCTTCAACTCATATAATATGATCCTGAATGGGAAGGTGAGCCGAGGGGGTTTCTTCCTCCTGTGAAGAACCATTGAAAATCCCTTGTCCAACTAATTTTCTATCTCCTGCATGAACACCTTATTGGACACATATTGTGGTATGAGATGAGGGGGTATTTAAAATCCAAAACATATCATGTATGTACCCTAGGGAGCTTCAAATCGATCCGTGATATCTCGAAGTGGCCCCTTCACCTGATCAATCATGCAAGGAGGATCAATCTAGAATGTGATTTGGAGGATAACTACAAATAAGTTCTTGGCCAAATTTTCATATGTGCCTCTAAAGCTTGATTCTAATAACACTTTGTAGTGGAAGTAAACTGAAAACTTGTTCTCGGGGGTCCATATCTAGTATAGTGTTGGGAAAGTATATTGTGCATAGATTACACCTAAGATAAATGCGTACATGTATAATTTTGGTTCCTGGTTCACCCTCAAAGGTGTTTTTTCTTTCCCCACTTTACACTTCAAATTGAATGACAATAAATATACCCAATTGAAGGCTTTACCATAGGTTACCATAATATGGAGATTAGATACCCAATTTTACTAAAAAACGCAGCATTCTCCTACCCATGCAACTAAAAACACATGGCTATCAGATACTGATATACGTCTATAATAATCTTAGTTGGATATACTTCAGATGGGCAATGGAAAAACTTAGTAGGTTCTTGATACTATGATTTGATAATGTTTCTTGTTTTGAGGTCGACCTATCTCATGTAAAAGTAATTATTTTCATATTGCATGGGCCTAAGCATATTTTAGCGTGTTTGCATGTCTTGTCCATAATAAGTGATGATTTAACCACCACTCTCACTATGAAGCACCAAATGAGAGTCGTCCATGTGTGTGATAATCCACTAAATCTCCCCTGCACATGGGATGACGTGGAATCTACATTGATCCTATCCATTTTGTACCTCTTGATATTGATGTACAATTGATCCAAGTGGATACTAGTGGCCACCCGCCTATTCCACTTGGACCCCCAATATTGTACACTTGTCTCTTTCAGTTTCCGTAATTGTAGCAGAATTTTCTATTTTTGGCATTTTTTAGGATCCTCAACTTTCAGAGCCGTTTTGAGGCACTAAATGAAGTACTTTTTTAAACGGGAAAACACTCAAATCTTAATTGAAAATTTTAGTTTAAAGTTGTATTCCTTGGATATATATTTATAACCAGGTATCGTGTGCGTAAAAAAAATATTGTATGTAAAAGTTACAACCTCGGGAAGTTAATGTACCAATTTACCCCAATGGTGCCCACAATTTTGGTGCTTCATCTCCTAGGGTTAGGTTTTTGGATGTTTAGGGTTTTTTATTATTTCTCAATCATAAATATGCCTTCAAGCCTCATTTTATCACAACTCAAAGGCATGTCGTCTCCACATCTCTTCTCATAGATAAGCTATCATCGCTTGAGCTAGTTTATTTTCATTATGTATGTAAGTATCTTTAAATTATTTGATATTAATGAAATGAAGATTTATTTATGTTGCATCTCTATATCTATGTTTAAGTATGTATTCTATTTCATTCATGCATAAATCTAGATCACTGGTATCAAATTAGTCTGCTCTTTCCCTTTTTTTCTTTGCATGTCCCCAACGTGGTCAGGGTATAAGGATTTAGGGCTCAAACTAGTTGAACCTTTGCAAGACCGACCACACAAGCCCGGATGACCTACCATGGCAGAATAAAATAAATATGAGGGATAAGTATATATTTTCAAAATATTTCTCAAAGAAGCCCTTGATCGACAAAGGAATGCGATGATGGAAAATTTTTCCCAGATCCTTTGGCGAATGCCCACAAGCAACACATTTTCATCTGACATCCGTTCTGGAGGTGCCACTCCCTTTAAGGTACAAGTCAAATTTGACATTCACATATTTTAAGGCTAAATAGATAAAGATGTCATAGATATATGGTTAAATTTGTTGGAAGGATATTTTTTAGTTCATGATTTTTCCAATAGGGAGAATATTTCTTATGCACCTGTCAAATTCATCCCCCATGTCAAGGACTTGAGGGAAACCTACTGTGAAGAGAGGGATGAGAGAGAACCCTCATTTAATTTAGTTTCACCCACTTGGAGTTCTTTCCGAGACACCATCAAGGAATATTATTACCTCATGGGGAACTATGAGGACAAGTGCATACAATGGACTATGTTGAGACAAAAAAGGGATCAATATGTGCATGAGATGATGAATATTTTCCATACCCTGCACACAAATTTAGGTATCAAATATTATGAGAAAAAATTGGTTCTCAAGTAACGTATTTGTTTGCACAAATAAATTAGGGAGAAAATGGATTTCCTGGACATCTCCTTCATCAGTGAAACATAGTAATATGCTTCCAAGATTGAGTATAAATTCAAGCACAAGAAGTGAAACTTTGGATATGTGAACCAAAAGTAGAGAAAAGGTGCCCCCAAGTTACATAGAAAAGGGAAGATTCAGGCTCTGACCCCCTAGGACAAATCATCGAAGCCGCAAGAAAATAATAGTGGGAAGGTGAAGAAAGACATTGACAATTGATTTGAGTTCCACAAAACTCCCACTCACAACACAAACGAGTATCGCACGAAGACGGAACTGGTGGTCAAGCTAAATGACTCAGATATGGATGCATCCTTTGATTTAGAGTTGGAACATGACAAGGGAACTGACAACGGAAAGTAGATCATTGATGTCGAACCCACTGCGATCATAGATACCACTAAGCTCCAGAAGGAGGAACCTGAGGATCTAGATGAGGTGGAGCACCTCTTCCACTCATAGATGTGGGTAAAAGGTTCTTTAGTGTAGAGAATAATTGAAAGTGGGAGCTAGAAGAACCTGATCTTAGCTTAGGTCATTAAGAGCTTCAATCCATGAAAATTGTCACACCCACAGGCGTGTTATGACCCCATAATTCTGAATTTTGAAGACAGAACCATAGAGGAACACATCAAACCTCTTTGGAATCTAGGACCTAGCCTTCCTAGAGTCAGAGAGGGCTCCCTCTGTTAGATATAACTTTTTTTATAGGGGAATTTTAGGTTAGTTATTAGTGCATAGGGATTTGTTTGAAGATTTCACTGAGGCAGCAGAAGGGGCCATTGGGCTATAGATTCAAACAGGTGCAAACAGATTCAAATGGATGAATAATTGAGGCTGGGTGCAACCAAGAAAGATAACCATGTCAATGGATCTTGACATCTTATGAAATGGAAAAGAGGAGGAGATGAAGGTTCAACAGGAATGCAGAGCAGATCGTATCTGAATTCTACATTTTGGTCTTAGAGAGAAACATAATGTATTGTTTCAAGACTGAGTAGGGTACCCCATGGTAAATCCTACACAAAAATTTCTATCCACAGTAAAGAAAAGAAAATAGTATGTAAAACAAAAGAATCACAAATTACATGGGAGAAGCACTTCACCATAGATCATAGCACAAGAATCTAGAAAACGACATAATCCTTCATTCATCCACAAGAGAGTGCTTACAATTGAATGAGTCTATTACAATGGTTTTTCCCTTCCGGCCTCCTCATATTGCTAATGTATGCAGTATTTATATAAAACTTAAGTCAGTTAATCTGTCGAATGCAGTGATTACATTCAAGTAGAAACTGGACAAGTGAAAACTTGCAGGTGGTGATAAGACGAGCTTGGCCTCCAACAATGGCTTTACTAGTCCATTATTAATTATGGAATGATTAGGATCTGACTGATGTGATGCCAAAGATGCAAGGAAAGCTCTGACACCTTGCCTCTTCATCTTCAGAAAACCGTTGTGGGATTATTAAAGTGAGGACGTGCTTGGATCAATAGTTATGCTGATGTGTTCATTGCCCCTTCGGTTTTTGCTGTTATATTGCAAAATGCATGAACCGACATTTTCTGTCTATTTCCTTGTGACGTTCAGCCTCACTCTGCCTTTTTCTCCTTATCGGGTATTATTGATGTGTTTGCATATTTATTCATAAAATGGCACACAAACCTCATATGCCCAGACTTGAAATCCTTTAGATTTCATCTTTGCATCACATTGCAGCCGCCCCAACATCGCACTTTGCATTTCGTTGTTTTTTAACCTTTCCTTAGCACTTATCTTTTAAAACTTGTGATTGTGATTGCGATCGAGTCCCACCATCATTGCATATTGCACTTCGGCGATTATAACTCAAACCCTTCGCACTTAACTTGTAAAACTTGCGATGTGTAGTATGTGGGCCAGGGACATGTCATCTGCCACGTCATCTTTCCATGTCACCGCTACATCATCATTAATCAACTGCGATCTGTGGGGTTGGGGCCACATCATCTGCCACATCAACTTGCCACGTCACTGCCACGTCATCTTCAACGTTAGCTTGTTGTGTCAGCTTACTGCATGACCTTGCCACATGATCGCACATTGCACTTTGGCGATTTTAACACTTACCTCGCACTTATTCTTTAAACTTTCTGATTTGTGATTTTCGATTGGGTCCCCTTGCATTGCATATCGCACTTCGGCGATTATAACTCAAACCTTTCACACTTAAATTTTAAAACCTGCGATGTGCGCTATGCGATGGTTATATCACAAGTTAAAACATTTAACTTGTGGGCACTTAAAAGGTAAGTTTAAAAACGTGTGAAGTGCGAAATGCGATGCGCTAAACGTTGGAGAGTGCGAAAAGGCGAACGGAAAGGAATATGCGAAATACAAAGGTTTGCATGCAGATTTGGTAATGTATAAAGGGTTGATGGGTCCCACCAAATTACATCGATAGAGTTTTATGTTTCGGCGATTAATCAAGAAGAAAATTTTAAAAATTGTGGGGTGCGAAGTGCGGGCAAGAGGTAAGTATACGACTTTTGGTGGGTGGGTGGAGTTGTAGCATTAAGACTTAGATATAAGTGCGTTTATAAAGGGATAAGTTTGAAAGGTTATGTATGTGGGTCTCGGGGTTTAAATGGGATTTACGGAATTGGAGTCCAGAATTAGGAAAAATGAAGGGTGGGAAGAGGGAAGATAAAATGAATGGGGGCAGTATGGAGTTTTCTCACCATCACACTTAATCAACAACACTTTCCTCTTGCAACTTATCTGAAAGGGCAGACATATTCATTTGATGCTCTTGACAGCCAAGATCTTACTTTATTTTTCTGAAAATAAATGATAGCCACAAAATATTATTTTCAGTAATGACAAATCTAAGAAATAATCAGTCACATGGTGATACTGTGAAATACAAGAGTCTAACAGTGGCTCCAGCTGGGGATGGAAGCTCCCTCAGGAGGTGGCAAGAACACCGTAGACTAGTGGTATGATCAATTGAGCTGATCCCAAACCTGCAAATCAATTTTCTACAAAAACCTCTGTGGCTGAGAAGGCTCAGTTCAAAATCAACACTCTCTGTAAACTGAAGTTTGGAATATACTTGCACTGAAGACTAGAAAGAAATATGAAACTACAACTAGAAAAATTCTCAGAGTATTGAGATTATTTGCAAACCTACCTACCCTACTCTACCTTGGATATGATATGTACACTAAGTGAACTTCGTTTTCTAATGTAACCAATCAAGTAAATGACTACATGATTGATTCTTGTTCACTTTTTTGAGTAGGCTGAGAAAACAAAAGGGCCACTCCTATCTCACTTTCCATTGAACAACAGTGTTCAAAATTTTCCTTAAACTTTATAGCAAACCATTCATGGCATAACATACTCCTTCCTTAGATGATTCTAAGAGGCCAACAAAAGGATCTTGGAAAAATACCTAGTCCCGAGGATTAAAATAACAAGCTTCATCTAGGAATGCTCTTTGTTCCAATTTGTCCTGGTCTAGATCCTTCTGAAACAGAATGTCTACACATTCTTCATGGTCATTTGCCATGGCATCCTCATTGTATACCAATATGTTGTCCTCAAGAAAACCTGGTATGTCTTGACTGAGATTGTTGAATTCTGTTTGAAGGCCATCATTTTGATGAATAGAAGCACTTCCTCGCAATAAACATTCTGAAGAATGTAAAACAGCATCAGTCTCAATATGTTCTACATTTTTTTCTTCATGAGACAACACTTCAGTACATAAATCAATAGTAGAAAAAATAGAAATAATCTCCTCATTACATAAAACTTGAGAGGCTCACTTCATGCTTAGAATTTGATTAATTTATTCTTCAGTTAAAGGAGGAGGCAGTCTTTGTTTTCTTTGGATTAAATAACAATTGTTTTCTTTCTCTTGTGAACACTGATCATGAGACTGAATGTCTTCTTTAGCCTCATACAAAAGAGCAGATGGATTATCATTTGTCTCCACAGAGAGATCCTATGGATCTACTTCCATTTCTTGAGTGCTTTCATTTTCAACTAACTTCTCTTGGTTATCATGGCAGTTAACTTGAGAATGAAATTCATAAATTGTTTCTAAGAGATCCTCAGGATTCCAATTTCCTATATCTTCTTAAATATTTACAAGGTATTGTATGAGATCCTCAGACTGATCACAACAATTTTCAGCTAATGATAAAGATGAAGAATTTTCTTTATAATGCTCATAAAACACCTCGTGGAAATATTTTAAGGAAAACAAACTACTAGGGTTCAAATTTTCATACCATTCCCTTGCTTTCCCTTCTAATTTTACCATGAACATCTTCATCAAGAAATTCTCATTCCATTCGACTTTCAACCTCCATGAATGTATATGAAATTTAATGAGATGTAACAAAGCATCATCAACATTCTCATCTTGAAAAATAGGAAGATTTCTTTCCCAATCTACCTGAGGCATTTTGTGTGGGAATCCAGGAATGTGATCTCTGTTCATTGGAGCATACCTATGTTGTATTCTTGGATTCATCTTGTTAATCAATCAAAGAATGGAGTCACTGCATGTCCGCAAAAAATCTGGATTCTTCTACCAGTGGAGCCTTTAGGTCAACTAAAAACTGTGGAGTCGCCAATGAATCTATGTTTCTAGATTTTGTTGCTAATGGAGTCACCAGTGAATCTCTGTTTCTGGATTTTGTTGCCAATGGAGTCCCCAGGTGAATGGAACAACCTTCTAGTGTTTGACTTCTATTCACCATCAAAGTCAAAACCGAACTTGATAAGTGTTATTGAGGAAGATGAAACTCGTTCCCTAGTATGGTCACCATTATGTTATCACTCTGTAATTCTGAGGCTAAAGGCAGAATCCCGGAGGCAACATCAAAACTGTTTTAGGCCTAGGATCTAGCCCTCCTAGACCCAAAGAGGGATATCTCTGTAGGATTTAGATTTTTTGATTGGAAATTTCAGGCTAGTTAATAAGTGTGGGGTTTTTTATTTGAGTTTGGTTTGGTGGGGAAAGCGAGGGAAAAGGGCCATTGGGCAATGCAGTCAAAGGGAGTGACCAATTTGCAGAAGTAATCCAACATGAGTTAAACAGGGCAAGCTAGGTGTGCTACTTTGGATCTTTGAGACTTTTAAATGGAGTGGGAAGATACAAGAAAAGTGGAACTCAACAGAAATTGAAAGGTAGTTAAGAATTCCTCAACTAGACTGGAGGGAAATTCTCAATAGAAACCAAGGAGAAAATAATAATTCCTTGGTTTAGCATTAGTGGAAAACATAGACTATTGTATAATTAGCTAGAACAGGGTGCTCTGGAAACAAATCCTATTCATCATTTTATATTCTACAAATTAGAATGCAGAAATACTAAGATAGTAGAACAATGAATAACACATAAAACAGGATAAATATTCACCATTTTGTGCACCACTTGAATCCTGAAAGCTTCTATTGAATTATTTGAAAATTGTCACAACATTAAAAAATGGGACTCAGTCCCTCATTCCGATCCCCCCCCCCCCTCCTTGAGATACTTCAAACAGTGAAGTAATAAGCTAATCTCACTCACTCATTACAATAATCACTCTCCCTAATAGTTACTATCTCTCTAACTACATAAAAAAGAAGGAAGAGTATCATTTGACATGCATAAATAAAACTGGTGGAGTTACAAAGGACATGTGGACGTCTGGTTCTACTTTGATTCCCTGTAGTCAAGTTTGTCATATATTTTCCGGTATAAATCTGAAATTTCTGCCATTTTGACTTTCCCTTTGAGTTCTAAACTCTATATCTAGCTCTTTGTATGGCCAGGTACCTTGAAAATTTCAACTTGATCAAATCTCTCCTCTCTAAAAATAGACAAACTGCTACAGAGCTGAAAACTTGGCTGAATTTGCTGAGAATAGGGGCACACTCAGATATTTTTTTATCCCAAATGGTGATACCTATGAAAAATATGAAAGAGGTTAGTTTTCTTTGCCCCGTTCTAGTGACAAATCTCTCTTGAATTTTTAAAATTCATCTCCAGCTCTCCACAATAGTCACCGCAAAATCATGACCAAAACAGGAAAAACGAAAATATGAAAAATAGGGCTAAAAGATGGCTTTAATTATCCCAACTGAAGATACATGTGAAAAATATGTGAGAGGTTTTTGTTCTTCAGCCTGTGTGAAAAAACAACCTCTCTTTGTTTTTCAAAATGTGCCCCCATTAGTCCGTAATCTCTCCCACAAATATACTGGTCAAACTGGCTAAAAACAATTTTTTTACTGAGGGAGAGCGGTTTTGAAGGAGCAGAAGTGGTATTTCAGACCCCCCCTGAAGTGGTAAGTGTTAATAGAGGGGGGGGGGGGATCAAGTTTTAAAAAACCACCTATTTCGGACGCCCCCTGTGAGGATAAAGTTAGGATGCTGGGGGGGTGCGAAATGTAATGTAGGCCGTCGGATTAAAGTGATGGTGGGTGGATGAGGTGGAATGTGGTGGGGGTTTAATTCCATGATGTGACATGTAAAATTTAGGATATAGTTTATTTTTATCTTAATACTTTCATTTCTTATTTTTATTTTAATCCCAAGCTTGCTTATGTATGTAATGACGAAAATCATGGAGGAGTGAAAATGGAATCAACCGAGCTTCACACATGAAGAAAATTTCGATCCACGCCTCCATGCAACACCAAAATATTATATGAGAAATATTTTGCAGAATTCTGGAGTAGTGTGGATGGAATTTTTATCACTCACTCTTTTTAAATATGCTCCACGAAGAATTTGATTCAGGGTGCTTTTGAAAATGAACCCCACTTTGTGGGATAAAACCTTTCTTTCGTCGTGCAAGTCAAACCAACATATATAATTCAAAAATCCTGATTTCCCTATAATTATAGGGTCCTAACAAGGTGTACGCTATCATTTGGATCCACCAAAGGTGAGATATCCATGTCGGTGAATTGTTTCAGTTGTCTTATAGAATCAAGCCATTTATAGATGAGTTCTTGTGAGATGTTTCCCCTCTGGAAGTTTGTGATGTCTTATTAGGTCATCCATACCTATGGAGGTGTCTGCTATATATGAATCTAGACCTTGTTCTATTTTATTACTTTGGGTCATAAATTGTATAGGATACTAGAGGTAGTGCTGCCTAGCACATTTTATTTGATCTCTGTTAAACAATTCAGTGATATCATTCCCCAGATCGAGAATTTTTTTTTCCTTATGATTCACCCTTAGAGCAAGAGGAAGATTGTGGCCACATCCACAACTTCCAAACTAGGCTCCTCTATATGCCAACGACAGATGGACAAGGGCATGGAGGAGTACAAGGGTATATTCACCTCACCCACAGGGGTACCCCTACACTGTTATGTCAACCATTCCATCGATTGGACCTTGGACACACTGATACCCAATGGACCAATATACCGACACTCTATTCTGAAGAACGATGAAATCAAGAGGAAAATTTAGGCACTATTTTAGAAAGGGAACATCAGGCTAAGTTCATCAGCATGTGGGAGTCTGATCTTGTTGGTAGAGAAGAAGGAAAAAACCTGGAGGCTCTGTATTGACTATCAGCTACTGAATAAGATCACTATCTATAATATGTATCCAATCCCACTAATTGATGACCTTATCGACCAAATCAAGGGGGATAAATTTTTAGCAAGATTGACTTGAAGTCCGGTTATCACGAGGTACCAATTAAACCCTCCGATTTGTGGAAAACAGCCTTCAAATCCAAGTAGGGCCTTTTGGAATGATTGGTCATGCCTTTCAGGTTGACGAACACCCCCACAACCTTCATGCGAGTGATGGAAGAAATATTCCATCCCTTTACCAAATCGTTCATGGTAGTGTATCAGGAAAACATCTTGATCTTTAGTCAGAGTTGGGAAGAGCACATACACCATATTCGACAGGTCCTCCAAACCCTGCGGAAAAACAAATTTGTGCCAATTTTAAGAAATGCACTTTTGGTATGACCCAAGTTCAATATATGGGGTACATCATTGATGAGCGATGTGTGCATGTGGACCCAGCCAAGATACAAGTGATTCAGGATTGGATATCCCCCAACCACTCTAATAGAGATCCATAGCTTTCTGGGTCTTGCCAATTTATATCATAGGTTCGTGTTTGGATTATCTCATATCAGTTCGCCTTTGATTCAAGACACCAAGGATGGAGTGAAAGAAATTTTATTTTGTTATAAATCCCTATAGAATGAAATTACCTATTTGAAGCATCACTTTTACTCTACACTAGTGCTCCAATTACTAGACCTACAACAACCATTTGAAATTGAGACACATGCCTTTGAGTATTTTGTTGGTGTAGTGCTTACCCAACAAGGGCATCTGGTGGCATATCATAGTGAGGAACTTTCAGATACAGTCTAGAAGTATCCCACCTATGAAAAATATATGTATTCTATTGTGCAGTCCTACTAATAATGGAAGCACTACATTATGGGGAAGGAAATGGTCATCCACATAAACCACCAACCGTTCTATTTCATACAGATACAAGGAAAGTTGTAAAAAAATTTCCATAATAAATGGTCCACATATCCGCAACAATTCCATTTGAATATTAAGTAAAAGAAGGTGAGAACCAATAATGTTTCAGACTTCCTTAGCTCACTATCAGTTGTGGCACTGACCACTATGCTCGACTCTTTGTGGGCACGAGACTTCAAGATGGCTGCATCTTTACAATATTGATCCGAAATTCAACACCACATACCATATGCTCCTAGAAGGTAATCAAGTTCTAGTCTTTCAGCTCCAGGACGCACTATTATGCCACTTAGGACACCTATATGTTCCTTATGTGAGCATTCCAAGATAATTTTGGAGGCACACTATAGTTGGATCGTTTGATATTTTTGGGTAGAAAAGATAGTGGAGTTGCTGAAAAATTATTTCTATTAGACGAAACTTTGAAAGCATGTCTTGAAGTACATCACATCTTTCACTTCCTACGCAATTTCCAAATCTATAATTAAGAAGCAAGGTATGTATACTCATTTTCCTATTACTATCCAGCCTCGGGAATCCATATCCATGGATTTAATGTGGCCTTCCTTCTACCAAGCAGGAAAAAACTGTATTTTCACGGTCATCGACAGATTATTTAAGATGGCCATTTTGGTAGCCTATAAGAAGAGTATCACAGCAAAATCCATTGCCAAAATCTTCTATAAATGAGTATGGGTACACTTTGGGATCCCACAATCCATTATCTCATATCATGACGATAGGTTCCTAAGCACATTCCCGTCAAGCCTGTGGTCATTGTTGGATACCAAGTACACTAGGTCCACAACCTTACACCCCCAAGCTGATGGCCAAACAAAGGTCATCAACAGGATGATCGTGCACATCCTACGCATGTACAACTTGAAGCATCCACGCACATGGGATAAAAGGCTCTCCTATGTCCATAACAACCACAACAAAGCTCTCAATAGCTCAACTAGCCAAAACCCCTTTTAGGTGGGTTTGGGATTCCAGCCACTATGTCCCATTGATGTTGCCATACTAGTTGCAACTACTAAGGAAAATTTGGCTCATGTCCAGTTTGAAGTTGACAAAACTACCAGCTTCATTGAATGCATTCAACACATCTACCAACACATCCATGACATATTGGAAAGAGAAAATTCTAAGTATAAATAACATCATGATCAACATCGAGTGCCACACAATATCTAGGTGGATGAGAAATTTTTGTTACATTTTCAGAAGGAGCACCTCATTGGGGCCCATCGCAAGCTTCACCCGCTCTGATGTGAGCCTTATACCATGTTCGTCATGACCCAACTTGGCATAAATTTTGGCAAAGTCTCTACATTTTGTGGGGCAGAGTGCACAGTGGAGCATGCAATGGAGTGCAAAGTGGACCACATTAAATATACCAGGTGGTGTCATAAGGGCTTCGAGACAGGTCGAAGCCCCTCCTTTTTGTAAAGTGCGCGCAAGATATTCATGGTTTTGGGACCATATTTTCTTGTGTTAGGCAGTCTATGTTATTTTGACGATGTAGTCCTATAATGTAATTGTATATAAAGGGTTGAAATGTTATGTTTAGAATATATAGAAATAAAAAGTTATGAGTGAATTGTTGTAATTTGTATTTTGTAGCGAAGGAAGGCTCTACAGCTGAGTGCGCAGAGGATTGGGAAGAGTCTGTAGCTTAGTGCGCAGATTGAGACTGGCTATATCCAAAGATTCATAGTTTTGCGGATGATATTCTAGTGTTCTTGTATGATTGATGTGTGCATTTGCTTATTATCTATTATAGAATAGCAATATTATAATTACATTTTAATTCAACGCAATAATGGTTTATGGGTTTATATGGTATCTTTTGTGATTAATTGAATGTAGAAAAGTGATTTTTGATCTGTAAGAAAAAGATATAATAATACCACATCTCCTTGTCCTTCAAGGTTATAGAAACCTAGTTCTGCATCCACCCATATTCACTTTGGGTGAGACTGTCATCTTCTTGCAAGTTGTTGTCGAAAGGGCCATTAATCAGAGGCTTTGTTAGTGTGCAGTAAGATCGAACCTAGGTCAGCCCAAATCAAGCCAACAAATGGTTTCATTTCTGGGACTTGGATCTGTCTGAGGGATATGTGGATGTGGTACCCATTGAAGAAGGAGATTCAAGACTAGATAGACATGAAAGAGCGAGAATTTGCAGATCAAGAAAACAAAAATCCTTGTCTGAAATCCAAAGCATGGTCGCAGATGTATATCTTCAAAGATAAATATGATATTTTATTCATGTATTTTCCTATTGAATTGTACGAGTGCATATCAATATTGACTGAAAGGAAGAACTTTTTTAAGGGTGGAGAACCTAAAGTGTGGACTCCTGAACTAATACACCAACTCAAGGGCACTAAAAATAGGATTTCAAGGGTTGTCTATGTCTAGATTGATAGTATCTTGGGAGGATTCATTACTGAGGTCACAGTAGAATCGACTATATCCTACAATGAAGAGGAATGAAAATTCTTCAAAGGACCGCAAGGTAAGTATTTCAAATGTCTAAAACTTAGGATTAAGATGCTTCTGTGTGAAAAGGGAGTTTTACGGATGCAATTAGATTGCTAGTTTACTTATGTTTGGAAGAATATAAATTAAATCTTAGAAAAATATCAGCGCAACACAAACTGAAAAGAGATTTAGAGTAGATACTAGAAAGAGAAATAGAGGACAAGATCCAAATACCTTTGTAGATACTGAATATAGTCCTATTTTAAGTGAATCTAAAAGTGAAAGAGAGGAAAGCCACCCTGATAACCCCCAAGTAACTTCACAATATTATCCCTTCCATCCTGAGAGTTCACAGAAGCTAGAATCCAGTAATAACCAGGGTATATATGGTTCTCCTTCTCCGCCTACCCCTCCTACCCCCCATCCCCCTCCCCCTCCTCCACCCCCCCCCCTCGCCCGCCCCCAATAATATGTATTTTTTATGATATTAAGCTATCTGTTTTCAAAGGAACTGGATTGGAAGATCTATATTAGTTTTGGTTTTTATTGGAAGCAGCATGGACAACAAAGTAGATAAACGATGAGGATATAAATAAGGTGCACCTATTTAAAAAATCGTGAGATAGAGCATTGGTATGGTATATGAAGTATTCAAATAATCATAACATAACATGTGCAGATATTAAAATAACACTGGTAGGAGAGTTTAAGAAGTCGAAGTCTCAATCGTAATGCATCACCGTATTGAAAGAAATCAAACATAAACCTAATGAGTCAATTTGGGAGTTATATAAGAGATTTAAGCCACTATTGAATTAGGTAAGCTTTGAAATAGATATGCAACAACATCTAGAATGGTTTATAGATGTGTTGTTACCGCATATCAAATTGACATTGATGCAACAAAAGAGAGGAATTCAATCCGAGGCTCTAGAGATTGTGATGAAATTGGAAGCTTCACCTATAGGAGATACTAATGTAATCATGAAACTGATTCAAAATCGACTGGTGAAACTAACCCTATAGATACAAGACAACAATAAAAGAAAAGAGGTTAGAGAAGAAGTATGGTGTAAAAAGTGAAAATTGAAGGGCCATTCTAAAGAACAATGCCATATCTTTAAGCATTACATGGCTAGTGGAGCACCTAATCCCTTGAATGCATGATATATCTTGTGGTGCGAAATATGTAAGGCTAGAGGAAAAAATCATTCAGAAGACTGTTACTTGTTACAAAAATATGTATAGACTCTGAGGAATATATATTGCAAAATATGTAAATTGGTAGGACATGATGAGAATAATTGTCGGGCTTACGACCTGATGATGGAGCATATTTCTTACACTTATGGAATGCAAGAAGAAGAGCATGGACATGAGGACAATGGATAGTGCAGTGGTCAAGGAGGTTACCAAGAAGAGGTTGAGGCAGTGGAACTAGTCGAGGACGTATAAAGATCATTTTCTATAACTTTGACCAACCAAGTTATTTTGCAAGAGACTTCTAGAACCCCGCAACGATCAGGTAAGCTTTGACGATCCTTTGAACATGTAATTGCAGAATTTCCCATACTTATGGCAAAGATGAAAGAAAAGAGAAACTAAAAATTGACACAGAATATTTAAATGATGATCACTAAAAGGAAGACTTATGAACCTTGAGCTAGTATTGTCACTAGATGTGGAGCTATGCCCGGTAGTGATAAGGTAGATGAAGAGAAGGAATCTCAAGGTGCATGGGTTAGAAAGAATATTGTGAAAGATCCTATTTTTTATATTCAGAAAGAAAGAGAATTATTTATGGAAGAAAATCGAAGTTTTATGCATGTTTGAGCTTCAACCTCTAATGCACAGCCAAAGCCTGATTAGATAAGTAACTGCGACGTGTCATCAACTTTGACACAGAAGAAAGGTCTGACACATGATCGAGCTCTGACACAGGACCAGGTTGTAACAAGCTAAGTAAGTATTTTAAAGTATTTTCTACAAACTTGTATGGAATTTTTAAGGGATTAAAAGGCTCTAGAAGGGCTTCATAAGTTGATATATTCTTGTGCATCCCAAGAAACATTGGGAAGTGAGATGCGCGCAGTCAATAATTTGCATTGACATAAGAGAACTGCAAGAGAGATGATTCTTAGTGTGCAGATAAGATAGTATGAGATGGATCAAGTTATTCTGGATCTGGGATCTTATGCTAATGTCTTAAATAAGTAGACATGGGAATTAATGGGTAATTTTAATCTATAGTGGTCACCTATTCCATTAAGGATGGAAAATCAGAAAAAGAGCTTCCCAATGGGAATATTACCAGGTGCCATAGAGGATATTCAAGGAGTTTGCAATAATGATGATCTTGAAGGAATAGAGACAATCAATGACAGTAACCCTTATCCCGCATTGCTTAGAATTGATTGGGAATTTGACAATATGGCCATAATTAATCTGAAGAAGAAACAGATGATATTTGAAGGAAAAAATATGAGAGTAATTGTTCCCTTAGATCCATTAGAATGAGTAAGATACACAGAACCAGACAAAGAAGAATACTGCATAGGTGATATAGAAAATATTTATCAAATGACAACAGAGGAACAATATTGGGTTAACCCTACTGCATAAGGCAAGTTGAGTTGGGAGCATGATAGTTCTTGTACCTCAAACTCAGAATAAGAGTTGGAGAACTGGTAGAACGGGATGCACGAAGTATCCATAAGGCGTTGTTTAAGAATTACCAAATCACTTCACTATATGATAGTTGAGGTATGTAACATGTCTTTTTATGATGCCTTAGGTGATGTAAATACTTTTATTAATGATTATGAAGAACACATTACATAAAATCAAATTTTGTTAGCCTTGGATATAGCCCTGAAAGCTACCCTTGCTAGATAGTGGAATGCACTATCTAGAATCACATGCACGTAAGTAAGAGAGAGATAACCAATTGGTAACAGAGTTCACCCCTCCATCTCTCTGGGGCTGCATCTCTGGATCTACTTCAATTGGAATGCAGATCTTCTATATTCCTTCTTCAAAGTAAGCTCTCCAAGCTTTCTTACATTCAAGCTCTATGACCTATCATTAGCTAAGCACTATAGCTCTCAACAGCTAAGCATTATCTCCCCCCTTTTTTTCATGGCTTACATAAGGAATATATATAGTTTTCCCTCACCCACTCTCCAACAAAGAGCATTAATTACAAGACCCAAAATTGTAGGACCTATTTACAAGGAAGGAAAAACAAGATTCGTGAAAGTGGGATCTCCAACTATCTCAGGCTCATAATTGGGAAAATTATCAAAACCACCTAAAGACTCTTCAACCATGCCGTTGATTCTCTCAACCTAAAATTGAGAAAAATAGAGAATTGGTGTGAGGTGGTTTCTCACATAAAAACCAATTTCTCTAATTACATTAAATGAATAATATGTGAGACAAATTTCCTCTCACAAATATTAATCATTTATATCAAAAGTGAATAATAATTCACGAGTTTAATAAAGTCTCAAAAAATGCATAATTAAATGCATGAGCATCTCATGAAAATCATTAATCATAATTTCACCCACTTAAGCACTTTGTTACCAAATTCAAATCATGGCGCGGAGATATTTCTTGTGTGAATATCCTTTCGAATCACTCCTCCCCACAAAGAAACTTTTGGTCTCCAAACGTATCAACTTCAATCCATCATCAACTGTATGAAAATGTCTCTGAAAGGCACATTCCCACATGACTCCTTCACCTGACGTAATTCAGAATCAGAACGCAATGCCAACACCTGAAACTACTGCAGCGCAAATGTCTAGAAAGGCACATCCCTTGAAGACTCCTTCACACAACGTACCTCAGAATCAGGATGCAAAGCCAACACCTGCAACTGTTGCAATTCAAATGTCTGAAAAGGCACATCCCTTTAAGACTCCTTCACCCAACATACTTTAGAATCAGGATGCAAAGCCAACACCTGCAACTTTTGCAACGCAAATGTCTGAAAAGGCACATCCCTTCAAGACTCCACCTCGGTTCTTCAGAATGGGAATGCAAAAGCCCATATCTACCTAAAGTTGAAACCTATAGTTGATCATACCTATTTACATCTTTTTAAACACTTTCCAAGAGTTCATTGGTCAAGTTTACATGCCAAAATGGCTTAGGAAAATCACCTCATTCAAATTGATTACAAAGAATCCAACAAGGCTTAATGCCCAAAAATATGCCTCTCACTCTCCCTCATATAAGAGTGGCTAAAACATGCCTTTTACAATGCTTCATAATCATCTTTTACATCATGACTTTCATGGTGGCAACTATGGCCTTTTACATGGCATTCAACAATTTACATTCCAAATTTTCGATGCCAAAATATGATGGCAACTATGGACCTTTTTCATGGAAATTAAAAGTAATTTAATGTGCCAAACATGTGCACAATGGGAAAAGTACAAATTTTTCAAACCTCCATTTTACATAATGTGTACATAAGCAAAGATCACTAATGGTGGAAAAATAAAAATTCCACCCTTTTACATAATATGTGCAAAATAACATATGCACTTGGAAGGTGAAAATAAGTCAAATCCCTCATTACAAAACATGTGCATCATAAAAGTGCCCCCCTTCAATTTCTAGGCATAGAGAAAATAATGGGCATAAAAAAACAAAATAGGAAAATGCCTATTTTTCAAAAGTGCACCTAGTGGTGGTAAAAACAATCAAGTCCCAATACATGAGAAAACCCCACTAAAACATGTGCATCAAAGGACTATGGGTTTTAAAAGTATAAAAACTAAAATGAAACAAAACCCACCATAATTAGGCCACACGTCATAACATAGGGTGTCCAAAGTTTAAACCCAAAAAATTTACCAAAGTCTTCGACCACACCGTGTATGAGGTACTTGGCCCTTGTCCTCATAATTTTGAAAACAAAATGAAAATCTACGACAAATTTAACATGTTTTAATCGACAGCCAAACCTTGAGGTATATCACCACACATTATAAAAAAATCTTGGCACAAATGAAAAACCCGAAGTTTATTTTAACTCTACACATGGTGCATCGTGAACACATGGGATGCTGCAGACTTTAATGGTGAGTTCTTAGCAACATATATGTCGCCTCGTCACTCACAGTAGACCTCAACACTGTCCATTGGTTCTAATCCGGCTTTCTTACAGAGCTTTTGAACTCGATTGACAATCTTATGAGCTACTCCTTCTTCAAACAAAGTCTCATCATGATGCATGTCCAATACTATCGAAACATCACCATCACCAACTCCATCTAGAATGCTAGCTTGTTGTTAGTATGAATCTTAATTCCAAGCATGTGAAAAAATACCACTTTAGCTGTGCATAACAAATAGCCCTAACATCAAAAATGACTGCTAATATCTTCAGATCTGCAGTTAGGTGACCAAGATAAATGCTGCAAAATATAGATCTATGCATTAGGAGACATTAAACAGTAGAAAAAACAATATTTACTCCATGCATCCAATAGACAAGACAAGAATCTATCAAATGAATTTTGTATTAATGGCACCTAGGAGGAAAACGCAAGAGGGTGTTCTCTGTTCTCCTCAATGGGATGGGTTCTTGTAAGTCCTTAGCACTTCAGATCTAGAATTCCTCTCTCTTGATGGTGTAGAAAACCCAAACAAAAATGGAAAAATATGACTATGATGGTGGATCAATAGTCAGACCAAAACTTTAGATCTAGAGTGATCTTTAGGCAACAAAAGGTGGTAAATGAATGGGAAAACCCTTCTATTTATAACAAAATATTGAGTTAGTCTAGATATTGGTGCATAGTTAAAATATTATTAACCAAATCAAGATCCAACTTCTATGGATTATTTTATTATATTTGTTGGAGGAAAAAGGAATTTGACTTGGGTCAAATATATTTATTTGTAAATAATAATTAAATAAATGATTTATTTATCATTTTAAGGATGTGGTTGAGTAATAATCAAATAAATAATGATTTATTTAGTTATTTAAGGGTGAATTAGTCATATTTAACAAATAATATTATTTAAATAATTTTTAAATAATCATTCTTAGAAAATAATAAGATAAATAATGATTTATCTAATTAATTTCCTTGTTTTGGGTTAAATATAACCAGGAATATTACTTAAACTACTGTTTAACTAATTATTCCTTGAGGAAAATCAAACAAATGTATATTTATTTAATATCTCCTCATGGGGTTTCCTGTTTAGACCATAAACAACTTAATAAAGGTGATTTACTAAGTTATTTCATAGTGAAAGCAATTTTACTTAGGGTAAAATTGGTCTCACATGGTGTACTTGGGTCCATCTAATAACAATAGGTTAGATGACCAAAAAATGGTGTAACAGATTGCCCCCTAGCGTGCGAGCGTTAGGAGCTAATCGTATGACCGAAGTACGTTGTAAGAACTCAATCACTAGACATCGAAGGGGAAGTCAAAGAGAGAGAACTATAAGGTAGACCAAAGTGTTGAAAGAACTAGACCCTGAGGAGGCGAGACTTACAGGTGCAACAAGTCTCTTTGATGTGTGATTACTTGTGCTATAGGTGGCGGGGGAGGCATACCTATGCTCGCAGAGGCAAAGTAAACACAAGAAGGCGTCTGGAAAACCACGAGACTGGCCAATATAGTACATGCTAGCATAAACATGAACCAAATAAACAACACGATAATGAATCCCACATACATATTGTGCCTGGGATAATAGCCAGGACTTGTACAATGATATTTGAGTACATGAGATATAAATGCAACCCATATGCCCTTGACAACAGGAAAGGGCTCTGAAAATCTGACTGACACAAATGCAAACAAAAAGGCACCGCAAGCGGTTGAGGCCGACATCATCAAATGTATGGAGCTTCATCAAAGGCTGTAATGAAGAGGTCATTCGAGTGTGTGGGGGGCTACCTGTAGGGCCACCCCCTCATGAGGGCTGAGACATCTCACACACACCCGAGAATCACCGATGTTAGCTACTGCATCACTGAACCATCAAGTATACAGATCTCGATCATGCTGAAAGGAGCTGGAGCTGAGAAACAATCAAGTCAAAGGACAATTAGGAGTCCCTTTGCCTAATCCGAGGAACCAAATAAGAGTGGAAGCTAGAACCAAGGTACACCACCCTCTAGACCTGTCTTCTGGAATGAATGAGGGATCCTCAACTAAGGCATGAGAGAAAATAGTAGAGTGAATGACAGACTGACACCGATGATGATGATGAAATGGGGTGGAATGAGTAGCGACGGACGACTTCCCTTGTTAGAGCATAAATGGCATGGATGACTTGGCAGCGACTGACACAATATCATGAGGGATAGGGGATAGTGGGACTGAAGGCCATAGTGTGCGACACGAGAGAGGGACCAAGAAATGAAGGATTGAGGACTATAGAAGGATGCAAGGGGACTCGGGATAGACTCCATGAATGTAATGATGACTCAACTTAGATTCTCTAAAAAAGGGTGACTCGATGGTGCTACCACACATAAAAGGTCTAATGGGGACCATACAAACATGAGTACAACATGGTAACTCATGATGAAATTCGACACGAGCGTGGACCAGTATGGAGGCAAATTGGTGTCCCCAGTACAAGTGTTGCAAGTGAAGAAATTCGATTTTGAGGAGAGGTGAAGTGACACTTCGGGCTTGGTGAGATGTTTCTAATGGTATAGATGCTTCGTCAAACTGAGCTACGATTTGGCCGCAGCAAGCGAAAGAAAAATCAGGGTTTTTCTTTTAATAAGGCATTTCCCTTCCAAATTCACTCATTTTCAGGTGGAGCTGTGGTGAATGTAGTGAGGAGAGGAGGCCCTAAATCTTGCGGCGATCGTAGTAGACAAACTGATCGTTGGAATTTGAGATCCGTTAGTTGTAGGTAAGATGCGTAATCCTACTCTTTCATTTCAGTGGGTTGAAAATTCAGTTTAGGTACCCAGAGCTCATGAACAGGCCAGGTCACACTTTTTGGGGTCTGTTCTGTGTCCTGGGTAGTAGGTACTGGGCAGAAAACTGTGACCTATCCCAGGAAATGACCTGGAAAGTGAAACCTGTCAGAGAAAGGGGGTTTCAGTGTTGTTTTTGGTTGAGATCTAGGATTTTTATGGTTGAGGGGCATAGGTGCCCCCAAGCATGTTGTGGTCATGCCAAAAAAATTTTAGAAAAAAAGGGAATCTAAGCACATTTTAATGATGTGGTGCGCCATTTGTTGTAGTTATGGTTATGTAGTTTGAGAAAGCGAATGGAGGACTACCAATCTCTTTTTGGTACTGCATATATGAATCAAATGGACTTTAAGTTTCCAGATTGGCATACATGGTGTCACTATCCCAAAGAGAGGACTTTGGGATAATGAACTGGTGCTTTCCCAGAAAATTCACAGGCTGGTCAACAACAATGTCGAAAGGACTGGGTTGTTTATGTAATATGAAGGAATGATGAGGGGTATCATCCCTAGAGTGATCTGAAGTGATATGGGACTCTAGAGGTTCTTATAAATGTAGAAGAATAATGGTACTAAAGCCGAAACGACTAGATACGCTCAGAGAGTTGTGGAGAATTTCTTCTCCTAGATTCATAAATATGAGTGCCCCCTTACCCGACCATTGGGTGTCCATGTAATGGCCACAAGGTGTTTGTGGTTCAGATGTATGGGTTCGATGTAAGGGGGGATAGATAAAGTCAAGGGTGGTGACTACTTCCACAATGTCGCCATAGTAATAGAGGATGGGGTGACTGGTGGAATAAATACCACCTGACGCGGCGAAGCTACCTGACTCATCATCATGAGAAGAGATTTTCACATGCGCATCGTCATAAGTGGTGACATAAGAGTAATCAGATAAAGGATCTACCGATGTTGAGCCCACGGTGATCGCTGAAGGGAGGTCAGGCGAAACATCAGGGGGAGTTTCTAAGGGGACTTCCATCGAGGGTCTCATGGATGGTGATAGATAGCAGATGGAGGACCAAGGCTCTGTCATCTCGACATCATAAGGGGGAATTTAAATGGGAGCATTCGTGTCCTCTGGTGTTGCCAAAGCAAGATGCACAAATAAGGGACTGGTGGACTCATTGCGCTTGGCCTCAAATTGGTGTAAGGCTTCTAAAGAGGAACAATACTCTTCGAGGCGAGGACAGAGGTGAGTGTAGTGGCCATGGAAATCACACAAAGCACAAGGGTGATTTGTGTGCAATGGTTTGAGTTTCAGGATTGAATTAGGTATAGTGACATATACCTCTAGGATATCAGATTCTAGAAACATCTCATTGACCATGGACTTAAGGTGAGGCAACTTTAGACAAGTATGGGTGGCATGGCCGACAACATCACACAAAGCACACTGGATGGTACGCTTTGGAGGCCGAGAAGGGGCAGGGTTTTTCGGGGTAGCCTTTTCCTTTGATGGCCCCTTGCGAGCTTTGCCCTTCTTACCCGAAGTGGTCGCAACGGGAGGTGGTTCCTGTTGAGGTGAATGAGGCATTGTTGCAGCGGGAGAAGTCATAGGGACCAGTTGAACCAGGGTCAAAGCAAGATAAGGTTTGGGTTGACCAGGTGGGGTAGCGGCTGGAGGATCGAGGTACCAGATGGGAATCCCAAGGGTCAGGTTAGGAAGAGAGAGGTTGGCCATAACAGGTACCTTGTACACTCCTGGTGGGAGTTTTAGGAACGGTATCTGACCAGAGGGGTAATGAACAGGTGGGATGGCTCCAAGATGTTTAAGGCCTGGAGGAACCATTCCAGGAGGATAAAGGGGCACATGAGTACTAGCTGAAGGTGAAGGGCCAGGAGAAGACGATTCAGAAGGCTGATCAGAGGACATCATGAGAATTTGTTAATCGGGGGAACCAGATGGAAGAGGTTGAGTGGCCACCTGACCTTCAGGTGGTTGGGTAGCCACAAATCCCTGCTGAGGGAAAGGATCAGTAAGCACAACCAGTTGACTAGGTGCAGGACTGGGAGGAATGGAAGGGATGGCCTGTTGTCCTCTCAATGTTGCTTAAGACTCCCATAGCTGTCGCATCTATGGCAGAAGAGTACAATCATGAGTATAATTACCATAAACACCACAACAAGAATAGGGCTTGTTCGTATGAATAGGCCTGTCCTACTTAGGTTGAGTGCCTTGTTGCTGGTTTGTAGTGTTAGGAGCATTACCTTGATTAGGTCTAGGATTACCAGGGGCAACTTCATTTTTAGTGCCTTTCCTCTTCCTTTTTGAGGGAGGAGGATTAGTCGTGCCTTGCTATGCGTACACCTGCCTCGGAGGGGGCGATGGTTATCATTGTGGGGGTTGAGAAGGCAAGGGAGGAGGAGGTGCTAATGCAAGATGAGCTGGAGAATGAGGTTGTTGATACGGATAATAAGGAGGTTGGGCAGCAGTGTGGTAAATAGGAGGTTGGGAAAAAAGATGAGGCATGCCGTATCCTGGATATGTGCTACCGGGAGGGGGAAAAGTGCTGGAGGTGTTGGCCCCTCCCTGAGGAAAACCATAGCCCATGGGGGGTTGAGCATATGGATTAAAGAGAGATCCATTGATACCATCAGTGACGTGAGATGCCCTCGGTGTGTTGGCACCACCAGGTCTAGGAAGATCAGGTAGAATGGTATAAACATAACCCGACTGAGCGTAGATCAGGTCATATTTTAATGCAATCTGGAGAGCAGCTTCTTTAGTTTTGAGGAAATTTCGATGAGACATCTTTCCCGATAGGCGGCAAGAGAGATCTAAGGAACCAGTCCATGTAGACACGGTCTTCAAAAGTAGGGGCTCCACATAGGCTCTTTCTTCTCCGCCATTCTTGAACGTGGTTGGATAGGCGAGTTGTAGACGATTGACGGAAAGAGGTCAAGAGTTTGGTACCAGTGTCGTAATGCAGGGGAAGCTGGAAATAAGAAAAAAAAAGCTCGGGCAAGAGTTGCAAAGGTGGTATGAGAGGAAGGGTCTTGATCCACATACCACTTAGAAGCTTCACCTATAAGCGTTCGTTGGAACAACCTAAGATGGACAGAGTCATCGGTAATGGAATTAGATGAACACCACATGTGGAAAGATCGAACATGATTTAAAGGATCTTCTCCAGTAAGACCTTCAAACTGTGGGATGTCAGAAGGGAGCTTTGTCGGCATAGCAGGCTAACTAGTGTCATGTTGTATAGGGTCGTTTATCAACTAGTCAAAATCAGGGAGGCTGAGGCCTACCATGAAGGGGAGCAAGGGTGGAGCTGGGGTAGTGTCCATTGCGGTCCCACTAGTGGTATTCCCAGCCTAAGGGCCGGGGTTACCACCAGTAGTAGGTCTTGCACCAGACATGGTGAAGGTGTCAGGGGGAGAATCGAAGGCGGAATGAGAAGGAGAACCCAAAGGGCTAGAAGAAGAGTCAGTGTGCGGACTCGGTGGAGGACTAACTTGACCCGTACATGGAGGAGTAAGTCGTCCTACCAGAAATTGAGGATGAAGGCCAAGAAGTCTCTAGGATAAATGCCTTGGTGGCACAATGGTGACGACACAAACATGGCACAAAGGAAAAAGGGGCCGATAAGGGCAGGGAGGTGCAAGATCGACTGATTACAATGTCAAAACAAGGGCAGGGAGGTGTAGGATCAATTGATTTCAATGTTTTTTAGAGTCTTTGCTTGGTGGTGTTAACCAAGCCCTTTTTCACTTATGGTGTGCATGTAAAAGTGTGTAAATTTTAATTTTTAAACCCAGACGTTTGTAGAAAAAAATAAAAAGTGCTCTGTATAGTTGTAAATAACCTGCAAATGACAAAAATATAGGCCTACAAAAATAGAAAATAAACAGCTAATAATGCAATAATCTAAACCCAAGGAGGCAGTCTCTCAACAATTAGTCTATAGATGAGTAAAAAACTAAGCAAAACACACTAAAAAAGCTAATAGATCTAAGGTCAAGAGGGACGGGGATCTAAAAGACAAAATTTGTTGGAAAATGGTGCAGAAAACAGCAACAAATCAGAGGAAAAATTGTTGTAAAAAAGGTGGTGAAAGGCTATCTCTTGAAGGGAAACGGAGTGAACCCTAGAGGAAAACCCAAACAAAGCTAGATGAGGTTATTTGGATGGATAACAAGTCGATCTAAAGTGGATATGAAGGTGAGGTATTAGATCTGAAAAAATGGTTGAAGAATCTGAAATTTCAGACAACCTGCAACAGTAAAAACTCTTCCACAAAAGTGGAGGGTACTAAAGCCCTAGGGGGCCAGGTTCCCACTTAGTTGAGTGAAACAGAAAAATTGCAGGTCAAAAATGGGTAGAGACGAAGGTCAGACAACCCTGAACAGAGGCTCAAACAAACCCAGAAAACTTTTAGAAAAATCCCTGCAAAAAGTCCAGGTCGCAGTTTTTGGGCTATAAAGTGCGCCCTGAAGGTCCAAGTCGTAGGTTTTGGGCCAAAAAATGCGACCTGCACTTTCGACACTCTCGGTGGCAGGTTTCAGAAAAAAATTTCGTCTCAGCTGCGGCTGATGTCTGTCACCTACGCAATAGGTCTGAAAACACATGGAAGTTAGAATTTTTATCGTTTTATAGTTTTGTAGGTTAAAAACAACATCAAGAAAACCAAAAACAAGGGGCTAAAGAGAAATCCTAGGGTTTGAAGAAGCTGGATATGCAAGGATCAGAAAAACGACAGTGGGTTTGTTAGTATGAATCTTAATTCCAAGCGTGTGAAAAAAGACCACTTTAGTTGTGCATAACAAACAACCCTAATAGTAGAAATGACTGCTAATATCTTCAGATCTGCAGTTAGGTGATCAAGATAAATGTTGCAAAAATCTAGATCTATGAATTAGAAGACATTAAACAGTAGAAAAAACAAGATTTACTCCATGCATCCAATAGACAAGACAAGAATATATCAAATGAATTTTGTATTAATGGCACCTCAGAGGAAAACAAAAGAGGGTGTTCCCTGTTCTCCTAAATGGGATGGGTTCTTATAAGTCCTCAGCACTTTAGATGAAGAATTCCTCTCTCTTGATGGTGTAGAAAACCCAGAAAAAAATGGAAAAATATGACTATGATGGTGGATCAATAGTCAGACCAAAAATTTAGATCTAGAGTGATCTTTAGGCAACAAAAGGTGGTAAATGAATGGGAAAACCTTTCTATTTATAACAAAATATTGAGTTAGTCTAGATATTGGTGCATAATTAAAATATTATTAACCAAATCAAGATCCAAATTTTATGGAATATTTTATTATATTTGTTGGAGGGAAAAGGAATTTTACTTGGGTCAAATCCCTTTATTTGTAAATAATAAATAATTAAATGATTTATTTATCATTTTAAGGATGTGGTTGATTAATAATCAAATAAATAATGATTTATTTAATTATTTAAGGGTGAATTAGTCATATTTAACAAATAATATTATTTAAATAATGTTTAAATAATCATTCTTAGAAAATAATAAGATAAATAATGATTTATCTAATTAATTTCCTTGTTTTGGGTTAAATATAACCAGGAATAAGTAATTAAACTATTGTTTAACTAATTATTCCTTGAGGAAAATCAAACAAATGTATATTTATTTAATATTTCCTCATGGGGTTTCCTGTTTAGACCATAAACAACTTAATAAAGGTGGTTTACTAAGTTATTTTCATAGTGAAAGCAATTTTACTTAGGGTAAACTTGGTCTTACATGGTGTACTTGGGTCCATCTAATAACAATAGGTTAGATGACCAAAAAATGGTGTAACACTTGCCCTATAGACTTCACTTCCTTGGCAACAAGGCCCATTGCCTTGTCTAATCTCTTACCTAACACACTAAAATCTGGTTCAGCTCGCAAGGACGCTTATTTCAAAGGGTTATTACAGGGAACTAATGATCTTACATTTAATTTCTCCATTACATACTCCAGTAAAAGTAGTGCCACTAGTACTAAATTTCTACTTCACGTGGAGGATAAATTAAGGTTTAAGCTATTTTTTTCAGCAGTATTCATCAATTTTAGTGATGATCGTGACCAAATCGTTGTAGCAGTTGAATTGGACACCTAGAGCATTCAGTCCTAATGTTATTAGCGATAACATCCATGCTGTTGTGTTTGATGCGAAGTCCACCAAATCTTAGCTTGCTTGGAACTCATTGTTGTGGATTCACTAAAAAATATGATTGATCGAGCATATTTTGTGGCACTGTTCGACAATTTCATCACTAGAATGCATGTTTTGTGGCACCAAATCTGGGCGTGCTCATTCTAGGTCGTGCATCTCTTGCTAAAACAAGAGGAGCTTTGAGCATGGATATTGCAGATGACGTTCAAAATTGCGGTGCTCACTTGGCCTATGAAGCGTTGCTTTGTGAACCTCCCTCGGAGCATCTTGTCTCCCCTAAATGACCAGTGAAAATGGCTCAAATTCCAGAGCACCAACAACCCTGGGTGCATTCCCAGCAGCATAAGTGGCAAGCTCCTCTTCCAGCCTGACTTTTTCCGTCTGACGATCTTGCTTGCTAAGGTAATTCTAGAAGATTCATGTTGCGGGCCCGACTTAGGCGATTTTGAGGGCCAACTCATTAAGAGTCATCCCATATTGGTAAATGATCTAATCCCTCAATGCATGATGCAACTTGCGTTTCAATGTTAGGAAAACTGGGAAGAATAATGCGGCGATGCTCTTCTTTTTCCACACGATTATCCTCATAAACTATTGCATCTGGTTGAACATGTCCTCGTCTTTGGTGAGAGTCTCTTACTTAGAGTGCACCTTCGCCTAATTGAGTTCGTGTCCTCTCAGCATGTCGTGTATCGTTTGTGTCATCTCCTCTAGATTTTTGTGTCCATCTTTGTGTGTGCACAACCAATCTTACATGGCTAAGATGTCAAACATCACCATGTCCTCTTGCCAAGCCTTCAGTTTTGGCCCAATGCCATCCATGAGGTATGCTCTTGTGAACAAATCCATTGATTCTTGGATGTCTCGGGCGATGACTCTGTATTTTACCACACTGAACAGTCTAGCCACCACAACGTTCAGGGTGGCAAAAGCTTGCACCGTAAGCATTGGTCTCGAAAACTAGGGTTTGTGCCTAATGAAGGCTAAGACTTGGTGCCCTGTGCTTAGGTCCATGACGGAGTATTTCATTCCCCCTTTTTTCACTTCCTTATTGTACATGGCATGATTCTAATAAGTCTTGTCCTTGTACAAGAACCACTCATTTGTTTCAAACGTGGGGGCGATCTCATTTGCCACAGTGTTGATCAAGCTACCCATTGTAGGCCTAACATACAATGCTTCTGACATGTCCTCTACTGTTTTGAATTGTTTTACTTTAAACGTGCGCACCTTGGATGCCCTAGTGTTTGTGAGCTACCTCTCCGCCATGAGGCAATGGTGTCTTATTAGTCGATTTTGAATCGGAAAAATATTGAGTGTTTTCCATCAACATGTTGGAGTCACGATTTCTGTTAGAACAAAACCCACAAGAGTTAGTCTCCGCTACAATCACCAGAGTTAGGATCCACGAGAGGCGGTTACTCCATGTTGCGAAACATACAGGGAGCATTGAACCCAATTTCCAACAATCTCCCCCCCAACATGAGCTGGGTGAGTTTTGAACTCGAGATGTGTTGCTCTGATACCACTTATTGGAGCCACGATTTCTATTAGACCAAAACCCGCAGGTGTTGGTCTCCACTACAATCGCCAGAGTTAGGATCCATGAGAGGCAGTTATTCCACGTGGTGAAACACACGAGGAGCATTGAACCCAATGTCCAACATAACAGAGGGATACCTATCCCCATAAAACTCGGAAGTTTGGGAATGAGTAGGAATAAACATTGTAGAAACATCATGAATTCCTTACCCAACCAGCACCAAGAACTTTCTTCTCGTAATCGTGATTTTCAAATAGTGGATGGAGCCTCCTTGTTCACGAGATTTTTCACCATATGTCTACTTGACTTGTGGAAAATTTCGGGGTGCAACTTCCAACACTTCTTCTGCCAATGGCCACTGATTTTGCAGAAACAACAGAAATTATGTCGTTTCCCATTCAACTATGTCTTCATGATAGGAGGATTCAAAAGGTTCCCATTCTTCTTGGTCTCACTTCTCGTGGACACATATGTCTTCCTAATCAACAATTTCTTTGTGTGATGCTTAACTACATCACGGTTAGAATATCTATCAAAGAAATCATTTCTCTTATATCTAAAATAAGAATTTGAATGACTATTATACCTTCCTAACATATGCTTGAACTTATGGGAGCTAGGTGGCTTGAATCCCTCCTTGGGATCTGGTGATGAAGATATGGCTTTTGATTCATATACCTTCGAGTATTCTCCTTTCTCTTTCTGTCTATGACCCAAGCCTGCAAATGGTTGTCTTGGTACAACCTCTAATGGATGGGTGACTCCTTGGCCATTTATGCCAAGGCCACCTCCTCTATACCCCATCTTCGTGAGGATCTTCATGCCAACATTAGTTTCATATTGAGAGAGAACAGAACATGAGGTAACATTATATACCTCAGTTTGAGAGGCAGCCTCCATCATCTCAACCTTCTGCAACTTATACAATAACTCCTCTTTGGCTTGTAGCTTCTCTTGAAGCTCTTTCTTATCCCTTTCAGCTACCTACAACAGTATTTTCAATTATGCATTGTCGTCTTCAATGTTGTCATTTATCTCTTGAAACTCTTGCATTCTTTCAACGTTCTTTGCTCCTCTTCCCATCCTGCAAAGCTTTCACATGCTCTGATGCCAACTTGATCCGATCACGGGTCGAGTACTACTCTAACCATATTTTATGTTATGAGGATCTTTTAATTGAGTATGTATTATACAAGTTTAAATGAGCATGTTAGTCCATCGATTATAGTGCATAAACACATAAACATAAGTAAATTAACCTAACATACCAAGAAGCACATGCACGTAAGTAAGAGAGTGACAACCAATTGGTAACGAAGTTCACCCCTCCATCTGTCTGGGACTACATCTTTGGATCTGATTTAATTGGAATGCAGATCTTCTATATTCCTTCTTCAAAGTAATCTCTCCAAGCTTTCTTACATTCAAGCTCTATGGCTGATCATTAGCTAAGCACTATGGCTCTCAATAGCTAAGCATTCTCTCCCCATTTTTTTTTCACGACTCACATAAGGAATATATATAGTTTTCCCTCACCCACTCTCTAACAAGGAGAATTAATTACAAGACCCACAATTGTAGGACCTAATTACAAGGAAGGAAAAAGAAGATCCATGAAAGTGGGATCTCCAACTATCTCAGGCTCATAATTCGGAAAAGTCTCAAAACCACCTAAAGACTCTTCAACCATGCCCCTGATTCTCTCAACCTACAATTGAGAAAAATAGAGAATTGGTGTGAGGTGATTTCTCACATAAAAACCAATTTCTCTAATTACATTAAATGAATAATATGTGGGACAAATTTCCTCTCGCAAATATTAATCATTTATATCAAAAGTGAATAATAATGCACGAGTTTAATAAATTCTCATAAAATGCATAATTAAATGCATGAGCGTCTCATGAAAAGAATTAATCATCATTTCACCCACTTAAACACTTTGTCACCAAATTCAAATCATGGCGCAAAGCTCTTTCATGTTCAAATATCCTTTTGGATCACCTCTTAAGCCTGATATGGAGACAGTCAAACAAAGAGGTTACAAAATTAAGCCGAAGTATAAGGAGAAAGTGAAAGTAGAAGTTGATAAGATAATAATAGTAAGAATAATTGAACTTGTATAAGAATCAAAATGGGTGAGTCCTATGGCGGTGCAAGAAAATAAGACTCGAGGATAAATAAGGATTTATGTTGATTTGAGAAAGTTGAATGATGCATGTTTACATGATTCCTTACCTACCCCTTTCACAAATGAAGTGTTGGACAATGTAGGAGGTAAAGAAGCTTACTCATTTATAGATGGATTCTTAGGTTATCATCATATTATTATTTCATCTGAAGATCGACATAAGACCATATTCGCTACAGAATGGGGCTCATATCAATACATAGTAATTCCTTTTGGATTGAAAAACCCCCTACTATATTTTCTAGGGTGGTGATCACAAATTTTAAGGAATCCATCCACAAGTTTTTGGAGGTAAATTTTGATGATTGTATGGTATTTGGATTGTTGAGAAAACATGTGGGAAGTTTAATGCTTATGCTCGACACATCTATACAGTATCAGATCTTTTTGAACCTAAAGAAGTGCATATTTTGTGTACCTTTTGGAAATTGTTGGGAAATATTGTCTGTAAGCAAGGACTAATGGTGGACACTACTAATATTGTTATCATTGTGAACTTTCCTCCACCTAAGATAGTAAGACAACTTCACACTACATTGTGACACACTGAGTATTATAGTAAGTACATCAAGGGGTATGTGCATATCACCGCGCCTATGGTGAAATTGTTGAAGAAGGATGTAACTTTTCAATGGAATGAAGAATGTCAAAAAAGCCTCAACATATTGAAAGAAAAGATTGTAATTGCACCTATACTAGTGTTCCCTAATTAGAATAAAGAATTCCATGTCCATGTAGATGCTTCCTGTATAGCTTTGAGAGTGGTATTGGCACAACTTGGTGCAAGAGAAATTGATCATCCTATAGCTTTTACAAGTAGAAAGTTATCTAAAGAAGAAAATAATTACACCACTACAGAAACGAAAGGCCTGGCCATGGTGTATGCTTTGTATAAGTTTAGATATTATTTTTTGGGGTCACACTTTAAAATGTTTACAAATCGTTCTGCACTAAAATATTTGGTCAATAAGCCCATCTTAGGAGGAAATATTTGCATAAGGTTACTATTATTCCAGGAATATGACTTTGAGACCATTGTTAAACCAGGGACACTGAATGTAAGACCTGAATATCTATCATGACTGGAAACATGGGAAGATCCAACCAGCATAGAGGATAATCTCCCAGATGCTCAGTTGTTTGCAATCAGGGTGGAAGATGACCATCTCACATATATCATTTAATTGTTTACCACAAGAATGGCTCCTTCAGAATATGCTACACAACAAAATAAATAATTTGCGGTTAAGGTAGTGTAATTTTCATTAATAGCAGGAAAATTATATAAGATAGGATCAGATGAGATATTTCACAGATATGTTCATGAACATGAAAGATAGATGATTCTAGAAAAGTCTCATAGAGGATCAACTAGTGGACACTATGCAAGAAAATATTTTGCAGAGAATATTTTTAAAGAAATGTTGTGGAGGCATACTCTACATAAATATTCCAAGGAGTACTCCCGATCATGTGATATGTGTCAAATAAAAGTGAAGCCTTCTAGAAGACATGAGATGCCATTGGTACCACAAGTTACATTGTAGGCTTTTGATAAGTGGGACATTGATTTTGTTTGACCAATCAACCCACCTGGAAAGAGGACTGGTGTGAGATACATAATTACAACAACTAATTACTTAAAAATATGGGCCAAAGCACAACCAGTATGGGACTACAACACAAAAACTACAGCAAAGTTTATTTTTGAGTACATATTGTCTATATTTCAATGTCCAAAGATATTGATGAGTGATGAAGGTTCACACTTCCTGAATAAGACTATTGAAGCATTGACTGATGAGTTCCAACTTTATCATTAGAAGAGTACTCCTTATCACCCTTAGGCCAATGGAACAGTAGAATCATCTAATAACATTATGGAGAATGCACTTTCTAAGGTATGCAATATTGTTAATAAATATGATTGGGGTATTAGAATTCTAGCAGTTTTATGGGCTTATAGGACCACATGTAAGAAGTTTACAGGTGATACACCCTTCAAGTTAGTTTATGGGCAAGAATTTTTGATGCCCATGGAATACATCATGACTAGCCACGGGATTACAACTTTTACAGATATGGCAGACCCTAATATAATCAAGGAAAGAGTTTCATAGTTTCTTTCTTTGGAGGAAGAAAAAATTATAGCAGGATTCCATCAACAGGTATAGAAAGGAAGAGGAAAGGCCTGGCATGAAAAAAATATTAGGCAGAAGAAGTTCCAGATAGGATACCTTGTTCTCCTTTATGACAGTAAGTTTGTAAAATTTCTAGTAAAATTCAAGATGCATTGGTTGGGCCCATACATTCTATTTCATATTAATGATGGAGGTATAGTTCAATTAGTAAAGTTAAATGAAGAACTGGTCCAAGGAATAGTAAATGGCAGTAGGTTGAAGATGTATAGGGACACCCGTGCCCTTACAGCTTTGATCTAAAGAAAGAAGAAAATTATTAGCGCCACCTATAGTTGAAAGTGGGCACTGGACTATAAAATATGTTGTAGAGAGAGATATTCGACGTAGGAAGTTACTTCGCTACAGTATGGGATTATGTTGAAGTGTGTAAGAAGGATTTCTTCACTACAATATGGGATATGTTGAAGTTCACCAAACAAATATGACCGTTAAAAGGGAAAGTTGTAGTTGAAAGGCGCAGAAAGCTTCATTTATGAGGACATATTGATTGAATCTAGTGATAGATATGAAATTAATAAATACAATCTAGGCTAATGATGGGGATCATAATTCAAATTTGTTGTAAAAAACCGCGTCCCACCAAAATTTGGCACTTTGCTGTATTGAGAATTTGAGTATTTTTAGTGTGGAGAAGTTGCAGAAGTTTGCGTTCTTGTATGAATACTGAGGATTTTATTCATATATTTAAAGAGAAGGGTTTAGCAGTAATCATGGAAGACGCCACAACTAATATACCCACAACGTCAGTTGAGATTCCCGCAACAACATCACCACAAACTAGACACTAGAGATCTCCGTGAAAGAAACCAACCAAACAATAGAGAATGAAGAAGAAATAAGACACAAGACCTGTCAAGCTCAGCAAGAACATGAACAAGTCAGAGATAATGAGGAAGAAGTAGAGCAAGTGAAAATGGAAACGGATGGCGCATAATTTCTGTCACCTCCCCCACCATATATTTCACCTAGAAAATAAAACACAAAATCAGTAAAATATTTGAAGGATGATATGTATGGATTATTTACACCTATTTTTCAAAGTTAGTTCCATTTATTGGAGAAAAAATTCATAAAATTCCGTGGCTGAAGTTTTGCTGACTACGATTTCAATGACATGAATAAATAACCATAGTTCTCATTAGACATATATCTAAATCAGGTACACTAAAAGAAGAGTGGTGTGACAAGGTCAGAACCACAATAGTGGGCAAATGGATTGGCGCTGTTAGGGTTGCTGAATAGGCTGAATGTTCTACACTTCGGTAGAAGTCCATGGAGAAAAACCTGTGTAAGGAAACTGGTAGTACTAGTGCACAATGGATGCCTGTGGATGGGGAATAGAAACCCTATTGATGAAATGTTGATATGGGCAAAGAATTTGTCGGCATAGAATAGGAAAAAGAAATATATGAAAACACGAAAGAATAGGTTAAGAATAACAAAATGGAAGAGAGGATATTATTAACTCAATCAATGACCAGGGAATTTGCTTCACAACACAAATATTAGCTGGAAAGATCATGAGAAAGTGTCAGGATAATGAATTCCTTGCAACAGTAGTTTCATTAGCTGCGTGGTGCACCAACGCAGTTCAGTACAACTAGGCCACATACATTTGCAAAGAATTTATGGACGACTGCTGCGAGGTTCAAGAGAAAGGTACTACATTTCATTATGCATGGTTAATATTGATAATAGGGATGTTGGCATGGAAAGAGCCAGAGGATTCATTGTTTCCTCTGATAGCTTCAAATTTTTGTGAAGCCGCATCATATGCCTCGCTGTGGTATACAAATACACCATCATGAACACAAAAAAACAGGATGTTTTTTGTGTTATATCATATGGACTTACACATGTTGGTCAACCATCACCCTTGCCTTTTGCCGAGCCTATACAAGTAGTACGACGTTGTCACGAAGTTTAAGGTCAATTTCCACAAAGTTTGTATACATGCTCGCAAAGACACGATGAAGACATGACATCCCATGTCATATTTGGTAAAAGAAGATGATACAATTTCACAAGCATAGAAGTGGCATGCAAAATGGATGATTGTACCAGAGACAGAGGTAGAAGATAGTCCAACAGAGGAGGACACATCACAACATGGGGAAGCGAGTGGGAAGGATAAAGGTAAGGAAGAGCAAAAGGTAGAACAAGAGAATCACCATGACAAGGGTCATCAATATCCTCTTGGAGGTGATGAGTAGATAAGGATTCCGAGAATACAAAGACAGACCCATCTATCGTGGAAAAGAGGAAGGAACACGACGAAGCTGCCAAGAAGAGAAAAAAGAAGCACAAGGTAGAGAAGAAAAAGCACTTCACATTAGTGGTCCCCATTGATGGTGACTTGGATCAGATTGGGGAAAGAATCCAGGAGGAAACGATGGAATCGTGGAACAAGTTAGAAGATCACTATGGCACACTTCTAACAGGTGTCAAAGAACACATCGCAGAACTTAGGATATTGGCACAAAAATTTAGACAACCAACATAGGTAGTGGAGAAGATTGGAGAGGAAAGGTTAGTAGAACCTACACTTGCAGCGCGGATAACACTGATACATGTCGGAGCTCTGCAGTTTAACTCTTCTGAGGTTCAGTAGCAGGCTAAAGAATGAAGGTATGTGAATATGAAAATTTTAGCAGTATCATTGCCAGAATTAGATAATATTCATCTGGAGATAAAAGATGAGATGAATTTGCACGAACACCACACCTCACAGCTGAAAATTCAGGTGGAAAGAGATCGAGTTTCACTGCAAAAGAAGCTTGACTAGGTGATCCAGGAAAACTATTAGGAAATTCAGCAGTAACAAAAGCTGGAAGAAGTAGTCAAAGGCACATGTTGAGAAGTTATGTACCTTGATTTTTGAGAAGAGGAACTAGTGATGGACAAGGTCATGAAGCTCAGCCATGTGGTAAAAGGATACAAGGAGAAAATTGCGGAAGGGAAATTTTCATATGAGATGAAGATCAATGAGTTATAGATGAAGCTATAGCCAAATAAAACACACGAAGTGTGGGAGCAGAGGGAGTTCAACCTAAAGAATGCAGTGGCTGACATCTCTAAAATGATGGAATATTTTGGGAGGCTGTTGGATGAGACTTTAAAATTTTTACTTTGCTAGAGGAAGATTCAAATGTGTAGAAGCTACAAGAAGAAATTCATTAGAAGCAGAAGTAGCTGGAAGAAGTGCGTGGCAAATAAAATTAGGTCTCAGACATTTTGTAGCAATTCAAAAATTCCTATGAAAAAATTGCATCAAATATCAGAGGAAAATCAGCTGAGTGACTGAGGACGAGTCATATGTGAGTTTTGGGGGACTATTTGGCACAACCAAAATTGGCCTATATTTTAGTAAATACTTTGCATTTTGTGGGGTAGATCACTCAACGGAGCACAAGGTGGACCATTTTAAATATACCTCCCGATGTCATAACGCCTTCGGGGGGGGGGGGGGGGTTCGAAGCCCCTCATTTTTGTAAAGTGCATAAGAGATAAATGGTTTTGGGACCATAGTTGCTTGTTTTATGGATTTCATGGTATTTTTACCATGGTATTTTGACGATGTAATCCTATAATGTAATAGTATATAAAGGGTTGGAATTCTATGTTTATAACATATCGAAATATAGAATTATGGGTGAATTGTTTAATTTGTATTTTGTTGCAAAGCAAGGCTCTACAGATGAGTGTGCAAAGGTTTGGGAAGGGTCTGCATCTTAGTGCACAGATAGGCTGCATCTTAGTGTGGAGGTCAATACTTGTTGGATTCAAAGATTCATCATAATAAATCAATAGTTTTGAAGATGATATTTTGGTGTTCTTGTATGATTGATACATGTATTTGTTTATTATTTTTTATATAATAGAATTATTACAGTTTCATTTTAATTCAATGTAGTAATGGTTTAAGGTTTTATATAATATGTTTTGTGATTAATTGAATGTGGCCAAACAATCTGTGAATTGTAAGAATAAGATGATACAATAATACCACATCTCTGAGTCCCTCAAGGCTTCAAAAACTTGGTTTTGCATTGTTAGTTGTAGTATATGGTCTATAAATGTACCAAAATTTAATTTGTAAATCCAGAAAGTTCATGGACTTCGATACATAGCACTGGAAATGCCAGAGAGAGGCCCTGGCAACCTGCAAACAAATTCTAGTCTATCTTTCACATTAAAATTGACAATAAATGAAATCCTACACTAAACGAAAATTCGAGAAAACACCAATCCAAACAATTAAATCATGTGGGAAATAAAAGGCAATCTCGTACTATCAATGTGGAAGGAAATCCTAAGTACGAGAAAATAGAAAGGAAATCATAACTGCAAATCAAGAAATGTCGACGCAATATCGAAAGATTGTAAATGCTGGAAGAAATTCAAAAGAAATTCGAAATCATTATGCCTGTACTAACTTTTCTTTCACTAATTTTGTGTGAAATTAACTTGAAAGAATTAGAAACATAAATTTACTGTGTGAATAAACTTATAACGAAATTGACTTAATATGAATATCTGGCCTTCCTTGTCCCCATAGATTAATCTTGTAAAACTATCTAGAAGCATAAGGGTAATTACAACGAAAAATAAACATTATCGATTTCTATCATAGATTAATTCCCTTTTATAATGTCGGCTCTCAAGGCCATAAGTACTCAAGTCGATCTTGGGTTCTTGAATATAAATTAGATGGGTTTTGATCAATGCATGTTACATCTCTGAAGGGACGCAATCTTATTCGAGATGAAGAAATGTTTTATGTGAAAGCATAATCCTTAATGCGATAAATTAATATATTTTGTAGTTGAAAGGAAAACATTGCAACAAATTTAACAACACCGGTTTGGGGAAGGAAAGATGCTATAAGTAATTCAATAAACTCTACACAGTAAACAATAAATTAAATGATAATTAATTTAAGAAATGGAGAGTGGTGCCGAGCTCATCTGGTGGCTAACCCAGCCAGCTCGCACCCTTTATGAGCAACCTAGTTTACATATAAATTAAAATCATTAGATGAAGAAATTAAATAAACAGAGCATGGATGAAAATAATTTAATTAATTCTTGAAAACATTGTCTTTTACATCAAGAAGAAAACACTCTTAACTCCAACAAGACGAGGAGTGAACCGCATATGATAAACACGTGATGCTACATTGGGATAGCTCCTCTTCCCTTTTGCCTGCTCCTTTTGTGCACACTGTCTCTGGCTCGATAGATTTCCTAATTCAATGTTTGTCTAGTTGCCTAATTAATTAATTGTTTTCTCCAGGAAACTTTATATATGTATCGAATTACAAACTGGGTTTTTAATCAACCAATTGAAATTCAAGAGTGCATATTAGAGATTTTAACAATTTTCCGGAAATGAAATTAGTTTGGCAACTAAATGTCAAATTATGGAAATCATTCCTTGTAAATCGTTTCTCTGACATTGTGGGTGGACAACTGCTTTCACAAATCGCGGCTCTTATTTGATTCAGACCTCCATCGCATTAAAATGTCATCTTGAGGAAAAATATGTTGGGGAAAAGAATGTACATATGCCGGAAGAGTACACGTGTAAGACCTCCACCATAGACACAACTCACATCAACGAGAGCATCGTAACCTAGGTTTGTTCCTCATAAACAACTGTGTGCGATTTTGGCATTTCTGGACCATATTTCGTTCAGCACCAATGGTGATCACTTGCTCATCATCTAGCTCATATATTTGTTGATGGAAGTACTGGTTTTAGCTGTCTCAAGCTCATGTTCATATACGCAAGCTTTTCCTTCACACCACGGACAATTTCACGCTCCACAGTGGTGCTGAATGAAAAACCTCTTTCTGTCAATATCTTCATTAATGCATCCATCAAATCTCACCCCAAAAGTTCCAACCTACATATAGCATAAGGCAAGGCATATCCTTCAAAAATAGGAACTATGTGATTAACACTAGAATCCCGTGCAATACCAGTGGTGCGACCACTTGCGTACAAAGACAAAACTGCCTGAATGGCAACATACTTAACATACATATTGAAAGTCAAGCATGCACCTACAAATCGAGCCTTAACCATTCTAGTTCCATTGTCACATACGAGTGGTTTAATGTTCTTAGCATCAACCATCTTCTTCTAGATAACTTGAGTAAAGACGATTGCAGATATATTCAGGTATCGATCGTGCTCGTCCGATCCTCCTCTACTTAGAACAACAGTAACATAACTGCTCTTTAACTCGTCACTGAAAGTACAATTCATGATAAAATAAACTCTAATTAAAAGGGTGTTTTGGTGAAGTAATTGAGAGCAGTAGCACACAATCATTGGATCCATGAAACCCAACTAAAAATTGGTGAAACAAGAATTGTACACCTCCCTTGACTCTAATGCAGGAACATGAGTGCAGTCCAGGAATCCTTCAGAGTGTAGGTAGCTATGAAGTGGTGTAGGAATTAATTTGCATGGTACAGGTAGGTAAGTGGTGTAGGAATCCATTTCTTCTCTGGTGCAGGTAGGTCCCAAATCATAATTGAACCAGTTCTAATCGTGCAATAGACAAGCCTTTATTAAACTTCTATTAATGACATTTTAATCCTATTAAAACAAGGAAGTAACAAATAATTTTCAAAAATAATCATTTATCAAATCATCAGCATGAGATAGATGAATAAAAATAAGAGAAAACAGAGGCCCAACATGCATCCACCCATAGTCACTTCGGGTGAGACTGCGATATGCTTGTAGGTCGTTGTCGAAAGGGCTAGTGATTAGGTGTTTTGTTGGTGTGCAATAAGATCAAACCTGGTCCAGCCCAAATCAAGCCAACATACCATAAATAAGGCTATTAGAGACAATTATTTCAAGCTCATTATTCCCCCATTCATTTTCCTACACCTAGTTTTCAATGTGGACCACCTTCAGCCATACTTTCCACTATTACTGGACACATCAGACATTGTAGAAAACCTCACACCAATAGAGCTAAACCAAGAGTACATGGAACATGTAACAAATAATCAGATCATGGATAGGCATATCAAGAACACTCTCCAGTATAAGATCTAACTGTATTGGGTTGTTAAAGTTGGTGAACTCATGCACCAAGGCAAACAACTTACCATCGACCAATTTCGCCAAAAATTTCCCCATCTTATGGAGGCACTAAACGCAATGGGTAACATTTATTCCTAACGGGGGAGGATTGATCCATTTGTTTATTGGTTTCCACCTATATATTCCACTTACACACCCACAATTGTACCATTATTTATTTATTTTTCCGTAATTGTATCACAGTATACTATTTTTGGTATTTTTTTGGGTCTTGAACTTCTAGAGCCATTTTGAGGCCCTAGACGAAGTTTTTTCTGGAAAATGGGAAAAAAAAATATTTGCCTAACGATTGCAGTTGAAATTTTAGTCCTTGAATAGACCTCTCTAATGAGGTTTGTGTGCTTCAAAAAAATATCGTATGCCAAATTTATGACCCTAAGAAATATGATGTGCAAATTTACCCCAATGGGGCTCACAATTTTGGCGCTTCATTTCCTAGAATTAGTTTTTTGGATGTTTTGGGGTTTTCATTATTTCTCAATAATAATTAGGACTTCAATCCTCATTGTAACATAGTTAATGGGCATGTAACCACCACATCTCTTCTCATAGATAATCTACCATCGCATGAGATAGTTTATTTCCATTTGTATGTAAGCATCTTTCAGTTCTTTGATATTAATTAAATGAATATTTATTTATGTTGCATCTTTGTGTTTATGTTTATATCTTTATTTTTTTTTGTTCCTCCACAACTCTGAATCATTGGTATCAAAGTATATTTCTCTTTCTCTGTTTACCTTTTCATGTCCCAAACGAGGTCACAGTATAAAGAGTTTGGGATTGAACTGGTTGAACCTTTGTAGGACCACCCTCACAAACCCCAACGACCTCACATAGAAGAGGAAAAGAAAGATGATGGAGTAGGAGGTCCTTTCAAAATATTTCTCAAAGGAGCCCTTGAGTCAGAAAGGAACATGATGATGGAAAAATTTTCCCAGATCCTTCAATGGATGCCCACAGGCAATGCTTCTTCATCCGACAGCCACTCTGGATGCGCCACTCCCTTCAAGATACAAGTTAAATATCACATTCTCATATTTGAAGGCTAGATAGATGCATAAGTCATAGATAGATTTTTAAATATGTTGGAAGGATATTTTTCAGTTTGTGATTTTTATAATAGGGAAAATATTACTTTTTCCCTCCTCAAAGTCATCCCCATGTCAAGGGTTGGTGGGTAACCTACTCTGAATAGAGGGATGAGAGAGAACCCTCACAGTTTTCAGCCACACCCACATGGAATTATTTCCAATATGCCATTAGGGAATAATATTACATCATGGGGAACTATGAGGATAAGTACATATAATGGAATAAATTTCGGAAATAAAGGAATCAAGATGTGCATGAGCTTATGAATATTTTCTATACCCTATGCACAAATTTCGGTATCAAATATTATCATCAAATTATAGTGCTCAAGTACCGAATTTTTTTGCACAAATATATTGGAGAGGAAATGGAGTTCCTATAAATATTGTCATTCGGTGCAACATACCAATATGATATCAAGATTGAGCATAAATTTAAGTATAATAAGCGATACTTTGGATTTACGAACCCAAAACAGCGCAAAGGTGCCCCCAAGCCACAAAACAGTTCATGCAGTGACCCCCTAGCATAACTCCTCTAATCCACAAGCCAAGAATAATGGGAAGGTGAAGAAAGACACCAATAAGTGGTGTCAACTCCATAAAACTCCCATGAACAACACTAATGAATGTTGCACGAAGCAAGTGCTAGTGGCCAAGATAAAATACTCAGAGATGAATGCATTCTCCAATTATAATCTGGAACCTGGCATGGGAACCGACAATGGAAGTTAGATCATTGACACTAAACCCACTGCGAGGGTAGCCATGAAAAATATCTAAAAGGTGGAACTTGAGGACCTAGAGGGGGGGGGAGTGCCTCTTTCACTCTCATATGTGGGCAAAGGATTCGTGGAAACTAAAAATACCGGATCTCAGATGAGGTTGTTAAGAGCTTCAAGCTGCCAACAATGTTGCACCCACAATCGTACACCATTGGTTGGCTCCACCAAGGGCGAGATCTTTGTGGCATCCAACAATATCGCCTGCCTTATAACATCAAGCCCTTTGCAGATGAGGTATTATGTGATGTTTCCTCTCTAAAAATTCTGTGATGTTTTATAGACTCAACCATACCGATGGAAGTGCCATGCTATATATGAATCTATGCCTCATTTTGTTATTATTACTTTGGATTAGAAATTGTACAGGATACCAGAGGTAGCACCCCCTAATGCCTTTTCTTTGATATATTCTAAGCTATGCAGTAATATCATTTCCCATAACTGAAAATTTTCCTTCCTTATGATTCACCTTGAGATGAAAGGGAATATTGTCACCACATCCAAATACTTCATATAGGGATCCTCTACACGATAGCAGCAGATGGACAAGGTTGTGGAGAAGTATAGGGATATATTCACCTCACCCACAGTGGTACACCTACATTTTTAGGTCACGCACTCCATCGATATGATCCTAGGCATGCCTCTACTTAACGGATCAATCTATGGATGCTTTGTTCTAGTAGAATGATGAAATCAAGAGGAATATTCATGAACTATTACAGAAAGGCAACATCAGGCCAAGTACATCACACTGTGGGATCCCGATAATGCTGGTACAAAAGAAGGATAGAACCTGGAGGCTTTGTATTGGCTATCAGGCATTGAATAAGATCACTCTTTGGAATACGTATCCAATCCCACATATTAATGACCTTCTGGACAAGCTAAAGTGGTACAGATAGTTCAACAAGATAGATTTAAAGTTTAGTTATTACCAGGTACCAATTCAATCCTCTGATGTGTGGAAGACTACCTTCAAATCCAAGGAAGTTATTTTTGAATGGCTGGTCATACCATTAGCATTGACAAATTCCCCCACAACCTTAATGCAGATGATGGATGACATATTGTGGCCCTTCACCAACTTTTTCATGGTAGTGTATCTGGATGACATCATGATATTCATCTAGAGATGGGAAGAGAACGTACACCTGTTGCACTTAAAAAATGTCACCTTGATATTTTGCTAACTGTATAAGCTCATTAACACTCATACATACCTCCTCTGCAAGTCTTACAACCTTTACTCCTCATGTCAAGCCCTAAAACAGGAGAAAAAACCCTAAAAACCTCAAAAACCCTGGGTACGCAGGTAATGTGAGGCTTACCTGCATTCTTGGCTAGGGTACGCAGGTAATGTGAAGAGGAACTACGTTCTAGAACGCAGTTTTCCAGTGTTATGCCTGCGTACCCCCTCCAAAGTCAAAAAAGCGAGAAACAAAAGTTAAAAAACTGATTTGAGGTCAATTCTAGAAGGTTCTAGATGAGATTTTTTGGGGATGAGTACGCTCTAATAAGGTTCATGCATATCACACCTTAAGCAGCTAATCCCTTGATGTGAGGAGCCTATCCCTTTGAAGGAGGATTCTATCCCTTCAAAGGTGTAACCCTAACCTCCTCATCTGCTCTATAAGAAGAGGCATTGGGTAGCCTCAAAGGGAGTTCAAGTTTTATGTGTGATTGAGTTGAAGTGTTGTTGAGATTTAGACTTCTTTCTGCTGAGCTTTTGAGAGGAAAGATCACATACCTCTATGTCCTCCTGGAGGAAGAGTGCAAGACTTATCAAAGTAGAGGAGACTTCTGCTTCGGACCCCGAGAAGGCCTATTCAAACATCAAGGCTAAGGTTGTAAGGTTCTTCTGTTATTTTAAGATTAATACAATCAAGTTTTGTTTTTCTCAATAAATTGTCGTTCGATTGTTTATTTCAATAAGCTGTCGTTTGATCATTTATTTCATAGATTAATTGATCACTATGATAGGTATGTTTTATAAATATTTGTTATACAGGTGCTATTTAATATTTTTTTGCTTGTGATTGCAGATCTTTTTAAGACGACACTTTGTTGCGACGAAAAGACGACACTTTGTTGTGACGAAAAGATGACACTTTTTTGCGACGAAAAGACGACACTTTGTTGCGACGAAAGAACTATTGTTGCGACGGAAGAACTCTTGTTACGATGGAAGAACTATTGTTGCGACGAAAGAACTCTTTTTGTGACGGAAGAACTATTGTTGCGACGAGAGAAACTCTTGTTGCGATGGAAGAACTACTGATGCAACGAAAGAACTACAGTTGCAAATAAGCATTTGGATCTAAGGTAGGATCAACACCTTTATAGCATTTACTTGTAAAACAAATATATTTAGAGAAAGATAAACTTAGTTGTTCGTTTGTTGCTAGATTGTCTTCTGACACTAGGGAGATCGATCTTGTCCACAAGATCGATTTATCTGGCCAACAAATTGGCGACTCCACTAGGGGAGGACTTGTTTTGATTTGAGAAAATGCTTTTTTATGATTTTTGATTGCTTTGTATGGGCTTGGGTAACTTAGATTTACTTTGCTTTGAAAAGTTTTGAAGTCTTTTTTGTTTTTTCTTGAACTTTTCTAGGGACCGCACATTGTTGCAGACCCTGTTAAAAGTCTTGAAAAACTTAGATTTCTTCTTTCAGTTTAGCTTAGATTTGATTTAGGATTGCTAGTGTCTGCCCAAATCTGTATGTTTTCTGTCGAAAATCTCTTGTGAATGAGTTTCATAGCACTTTTGTTTTGAATGATTTTCTAGAAGTTTTGCATTTTTAGAGTGGTTTTCGCTTTGTCTCTGTAGTGACCCAAAGATTAGAAGCTTAAAAGTGCCTTAGATCACCTTGGTATCTTTTATCTTCTTGATGAGTCTGACTTGGTTGTGAAATTCATTCTTTTTGAGAAATATATCTAGTTTTCTCTTTGCAAATCTTCGAACCAACTTCGTTATAAGTTCTGAATTTCATTTTTAGAAAACATATCTGGATGTTTTTTGATTTATTTGTTATTCTGCGCAAATGAATCCTTAGTTTACTGAACAACTAAGAAAAACATTCTCAAAAAAAATTTAAAGCTTTTATTCAATTAGATTTTTTAAGTTTGTAGATCTCAAAATTACTTTTCATAGTTTTGAGTGCTTTTAAGAATTTGTAGATCTCTTTTGAAAGAAAGTTGTTTTTTGTAGTTTCGAGTCTTGAAAGTGAAAGGGATTTATTGTGAGCATTGATTATTTGTCTCGTTTTGAGTTCTTATTGAAAAAACAAAAATATTTTCTTCCATTTATTCTTCATGTTTAAAGAAAGAATTGTCTCTTAAAAGAATTGCATTCTCGAACTCTTTCTTTAGCTAGAATTTCATTGAAAGAAAAACGAATTGATTATCATTTTTAGGTGCATTTTTTAGTGTTTTTGGAAGTCGAGTCTTCACACCATCAAATTTTCATTTCCATACCTATTGAATTAAAGAACAACCCATAAAAACAACGCTTAATTAAAATTGAACTAGTAATCTTTTTATTTCTAGGGCTCTTATCACTAATATAGCTTAGGCTAGTGTCTTGGAGTAGGGAGTAATTAACTCTCCAAGATAGTAAAAAAAAACAAGTAGATAAATCTTGCGGTAGGAAATAAATCCAATTGTAATTGGTACAATTTGGGAAGCTTCTCTTAAAGGAGTTAATCACGAGATCATGTCCGAACCTTTGAGACAATCAATTCTGTTTCATTGGGAAAGGTAGAAGATCTGCGCGCATTACAAACGGTAAACCTCAGATTAACCATTGTCGAGGAGCCTGGGGTCACTTGCCGGTAAACCTCAGATTAACCATTGTCGAGGAGCCTGGGGTCACTTGCCGGTAAACCTCAGATTAACCATGTCGAGGAGCCTTCGAGAGGATTGAGCTTTGTTGCTTTGCCCTTGCACATGGAATCGGATCGTAGACTGTTCCCCCAGTTGTATTTGTTATTGTTGGTAACCTTAGTGTCCATAAGCTTAAGATTATTTCCTAAGGTGACGGTGAAGGAAAGATCTCACTGTACCTGGAGCAGATGTCGACTAGACTCACTTGGACTCTCTGGGGGGTTCTCTTCACTCGAGATGGTTTTGTGAAGAAAATTGTGTCAGTCTGTTTCATTAAGCAGGTTGTCGGGGTAATTGTTCCAACCGCCCTTTCTGTATTAAACTTCTATAAAGTTGGATTTCGTCACCAACTAGTGTTTTTAGTACGGGAAGTTACTGTTTGTGTGTGGTTTCAACTCTTATAATTTTTTTAGGCGTGTGATTCAGCTGTTTATTTCTTTAGAGACTTTAGGTGTTTTTATTGAATTTTTTTTTGTTTCCGTGTGATTGATTAATATTTAATCATGGCAGAATTACCGAGACAATCCCGGAGACTTCAGGGGAAGCCCCCTGAGTATACACCAAGTTAGCTTAAAGGGCTGTGTGCTCTAGTATCATCTAGTCGCAGTAGAATTAAATCAACAGAAATTGGAATTTCATCTATAGTTTTTCATCCTGATCATCAAATACCCACGACAGAACACATTCAAGAACCGATTTCAGTTTCTGAAGTTACTGGCAGTATTTCTCCTTCCAGTGAACTAGCTGACGAACCTGAAATTTCTGAGCCTGACACTGAATATTCTGTTTTGGAAACATCCTCAAGATTTAATACTCCAACTTCTAGCGATCCTGGTTCACCTAGGGTAATAAGTATTGTTACTGAAGACCTTCCATCTGGCCTCATTTCCATTGAAGAAATTGCTAGTCTAGATGAAGAGATATCTCTTCCTGAATCCCCTCAGTCTTTAAATCTTAGGGAGCGTGAATCCATTTTCTACAGCCCTATTAGGAGTGATGCTTGGTATCTATCTTTGACAAACTTTTTAGCAAACCCAGGTCTTGCTTTTTCTCCACCTGTAATTCCATTTCATCCTACGCCCAGAGGTTATTATCCTTCATCTATCATGGCAGGAGAGTCATCTATGTTTTCCCAATCACCGGAAGCATTTTTACACGGTGGTCCTTCTGTTCCTTCAGGGTATCAGGGTCTTTCTGGTACTTTCTCAGGAGCAGCTCCTCGACCAATTGAACAAGTATTATCTCCTAGTCTTAGTGGAATTAAAACTGAAATGTCGAAATCAGAGAAATTTTGTATGATGTCTGGTAATATTCTGAATCCTCAACCTAAAGGTGGTCAGTTACCGCCTGGGGGGCAACCTCAAGGTGGTCAGTTACTTCCTGGGGGGCAACCTCAAGGCAGTCAGTTATCGCCTGTGGGTCAAACTCAAGGCAGTCAATTAACGCCTGGGGGGAAAATATAGGGTAATTTTTTCTTGGGACAAACTGTAGCATAATATTATTTTGGAGAACAACCTCAAGGACAGTACATACCTCAGGGTTATCAACCTTTAGGACAATACATACCCCAAGGTCAACCCTAAACTCAGTATGTTCCTCAAGGTCCTTATCAACCCCAAATTCAGTACGTGCCTCAGGGTTATCAACCTCAGGGTCAGTACCCAACTCAAGGTTTTCAACTGCCTTTTGGTTAATCATTTGTACAAGGAGCTGGAAATTTACCTCTTAATTATCAACCCTACGTTCAACTAGGTTATGGTCCTTACATTCAACCTTCTGCAGGACAATACCCCGGAATGAACATGGTGTGGGATCCATCCCAAATTCAACAGACTATGCAACCTAATGTGCAGTTTCCTACTCAACCTGGACAGCCTTTGGTTTCTGATCCAACCCAGCAACCTGTCCAGCCTACTGTTCAAATCCCTGCACTTGGTTCTGTTCAGCAGTCTGGGCCTAGTACACCTCAGACTCCGGCTCAAACTGCTGCAACTACTGCAGCGTCTATTCAACCTAAAACACCTATTTCTGGAGTATCTGTAGCTCCGAGTTCTTCTATCCCTGCATCCGTGCAAATCCCTCAAGTCTCTGTACCCTAGTCAGGACCTTTAGTTCAGACTTCGGTCCAGATACCTGCAGGACAAGTGGTACAAGTACGATTGTCACAAGTCAACCGCAATTCACGTATCAACTGTACCAGGGACAGTATCAATTCGATCCCGTTTCACAAAACCCAGTTTATCAGTATCAACTGTACCCTGGCTATACTTATCAACAGCCTCAACAACCCTAGTTTGGTCCGGTTAATCCTGGTTTCCCGGGAGGTTATACCATTCCTAATGCAAATCTGATTCCCAGTTATCTTGGGTATCCTCCTCTCGGAACTGCTCTTGCTACTCAAGGTTTTCGTGACCCTAACCGTCAGTTACTATTTATTGCAACTTTGGATTTACCTGATTTGACACGCCTTATGAATGATCCAATTTTCTATTATCCGTACTGGCCGCCAATGCCGCATAAGTTGCCCAGTGATATACCGAAATTTGAGGGTAAGTTAAGAGAGGATCCGTCAAATCACGTTATGACTTATCACCTTTGGTGTGCATCTAATTTGATAATTGATGATTCAATTTGCTTACATCTTTTTCAACGAACTCTTATTGGTCTTGCCGCCAAATGGTACATTGAGTTACCATGAGGCTCTTTTAATAATATCATTCAATTAGAAACTGCTTTCTTAACTCATTTTCAGTTGCCTGTCTGATACGACAATGGCACAGAACTATTGACTTCGTTAAAGCAATCCACGTCCACATATGTTTCTGATCATATTCATGAATGGCGATAGAGAAGGTGTTTAGTGAAAGTTTACATTCTGGATCAAATTTTGGCGGAATGGTTTGTTAAATAATTATTACCCAAAATCACTGAAGATGTAGCTAAGGCAGGAGTTGTTACTGAGGAGCAAGTCATTTCTCAAGCTCAGTATCTTGACCTCGTCTATACGCAGTCAGGTACTTTACATGAAAAAATCCCCGATCTTCCAAAACAAGGTCAAATAACTGCAGCTCCTTCAGGGTCTCATGCCGCTGATGATATGATTGGTACAGTTAATACTAAAAGCAAGAAGAAATCTTCAAAGAATTATTCTCCTATAATAACCTTACCTGATTCCCCGACAGTAGAATCTTCCGCTGAAGTTTCTGCCGACATTCATGTCGTAGAGTCATCTACAGCCAAATCTAAATCTGGCGGTAAAAATAAGGGGAAGAATAAAAAAAAAAAGAATTCAAAAGATAAAACAGATAAAACTGAATCTAATGACAAAAAACGCAAGCCTCGCTATCCTTATTTCATTTGTGATGAGGATCATTTTACTAAAGAATGTCCACATCGAGTAGATGTTTTGAAATTCGTTAAATTTTCTCAACGTCCTGTTGTCTTGAAGGATACTTTTCCAACTCAAGACAGTAAGATTATTGGTTCCACCTCGAATGCCTCAGAAGAACCTATTATGATGATGTCTCATGTCAGGATTGCGACGTGATCACAAGATTATGGTAGTAAAAATCCTGTTGGTGGTAAAGAAGCAGAATCTTCTAATTCAAACACATCAACTACACTTCCTCCCATTTATGATCCGCCACAAATCGAAAAACCCAATCCAGAATTAGTAATCAAACCGCCTGCTAAAGGTGTACTTCGTAAATCAGCTTTCAATCCACATGTGAGAGCTGCTCAGAATTACAACATTGTTGAGGACTTAGCTGTTTCCCCTTCAGCAATGTCGGCTTTGGAAGTGCTACAATCGTGCCCAGCACAACATAAATTACTTTTGTCTGCCACAGGAGTTGTCGATATTCAGGATTCGAACCTTATAATCTTCAATTTAGAGCATAGTACACCCTGCCTACCTCATCAAATGGCTTTCCAGATTCCAGTTTTAGTCAAAAACAGACCAATCTTTCAGACTGTGATTGATGAAGGGGCTTCTACATGTATTATGTCGATCCAGTGTTGTAAATCGCTTGGTTCTCCTACACTCATTCAGTCTCTGACGATTCTAATGGCTTTTGATGGCCGAGGGTTCCATCCTTTCGGTATTTTGCAAGATTTACCTATAGGGGTCGAAAGAAAAACCGTAAATCTAGATGTGGAGGTGTTTGATGCCCCTCTAGATTACAACCTTCTCCTGGGTCACAGTTGGTCTTATGCTATGACTGTTTTTGTTTCATCGGTCTTTCGGATTATCAAGTTTCCACATCAAGGAAAGATCGTTATAATAGATCAGCTCACCTATTTATCATCCGATATACAGAAACTATCCAGCACATCGGTAAAACGGCTATCCCTTACAAGGATGTTGGGGTAGGTTTGATTAAAGATTCTGGTTTACTAGGAAATTTTTCCTTTCCTCCTCCTAACGTATCACTTCCTATTGCAAATATTCATATGATTTCATCGAATACCATTACATTTGATGATCCTTGGATCGTACCTTCCGATTCTGAGTTGGATTCATTTGATGGCGCGATGCCTTTGAGTCCCTTTGAAATTGCATATCAGGCTGTACAGTTTCTTTCCAATCCTTCTTCAACCAAAACTGATCCAATGAATTGGATCCATGAAGAATCACTTTCTATATCTAGCTCAGCAACAACGACATTTCCCGATCTTGTTCATACTGATGAGAAAATTCGTGAACTTCTGTCTGTTGACGATTTACCATGGGAAGATATACATCATCAATCTTCATTTTTACCCGAGCTGGATCATTTTGAAAATGATTTCACTTCTATTTTTACTGCTGAACATGTCAAAGAACCGCAGAATCCGTTGCAAAATCCTGATTCTGAGTTAAATTTGGAAAATATCTCTCGAATGATTCCTATTGACATTTCAGTTAAGCCAAGAATAATTGAAAACATTCATATAGGTGCTTGTTGTATGAACGATGAAATCCAAACTTATAAAGCCCTATTTCAAGAATTTCGTGACGTGTTTTCCTGGTCATATGAGGAAATGCTAGGAATCGATCCGTCAATTGTTGTACATGAAATCAAGACTTACCTGGATTCCAAACCTGTCTGACAACGCTTACGTCAGATACATCCCCGAAAATTTGCTGCTATCAAAGCCGATGTTGAGAAATTACTTCGTGCAGGTTTCATTTATCCAATTCCGTTAACGGACTGGGTATCGAATATTGTTCCTGTTAACAAAAAACAAGGAATGATACAAGTATGTATCGACTATAGGGATATTAATCGAGCTTGTCCTAAAGACAATTATCCAACCCCCTATATCGATCAAATCATTGATGATTTTTCCGGCAGTGAAATGTTTTCCTTTATGGATGGTTTTTCTGGTTACAATCAAATAAACATACTCCCTGCTGATCAGCCAAAAACAGCTTTCATTTGCCCATGGGGGACATTTTCTTATTGCAAACTACCCTTTGGATTGAAGAACGTTGGGGAAACTTTTCAAAGGGCCATGTCTTATGCATTTCATGACATTAAGCACATTGTCCAGCCTTATCTTGATGATTTACCTGCTCATTCATCGTGTAGGGCCGACCATCTCACTCATTTACGAGCTATCTTTATGAGATTTAGGCATTATTGAATTCGGCTGAATCCACACAAATGTGTTTTCTGTGTAGAATCAGGTCGCTTACTGGGATTTGTTGTTTCAAAAGCAGGCATTCGCATTGATCCGTCGAAGGTCGAAGCTATTTTCAATCTACCTCCTCCTTCGACTATACGCCAACTCCAAAGTTTGCAGGGGAAAGAAAACTTTTTACGTCGGTTCATTCCTAACTACGCCGAGCTAACAAAGGGTTTTACCAGGTTGTTGAAATAGAACGTTCCATTCTTTTGGGATGAGATCGCTGATCGATCTTTTGATGCACTCAAACACGCGTTGACCTATGCACCGTTACTGCATCCTCCCAACTACAACCAGGACTATTTTTTGTACCTCGCCACCTCTCATTCCACCATTGGGATGGTTTTATTTCAGGAAGATGAATTCAAAAATGAACATGTGGTTTACTATCTTAGTCGAAATCTGCATCCAACTGAGATAAAGTACACGCATGTGGAGATATTGGCCTTGGCAGTTGTTCAAGATATCCAAAGATTTCGACACTACATCTTATTACGCAAAACCACAGTAATTTCTGAATGTAACCCTATGATGTACATCTTGACCAAAAAATTGCTAGGGGGCAAGTATTCCAAATGGATAGTTATCCTGCAGGAATTTGACTTGGAATTTGAAAAATCCAAGACAAAGAAATATTTTGTTTTTGCAGAAATGATGTGTGATTTCCCCTCTATTGATACTGAAACTATGGCGGAGCAGCCCATTGTGGACGAATCCTTGTTTCTTATCAGTACTCTTGATCCATGGTATGGGGATATTATTGTTTATCTCCAAACCCAATCTTTTCGGCCTGAAATTTCACAATATCAGTGATGGAAAATACGTTTCCAATCCCAACAATACAATATTATTGGTGATACACTCTATCGTCGTGGAGCGGATTCTGTTTTCTGAGTTGTCTTACTCATGAAGAAGCTGAGAAGGTTCTAAATGATTTCCATTCTGGAGCATGTGGCAGTCATATGTCTGGGTATTCCATAGCCCAAAAGATATTGTGCGCTAGTTATTTCTGGCCATCGTTATTCAAAGATTGTATCTATGCAGTCCAGAAATGCCACAATTGTTAGGTCTTTGATTGTAAAATGCGTGCACCACCCGCTCCTCTTCACCCTATAATTGCTTTCGGTCATTTTTCAAAGTGGGGTATCGATTTTATTACATGTAACCCTCACTTGGCCGAGGGGCATGCGTACATTATCCTAGCGGTAGATTATTTACTAAGTGGGCCGAGGTGATGCCTACATTTTCGGCAGACGGCAAGAATGCTGCAACTTTCATGTTCAATCATATAATTTCTAGATTCGGTGTTCCTCAAGCCATTATTACAGATCATGGAAGTCATTTTCAAAATATCATGATGACTGAACTGACAGATCAACTTGGCCTATGCCACGATAGTTCTACTCCTTATTACCCGCAGGCTAATGGTCTGGTTGAAGCTATCAATAAAGTTTTAGTCACTATGATCAGAAGAATTATTGGTATTCATAAGTTGAATTGGAATTCCATGTTATTTTCAGCACTTTGGGCATATCGGACCTCAGTAAAAACATTAACTGGTTTAACACCCTTTCAACTAGTTTACGGTTTGGAAGTTGTGTTGCCTATTGAATGCGAAATTATGTCTTTGAAATTAGCCATAGAATTACTTCCAGCTACGTCTGAAGAGGAGAAGCATTTTTGTACTTGTCTCAGCTAGATGAGAATCGACGAAATGCTGCATTAGCAAACGAAGCTCATGTCAAACGAATAAAAGCTCAGTACGATAGAAATGTTACCCCTCGTAATTTTTCAAAAGGAGACCTAGTTTTAGTGTACGATCAAGCCAACGATAAGCTATGGGCTGGAAAATTTATGCCTATGTGGCATGGTCCTTTCATTGTTAAGCGAAAGCTGGCAAAAGGGGCCTATGAGCTGATAGATTTTGACAGTGTCTCTTTAGATAAACCTAGAAATGGGCTTTATTTGAAGAAATATTATGCTTAAACTTGGTGTGGAGATTTTTAGTTAGATTAGATTCTTTACTACTAGTGTGTCTTAGATTAGAAAAGCGTGCCTAGTTTAGAGTGTGTTCTTATCATTATTCCTGCTTATCTGAGTTTTACTCTTGATATTGCAGATGCTGACGTCTCTTCAAACCTACATTGGTTTTGCTGATGGTGCTTGTCGTAGTACATGGAACATTTCTTCTACAGCTTTGGTTATCTATTCACCCTCTGACGAGTTAGTATCCATGCATGGGGTAAGCCTCGGTCAAACAATGAATAACATTGCAGAGTATAGTGCAATGATTGAGTTATTATCTAAATCCATATCATTTGGGATTCGGAGTTTGATTGTTAGGTTGGATTCTGAACTTGTTGTATTACAACTTAACAGGGTTTATGCCATTATAAATCCAGTGTTGTTACGGTTATTCTTAAGAGTTCATCTCTTGGAACGTGAATTTGATTACATTGAATATCAGCATATTCCAAGACATTTAAATACTTTAGCAGATGCAATTGCTTCTAATATGATAAATAGACATTTGCAATAAACAAAGCAGTAAATTAAATAACATCTAATAACATGTACACAGATAGCCGGTAATAGCGATATATCATAGCATAGAAGTGTGTTTCAAACTATACATCATCTTGTGTTGGACAGTTTAAAATACAAAAGAAAATTAGGACTTAGAAAGTGTTGAAAATGATTTTTACTTGAATCATCCCATTACTCTCCTAGAGAAAAAGCCATGTCTTTGTCGCCAGGGTAGTCTATCCCGACGTATGAAAGTACTTAACGACAAAGAGTTGGTTGTTCAACCAACGAAAATATGTTGACAGAAATCTAACAATCTCAATGCCCTCAGCATGGGATTGGCAACACGTAATGTTGCATTCCTGTATAGTCTAGTAACAGTGAAGACAATAAATTTGAACTCGGGATGGATAATAGCTTTGATATCTATATGTTTATCCTTGGGGTCTACTAAACCATTGCAAAACTCTACTTTGAGACTAGCAACAAACTGGCCACCTGGTCTAGTCCCGAATAGAGATAAGTATCCGCCCCTGTTGGACAAACCAGTCAAAAAATATATGTCCTCCAGTTCGACTTCGAGCTGGTGGCCGACAAACAAGAAACACTGGTCCTGTGTGTCCTACCTGTTCACTAGCCATATCAGCAGATCAACTTGGGCCCTTATATGGTCTAGAATTTATACAGATTACTTGGAGCTGACGGTTTCTGATTCCGACAAACAGATTTTCCAGAATCTTCACAGGAGGTTTTTCTTATCCAAAAGCCCTTACTTTTTCACTCTGAATTGAAATAGTAAAAATGAAGTTAGAAAAGTCCTTTTTATAAGTTTTTTCGAATAAATGAATTTTTAATTTGTTTATTTTTCACTGTAAAAAGGTAATTTTTGAAAACATTTTTATTTATCTTAAATAGGTATGTGTAATTGTTTTGAGTTTTTGTGCAAAATATTGGATTTTTCGGTGAAACTGATCATTTTTTCAACAAAGAGCATACTTTTATCACTTTTTCGGACTCTTTCAAAAATTTACGAAAAATCGAAAACTTGGAGTCCTCTTTTATCTCTTTTCAGACTCTCGAAAATTGAAAAGATTGCCGAGCACTTGATTATTTGAACTCGTTAAAGTAAATGAATGATCGTCCCTTCAGTATAAGTTTACCCCTTTTATGGACTGAAATGGACTATTTATGAAAAAGGTATACGTTGACTAATTACAATTAATAGAGTTCTCTCCAGCATTATTTTATCCTTTTTTGGGCTCGAGAGACTAAATTTACGAAAAAGTACACCCATGGAGTTTTCTTAAGTTTTTCTTCTGACTCCCTAAAATTGAAAAACACCGAGTTTCTCCTATACTGGACTCGTTAAAATTTAACAGTAAAGGACCTGCTCAATTTTTAAGCGGGAACGAACCACTCCTTCTTAGGGTTCGAATCTTAAACTAAGTTGGACTCATCCGAAGGATGACCTTATAAACAAGAAAATGTTATCCTCCTCAAGCTTGTCAAAAATAAAGAGGTACTTGCCAGAAATGGTGGGGGAAAAGAGAGAAAAACGAACCTGCTTGTTACATTTTGATTATTTGGAAAATCGTTAACCACTCTTGAACACGACACTTTTGTTCACCTGGGTTGGGAAAATCCTTTACCTAACAGTTAATCAAACAATATTGAATGTCTTCATCCGGTTTCTGGGTATTAGCTTTGGGTCAATTGTCACCAAACCATCTGCAGTGTCGTTATGTGTTCAAGAGGACAGTTCAAACAAACCATTCATTTGAAAAATATTTTTCTTCCATTTTGACCATCCCTAAGTCAGTCCTTGCCAATATATTTCTTCAAAACTTGATCTATGATTTCGTGTTGTGGGCTTGCCTACGACGGATCACTTTCTATCGACGACAGCTCTTTATCTAGGAATTTGATCCAGAAATCGTCAGTACCTTGAAATCTGCATGCCTCAATGGCAGGTTTCTCGCCTTCAACGATAGGTTGCATCATTGACCTTCGATCGAATGATTCTGTGACATGTTCGACTTCGGCTCATTCATTCACATTTCATGGATTGTACTGAGTACTTTGAGATCCATTGACATTACTGGTGGTTAATCTCACACTTGTTAACAGTTTACATTATTGATTGGATATCAAGTGGTTTCTACCATGTTCGACTTCGACACATTCATTCACATGGATAGAATCATACTGGTTCGAGAAGCGGAAATCAAGACCCTGGATCTAGTTTCCACCATCCAGGCTACGAGGAATTTTTTCTATTCATTTATATAGTAGACTATTCATAAATAGATGGTTGCGTCCATGCTGTGTCTACATATGTCTATACTGTTGATGTATTGAAAATCATTCCTATATCAGAACAGTTTAAATCAATTTTCTAGTTAGTTTTGATCTGAGTATGGGAATGCCTACCTCAGCGATGATATGTTTACATATATATATTTTGCATTGAATTTTTTTACAGGTTCCGACCAGGGTGTCCACAGGTTGATCCTTGAAATGATAAAGTACTTCACTCTTCATATATAATAGACTTCATCTTCATCTATTCCACACTTTGCACTTTAGGGGGCAATCTGTTGCACTTAAAAACTATCACCTTGATATTTTGCTGACTGTATGAGCTCATTAACACTCATACATACCTCCTCTGCAAGTCTTACAACATTTACTCCTCATTTCAAGCCCTAAAACAGGAGAAAAACCCTAAAAAGCTCAAAAACCCTGGGTACACAGGTAATGTGAGGCTTACCTACATTCCTGGCTAGGGTACGCAGGTAATGTGAAGAGGAACTGCGTTCTAGAACACAGTTTTCCAGTGTTATGCCTGCGTACCCCCTCCAAAGTCAAAAAAGCAAGAAACAAAAGTTAAAAAGTTGATTTGAGGTCAATTCTAGAAGGTTCTAGATGAGATTTTTTGGCGATGAGTATGTTCTAATAAGGTTCATGCATCTCACACCTTAAGGAGCTAATCCCTTTATGTGAGGAGCCTATCCATTTGAAGGAGGATTCTATCCCTTCAAAGGTGGAACCCTAACCTCCTCATCTGCTCTATAAAAAGAGGCATTGGATAGCCTCAAAGGGAGTTCAAGCTTTATGTGTGATTGAGTTGAAGTGCTATTGAGATTTAGACTTCTTTCCACTGAGCTTTTGAGAGGAAATATCACATACCTCTATGTGCTCCTGGAGGAAGAGTGCAAGACTTATCAAAGTAGAGGAGACTTCTGCTTCGGACCCTGGGAAGGCCTATTCAAACATCAAGGCTAAGGTTGTAAGGTTCTTTTGTTATTTTAAGATTAATACAATAAATTTTTGTTTTTCTCAATAAATTGTCGTTCGATTGTTTATTTCAATAAGCTGTCATTTGATCATTTATTTCATAGATTCCTTGATCACTATGATAGGTATGTTTTATAATTATTTGTTATACAGGTGCTATTTAATATTTTCTTGCTTGTGATTGCAGGTCTTTTTACATCTAATAATTTTTGCGATTTAAAAGATGATTAATTTTGTTTAATAAAGATGACACTTTGTTGCGACGAAAGAACTATTGTTGCGGCGGAAGAACTCTTGTTGCAACGAAAGAACTATTGTTGCGGCGGAAGAACTCTTGTTGCAACGAAAGAACTATTGTTGCAACAGAAGAACTCTTGTTGCGACAGAAGCACTACTGTTGCGACAGAAGAACTACTGATGCGACGGAAGATTTACGACTGCAAATAAGCATTTGGATCTAAGGTAGGATCGACACCTTCATAGCATTTATTTGTAAAACGAATATATTTAGAGAAATATAAACTTAGTTGTTCGTTTGTTGCTAGATTGTCTTCTGACACTAGGGAGATCGATCTTGTCTGCAAGATCGATTTATCCGACCAACAACACCATATTCGACAGGTCCTCTAAAGCCCGCGCCAACACACATTGTGTGCCAATTTCAAGAAATGAACTTTTGGTATGCCCTAGGTTCAATATCTAGGGTACACCATTGATGATCAGGGTCTGCATGTGGACCCAGCTAAGATACAATTTATTTAGGATTGGTTAGCCCCAAAAAATCTAACAGAGTTTCGAACCTTTATGGGTTATGCCAATTTCTATCACATGTTGATGTTGGGATTATCTCATGTCATTTGGCCTTTGAGTCAAGTCACCAAGGGAAAAGAAAAAATAACGTTATTTTGGTTTGAATCCGAACAAAAGTAAATTTTTGAGTTGAAGCATATCCTCTTCTCTGCACCGGTGCTCACATTAGCATACCTGCAACAACCATTTGAAATTGAGACATGTGCTTTTGAATATGTTGTTGGTGCATTTCTTACGCAACAGGGGAATTCGATGGAATATCATAGTGAGAAACTTTCATATACATTCCAGAAGTATTCCTCCTATGATAGAGAGATGTATTCGATTGTGGTAGCCTACTAACAATGGAATCATTAGCTTCATGTGGAAATAAATGGTCACCCACACAGAACACAAACCCATGTAGTTCATATAGGCAGAAGGAAATTTATATAAAAATCGCCATAAGAAATGGTCCACATATCTGCAGAAGTTCCATTTGAACATTAAGTACAAGAAGGATAGCACCAATAATGTTGCAGACTACCTCAGCCCATTGTTGGTTATCGCACTGACCACTGTGCTCGACTCTTGTGGGCAGGAGACTTCATGATGGCCGCATCTTCACAAGAGTGAATGAGAATTCGACACCACATATTAGATGACCCTGGAAGGTAAGAAATTTCTAGATTTTCACCTCCAAGGCACACTGTTATGGCACCTAGACACCTCTATGTTTCTTCAAGTGAGTGTGCCAGGACGATTTTGGAGGCTCACTAAAATGAGGTCATTGTAAATTTTGGGGTAGAAAATATAGTGTAAGTGTTTCAGAAGTATTTTTATCGGCTGAACCTTATACAAGATTTTGGGAAGTACATCAGATACTGCACTACCTGCGCCATTACCAAACCTACAATTAAGAAGCAAGGCTAGTAATATCCTCTTCCTACTCCCACTTAAACCTAAGAATCCATATCCATGGCTTACATGTGGGAACTTCCTTTGAACATGCATGGCAACAACTTTGTTTTCATGGTCATCGATAGATTCTCTAAGATGTCCATTCTAGCGGCCGACAAGACGAGTATCAGAATAGAATCCACTGCCAAACTCTTCTTTGAATGAGTATGGGTACACTTTGGGATCCCACAATCCATTATCTTATATTGGGACAACATGTTCCTAAGTACATTTTGGTCTATCCTTGAGTCATTTTTGGATACCAAGCCACTAATTCCATGACCTTCCACCCACAAACTGATGGCCAAACATAGGTCATCAATAGGATTATCGTGCACATCCTACATATCTACAACTCAAAGAATCCACATACATGAGATGAAATCCTCCCCTATGGCCAACATTACTACAACATAACTCTCAACAACCCAACTTGCCACAACCTCTTTCAGGTTGGGTTGGGATTCTAGCCACTATGTCCCATTGATGTTGTGATACCATTTCCAGTTACTCAGGAAAATTATTCTCATGTCCACTCCAAAGTTGACATATCTACCAACTTCTTTGCAATATTTCAACACGTCTTCCGGTAGGTCCATGACATATTGGACAGAGAAAATTCTAAGTACAAACAACGTCATGATCAACGTTGGGTGCCATAGAAGTTCCATGTGGGAAAGAAAACATTAGGGTAATTTTGAGGCCTAAAATGGGCCTCCTAAGGAAATTATAAAATAATAGTGGAAATAATAAAATAAGATTATACTACATCATCAAATTTTACAGTGAAAAAAGAAAAAAATACTTTTTCAACCTGTATTTTCAACTTATCTCCCTATGGATTTACTCAAATTTCAAGTGGGAACACTCGTTGGATTCAGAATTTGATTCCTCATCCAAGGAGCACCCATGTTGCATGCTTTCGATGGACCACAATACAAGAAAACATATTTTTTCATGTATTTATTATTTTTCAATTAGTAGGGTCCATCAAAAGTATGCAACATGGGTACTCCTTGGATGAGGAATTAAGTTTGGCATCCAATGAGTACTCTCGCTCGAAATTTGAGTAAAACCTTCAAGAGATGAGTTGAAAATACAAGTTGAAAAAATATTTTTATTATTTTATAATCTTTTTACTTTTTGACCTCAAAAATGGTGAATATTCCCCATGGTTGACATCATCTTCTTGAATCCCATTGGTTCTTATAAATTTTATTTTGGTTGTACATTTCACTTAGGAGGCCCATTCTAGACCTCAAAAGTTCTCTAATGGTTTAGCTACATTTCATTAGGGGAATTTTGAGGTCTAAAACGGACCTCCTAAGAAAATTATAAAATAACACTGGAAATAATAAAATAATATTAGATTACAACATCAAATTTTAGAGGGAAAAAAAAAATCAGCCTTGTTTTTAGGGTTTTTCATTATTTCTCAATAATAAATATGATTTCCAGCCTCATTGTAACATAGTTCAGACGAATGTAGCCACCACATATCTTCTCGTAGATAAGTACCATATCACCCGAGCTAATTTGTTTTCATTCTATATGTAAGCATCTGTGTTTATGTTTATATTATTGAAAAGTAACTAGGTTCAGTCTTCATAATGACATGTGTAATTGTGATTTCATGTAATTGATGAAAATAAGAAAAATAAAATTATTATTATGCTTGTCTCATGGGATTCATGAGCAAATGATTTTATTTGTATTCATGGCTCCCATTAATATCCTTTAGGATTTTTCATCTAGTCATAAAAGTAAATTTGAGTCTATGTTATGTGTGAAGGACCCTGCTTGGGCATACTGCATTTTATGAGTCATTAGATAAGTATAAATATCCCTCCAAGACCATGCAAAGTCTCCTCCTCAAGTCAAATTCAAAAATAATAATGTAAATTCCCCAAAGGACATGTCAGCTCACGTACACTCATGTCAGCTCATGTATAGAGGGAAAAAACTATTTATAGGTAGCATGGCCTCATTTCAGAAGGCATATTTCGGTGAAGTTTTCTGTGATGGTCTACGATGAACATAAGTGTGAGAAATGAGATAGAAGCCTCTAATAACCAGTGAAGTAAAGGAAAGGAAGAGAGATATTCTTAGGGTACTTTGTGGGATTGTTTTAAGGGTAGAAATCACCTATCTATGCTAGAAGTATGTTAAAACAATAAGGACGAAAATAAATATATTGCAACAGTGAAGGACGAGAAAAGGATAAGTTTGTTGTAGTATTGGTGAAGTCCTCCTAGAGATTTGAAGTGGGACAAGGACTAAAGTTAATATATTGTAGCAGTGAAGGCCAAGGAGAGGAGAATTTTGTTGCAGTAGTGATGCACTCCTCCTAGGGAGCTGAAGTGGAAGAAGGTTGAAAGTCTAAAGCAAGCCAAGGTTGAAAAAGAAGTCGAGAATGAGGAAGGAGGAGAAGGTTGACTATATTTGAAAAAGGAGCTTTGTGTCTTTGTCTTGGAGTGGAAAATAGGTCAAGAGTCATGGTCTTGGTATTCGTCAATTGGAATATCTACAAGAAGAATATTTTGTTAAGGTTTTCCTCTCAAGTGGGAGAGGTTTTGGCCTTGGATGATACCCTATATTCTGTGTCTCTTTCCTTTTTATGGTTTATGCATTGGTAGTTTTTTTACGAAGAAGAACACTAATAACCTAAGCAAAATAAGATCCTAATCTACATAAGTAAAAAAAAATCACAAGAAGATACTAATAGAAGATAAATCACTTAATTCCTATGCCCTAGACTTTCTCAACATGCTAACAGATCTAAGGTAACAAAGTCAAGGAAGGGAACCGAAGGGTCAAATCTGGAGGAAGGAATCAAAGCAAACATAATCTTTAAGACAAGATCAACAAAGGAGGCATTATAGCCCTTGATCGAAGAAGGACTCTACAAATAAGTCTTGGGATCATCATAAAGAAAATATGGCCAAGTTAAAGATATATTTGAATCAAGGTCCTTACCATTGAATAAATCACCAAGAATTCATCATTGATATTCATCAAAGGATCCAAAGACATATCACTCTCTGTGGGATCAAGGAAAACTCTTGAAGAAAGCTACCTTCACCAAGGAGAAGTTTTATATCCTCTATATCATCATCAACGTCGAGGAAGCATCAAGAAGAAGGATCATCCTATCAAGTAAGTATATTTATATCTGTCAAATTTTCGTTTTGCAAGGAAGGAAAAACATTGGTTGAGGCTTCAAACTATCTTTCATGGAAGAAAATGAGAGATTCGAATCTCATTGAAAATGAGGTGATGGAATAATTCAAGGGATCTATCACAAAACTAGGAGAGGAATATGCTCAAGATCTTGCCAATTATATGAAAGAGGAATTTAGGGTCAAAGGATTCTTATAGAACCCATCAAGGATCCCCTCATCCCATATCTATATAAACTTGAAAGTTCAAAATAAGTATATGAAAAATTGGTAGAGCTGTATTTCATAAGCACTGCTAGAGAAGTCATCTCGTTAAGGAAATAACTCTACAAGTTGAATATGTCAAGGGAATATAGAATATCCTCATACATTATGAGGATATCTAAAATCCAAGATCAATTACAAGATCTGGGAGAAGTAATGATTGATAGGGAAATGACTACAGTTGTACTAAATGCACTATTGGAGGAATGTGAAAACTTTACTTCAAGTATTTATGGGAAGAAAAAAACTAATCCTTTCCATAATTTGTGGTCACTATGCAATATTGAAGAATCTAGGTTAAAGTAAAAATATGATGTGGGATTAATTGAAAAAAATTAGGCATATGTTGTTATGACAAGAAGTAAGGGAAAACTTGGAAGGTTTGGTCCTCATAAGAAGAAGAAGAACATGGCTAAAATACAATTCTATGCGTGTCAATAATATGGGCACTATAGGAGAGATTTTCCTAAGCTTAATAAGTACAATAAAAAAGAGTAAGAGAAGAAGCCCATATCATTGAGGAACTGGAGGAAGTTGAAAAGAAGAAGTCGAAGGAGGAAGTAATAGATCTCCATTATTCAAATAGTCTTCCTCACATAATTTCTTTTCAAATTCCTAAGCATTATAAGAAATGGATATCATGATTCACTAAGTAAAATAATGGAATGCATCAAGGCATTAGGAAATCATTGAAAGTGATAGCTTGGGACATCATCATTAGAAAATCATGAAAGTCAAGTAGAATCTATGGAAGTAAAGTATATAGTTCTTGGGAATCTCATTGAAAAGACAAGTGGAAAGGTCACCTATTACAAGGTTCATCATACATCTGTCAATTGGTAACATTTGCCGTTGGGGATACTCTATATCCTCAATATTCTCTGATGGAATATTCATTGAAAGGCTCACCAATCATGAGAGGAAGAAATTATTTCATCAGGAATTCCAAATTTGTGGAATTCATGGGATGATGGTATGATGACATAAAAGTGAAGTAGATCAAGGGATTGAATCTCTTTCAATCAAGGAAGATGTTGCAAGAAGTCTGGATGACCCAAAGGAAAATGAGGTATATATTCTTATATTCAATATTAAAGATTCAAGTCCGATGGTTGTAGAAAACATGGACCAATGCTCTATCTTGAGAGCATAACCAAAAGAAAAGAACTCCTCCCTCAAGGGGATGCAAGAATGCATGGGCCAAAAATTCACTAGATTAAATCAACATAATATGTCCTCATATGAAGTATGAGGTGGTTTAACACAATTGAGGAGCTATGATTGGAAGCTATTCAGAATGAATTGTGTGAAAAAAGGAAGAGATCATGGAATATGAAACCATGGTAAAGGAAATGAACATTCGATAGACCAATAATATTTGACTATATCCATGGAAGATATGAAGACTTTGATGAAGTATGAAAAAGAAAGAGACCCTTGACAATATATAAATATGGGAGATGTGTCGATATGTATGCATGATGATGATGTGAAATTGCAGATGTCATGATGAAAAACCATCAAAAAGGTAATGTTTATTTTAATCTTCATTCCTTTATTTTTGAACAAATATATGGATGGGTTTATGCATGGATTCTAAGGGAAGATTTATGGATGTCTTCCACCACCGATGCACATCTAGTAGGATGAAATATCCTTAAGTAAACATGGCATGAAGAAGGAAACATGGTATGAAGGAAGACTTGTTGGATTAATGGAATACTTTGGTGATAACATTCAAGACTCATGGATGAAAGTGATGGATGGTCGGTGCCCTATGTAGAAGTAACAAACATGAAGACTCCTAGATAACGAAAAGAAGTTTATGACATCGTGAGGAGGAGTTCTTCAAGCAGCTGGTTGCCCCATCATCTCCACCTGAGGAGTTGTTGTAGGTTGCTAATTAAGAGGGATCCCAGAAATAAGTTTATTACTTGGAAGTTCATAAGCCAAGTGTAATATTCCTAATTAGCCATGAGCTAGTTGGAATATGAAATTTTGTTTTGCTGCTTTGTTTTATGAATAAGAGGATAATGGAGGTCCAGAAGTATCCTTAATAATGAATAAATCAATTCCAATGTGAAAAGGATATATCGTGGCAGCTTAATTGAGCACCTTTAGGTCTGAAAAGGGGCTGGAACACCTTGACTGGGTCAACTTTTACCAAATCAACACCATTGTCAGGGAGGAGTGACCATCAATGAAAGACAATGATGTTTTAGATGGAGATGCTTTTCATGGAAGTAGTGCCATTATTGGATGGGGCTTAGGGTTTGGAAGATCATATCTTATAAAAGGAAGAGGATGGCATCCACATTCATTATGTTAATGTATTTTATATTTAACATATTTAACGACATGGTGAAGGCGCTGTCATTTCTCATCACTGGAGTGATCAACCAGTGTAGTAACAACAAGTTTCCAAATGCTCTACAATGCCTACATTCTTGGCAGTGGGAAATGAAGGGTTTCAAGAAAAAGAATCCCTTGAAGACTATTTCATCGAGTATGAGTCTCAAACTCAAAGATTCAAGGACCACTTGATTTTTCAAGAATTTTGTCAAATCAAGGACAATAGGAGACCCAGGCATCACAATAGAGGTGGAGGATTCATTCATAATCATGATCTACACCACACTATGGGCAGATTTTCCTTACCCAAATTTCATGGGTCATCTAAATGCACTGCCAAATCATGGGTATAGAAGCTTGACATCTACTTCCAATTGAAAAAATTTCCAGAAATGGAGGCCATTAAGATAGCAACACTACACCTTGAGGGTGAAGCACATGATTGGTGGTTCCATGGCTTGTCTACATTGGGTCATGCCAATGTGACTACATATTCAGAGTTCACAAGGAGGCTGGTGGAGAGGTTTTATAAAAGAGATCCTGAAGCACCATTCATGGGGCTTGCAAAGCTTAAACAATCAGGTAATCCAGAAACTTACATTTCTGAATTTTTGAGACTTTCTGTTATGGTTCCTGATTTATCTACAGCAAAAGGGTCTAGATGTTCAATGATGGGTTAGATGAACCTCTTCATGGGTTGGTTAAGTCTACCAAGCCCACTACCCTTCAAGATTCCATTGAAAGGGCTAGATATCTTCAAGATTCCTTGCCAAAAGCAAAGGAAACATTTCAGCATAAGCCCTCTTTTATATAAAAGGGAAAATATGAGAAGGCTCCTCTTTCAAAGGAGAGCCAAAATAAAAAACCTCTTGATGATGATGTCCAAAGATATTTAAGGAGAAGGAATCTTTGCTTCACATGCCAAGAATCTCGGGCACCCGGACATATATGTGCAGCATGAAAGGCACACTACATAGAGGTTTTCTCAGATGATGATGAGGAAGAAGAAGATGAACCAAGAAGAGGTCACAGCGCTGACACAATAGGAGATGAACCAACGCCATCAGGAGATGGGAATGGGGCATTTGATCCAATTGGAGGGGCTCTTGCATCATTGAGAGGAGTACCTAATTACTTGACCTTGAGGTTTCGAGGTTCCAACTTAGATCAGAGGGTTTCTGTTTTGATTGATAGTGGGGCTACCCACAATTTTATTGATGCCCAACTAGTGCAAAGGAGGGCAATACCCACTGATGCTTTTGAGGGATTTTCTATTTTGGTCCCAGGAGATAGAACTACGCAATGCATGCATTATGTTCCATCCTTATCAGTCACCATGGGGACATATAAATTGACTGGTCACTTCTTTGTGGTTGACATACCTGACACCAATGTGATATTGGGTGTGCAATGGTTGATTACTTTGGGGAAATTCACCATAGATTGGGAGACTTTGCAAATGGAATGGGTGGATAGAAAGAGTGGCAAGACTCAAATGATTAAAGGCATGCACACATATCCCTCACATACAAATTCCACACATAAATTAGAGATGGATTTGCGCAGTGGAAGCAAGGACCTAACAGTCCCATCTATTATGCACATGACTTTGGCTCATGGGACATTATTATTTTGTGGAAAACCACTTGGGAGGCCACCTGATGCAAATTTGGTGAGGCATGTCTCACATCATGATGCTAAATTCATAGATCCAGGAGGAATGGGAGCATTACAAGGCCAAGATTCAACGCTGAGAGTCTTGGGTAGACTTAAGGAGGAGGGAGACATTCTCCCAACATCATCATTACCCACTCTCATTTCAAATTATGCGTTGTGGGAGGAGAAGCATGGGAAGGATAGAAACCTTCCAACATATACCTTTGGCATGGGATATGTCAAGGAGAAGGGCAGCCATATGAAAGATGTTCTTTGTGATAGATCATCAGTGCTGTCACTATGGAAGATTGATCCATATTGGAAATCCCAATTGTTGGTGGATTATTCCAAGGATATTTTTACATGCATGATACGTGATGACCAGCTACATGAAGAGGGATATTCAGTCCAAGAAGAATTCATCTAATATCATGGTAGGATATTCTTATCTAGAGCCTCCAAGCTTAAGGAGAAGTTGCTACAAAGGGCTCATGAAGATTTCCTTTTCAACCACACTTATTCCATGAGAGCTTACAACATTATCATGGAGAGCTACAATTGGGAAGGCTTTGAAGAGGAACTGTATCAACATTTTCAAAGATGCACGAACCATGTGGGGTTGGAAGAGAGACATAACTCACTGAAGGAGTTATCATAGCCACCTCTTTCCTCTTTTGGAATGAGAGGGGATATATCTGTGGACCACTCGATTTGTATGAGCAGAATTTTTGGTAAGGAACATGCTTATGTACATGATGTTTCATTTGACAATTACTTGCATTTCTTTACCATCTATATGCAAGCCATAGCTCCAAGGAGAATAATTATTCCATATAAAATTCAGGGCCAACTTTGGGCCATAAATATTTATGAACATGGGCACTCCCTTGGAGGACACAGGGAGATGTTGTATCATTGTGGGTGCACTCCAAAAGCACCAAACATATATCACACTTTCAGCCATTGTGAGAAGACTTGGGCAGCAAGTAAGTGGTGGAGAAACCACTTACCATATCATTATCTGATGCATTTGGGAGATTTATTGCGCCGGTTCCACATGTGGGACTATGACCCACCTCCATTTTTACAAATTTCTATTTGTCACTGTACTTAGTTTTGATCCCATACATTGATTATGTGCTTATTCTTTTTATGGGAATGATTGGAGGGAGGATGGGAGGAATGTATGTTCCCTATGGGAGAGAGATTCTCCATGTTCATTACGCTACATGTTTTAGGGAGAACATTGGGCAAATCATGTTTGTTTCATTGGAACTATTGTCTCCTTGTGGGATGAATTATTTGCATCTCTTAAGAAATTTGGAGGAGCATTTCATGGAGGGATGGATTGGGAGAAACTTAGCTTATGAGGGAAGCTTATCACATGATAGTGTCACCAATGGTGGAGGAGAAGAGTTGCAGCACTCACCTTGTCAGTTTCTTGAGAACAAGCAACATTTGGGAAGGGAGGACTATAATATTCCCAATTAGCCATGAGCTAGTTGGAATATTAAATTTCATTTTCATGCTTTGTTTTACGAATAAGAGGACAATGGAGGTCCATAAGTCTCCTTAATAATGAATAAATCAATGCCAATGTGAAAAGGATATATCTTGGCAGCTTAATTGAGCACCTTTAGGTGTGAAAAGGGGCTGGCACACCTGGACTGGGTCAACTTTGACCAAACCAACAACGTTGTCATGGAGGAGTGGCCATCAATGAAAGATTGCGTAGTTTTAGATGGAGATGCTTTGAATGGAAGTAGTGCCATTATTGGACGGGGCTTAGGGTTTGGAAGCTCATATCTTATAAAAGGAAGAGGATGGCAGCCATATTCATTATGTTAATGCGTTTGATATTTCTGAATATATGGTCTGTTTAGACATATAACTTTCTCTAGTTGTTTAGCTGAGATTGGGTGTTGTTTAGCACTGGGTGTTCTTGATTGAGAATCCCACCTCTTCCATTGAGAATCTCTTGGAGGAGTCTTGTACTACGTTTTCCACTTGCAGGCTTAAGGCCAAGCTTCATCCTTCAACTACAGTGTAGATCCTGTTGAGGGTTGAGTTGTTTTGCAGGTTGCAGCAGTGGAGACCATCTTTGGGTCATTTCAGTACTTATTTTCAGTGGAGAAGGGTTCCTTTCTTTTGGCAAGATATTAAGGAAGGCCCTTGCGCTTATTATCATATCTTGGCTTTAGGACATTGATTTATTTTCCCCCACAGCACAGTTTATTTCTAGATCTGTGTTATTTTGTGGGAGGAGTTGTAGGGTGGTTTTGGCACACCATTTGGAGAGGAGGTTTTCTAGAGAAGGGATCAGCCCTTAGAGATTATATTAGAGGAGGCTGCATTGTTTTTCATATCAGATCAACCACACTTTCCAGATTAATATTTTGCAGTGGATCTTCAGCCCTAGGGCTTAGATTCCCATCTTATACATGGTTTTTTGCTGAAAATCCTTAAGGGTTCTTCAAAGGAAGTTGTATAGTGCTTAGATCTGAATTAGATCTATATTTTGTGGCATATATCAGCCTTATATATGTTTTTTAATCATTTGTTGTAGCAGTGCCTTTAAAACAACGTTGTAGCATCCTTCCATCTCTTTATATATAGTAGCAACACCTCTTTTGAGGGAGTTTGTCCATTGGAGGCTTGTTCTTTCTTATTGTACATCTTATGTACATTTTTCTACTATTATAATGAATGAAAGGTATCCATATTTTCCTCTTTCTTTTATATGATGTGTTACACTATTGTCCCAGCATTTTGCACTATATTCCTGCTTTTCCCATTTGGGAATATTACACCAAGAGGGAGCTTAGGTACCTTCATTATGTAGGAATGAGTACATTCCTTTATTGGAATAGATATTTCCTCCATGATTAAGAGGGAGAGATAGACACATCATTATTTTCTTCACTTGGTAAGACAAAATGGAGGATTGGGTAAACATCTAGCATTCAATGCTCTTTGAAGATGCGTTAGGGCATGCAATATAAGAGTACTCATTGAGGACCGATATTATTTGAGGATTGGGAATCTAAGATAAGAATATTCCTATTTGAACACACCCTAAGAACCTATGTGGGGTATGTTCAAAGAGATATAATGATGAGGGCGTCTATACGTCATTGGTCTCGCCAGTATTAAGCTCAAATATCGTGGAGAGATAGAGATATTATTCAAGGCCTTGCTATGTGGAAATGTTGGTTGATATGATGCTAAACAGATGGGTTACCAATCTGACTCTTCTTATGAGAAATTATTCAGATTGAGAATGACCAAGTACCATTATGAATACCTCCCTACTTAAGAGGAAGTGTTGAAAAGTAACTAGGTTTGGTCTCCATAATGACATGTAATTGTGATTTTATGTATTTGATGAATAGAAGAAAAACAAAATTATTATTATGCTTGTCTCATGTATTTCATGAGAAAGGAAAATTATTTTTAGTGATGGATTCCATTTAGAGGCTTTAGGATTTGTCATCTATTCGTGAAATTCAATTTGATTCTGTTTCATTTCTGAAGGACCCTCCTTGGGCATACTACATTTTGTATGAGCCATCAAATAAGTATAACATCCCTCCAAGACCAAGCAAAGTCTCCTCCTCAAGTTATATTAAAAAAGAATAATATAAATTCCTCAAAGGACATGTCAGCTCACATACACTCATGTCGGCTCATATACAAAGGAAAATAATTATTTATAGGAAACTCGACCTATTTTAGAAGGCATATTTTGGTGAATTTTTCTCTGATGTTCTACGGTGAATATAAGTACAAGAAAGGAGATAGAAGCCTATAGTAACCATCGAATTAAAGGATAATAAGAGCGAGGTTCTTAGGGTGATTTTTGGGATTTTTTTAAGGGAAAAACAGACCTATCTATGCTCAAAGTCTATTACAATAGTAAGTATGAAAAGAAATATATTGCAGTAGTGAAGGTCGAGGAAATGAGAAGTTCTTTGTAGTAGTGGTGCAATCCTCCTATAGATTTGAAGTGGAAGAAGGCTGAAAGTTAATATATTCTAGCAGTGAAGGCCTAGGAGAGGATAAGTCTATCGTAATAGTGATGCATTCCTCCTATGGAGCTGAAGTGGAGGAAGGTTGAAAGTATAAAGAAATCCAAGGTTGAAGAAGAAGTTGATAAGGAGGAAGGAGCATAAAGTTGACTATCATGGACAAAGGAGAATTATTTCTTGGTACTTGAGTGGAAAATTGGTTAATGGTCTTGGTCTTCGTCAATTGGAATGTCTATAAAAAGAATAATTTATTAGAGTTTTCCTCTCAAGTGGGAGAGGTTTGGGCCCTGGATTTTAGCCTATATTTTGTGTCTCTTGTCTCTTTATGGTTTATGCATTGGTATAAATTTTATGAAGAAGAAAACTAATAACCTAATTAAAAGAATATCCTAATCTAAAGAAGCAAAAATAAATCACAAGGAGTTACTAATAGAAGATAAATCACTTAATTGCTATGCCCTAGATTTTCTCAACATGGTGTTAGAGCTAAGGTAACAAAGTCAAGGAAGGCAATGTTATCAAGGGACACTCGAGGATAAAATATATAGGAAGGAATCAAATAAAAGATAATATTTAAGACAAGATAAACAAAGGAAGCATTATAACCCCTGATCGAAGAAGGAGTCTACAAAGAAGTCTCCGGATCATCATCAAGAAAGGAAGGCCAAGTTGAAGATATATTTGAATAAATTTCCTTACCATTCAATACATCACCAAGAAGTCATAATTAATTTTCATGAAATGATCCAAATAGATCTCACTCTTTGGGGTTTCAAGAATCACTCTTGAATAAAACTACCCTCACCAAGGAGAGGTTTTCTATCCTCTATGTCATCATCAGCATCAAGGAAGCAACAAGAAGAAGGAGAAAACTATAAATTAAGTATATTATATTCTTCAAAATGTCTTTTTGCAAGGAAAGCAACAAACTAGTTGAGGCTTCAAACTATCTTTCATGAAAGAAAAGGACAAATCTAAATCTCATTGAAAATGAGGTGATGGAACATGTCAAAGGATCTATCACAAAACCAGGAGAGGTATATTATCAAGCTCTTTCCAATTATATGAAAGGGTAATTTAGGGCTCAAAGGATTCTCATAGAATCCATCAAGGATCCCCTCATCCCATATGTATCTAGACTCAAAGCTTAAAAATAAATATATGACAAATTGGTAGAGTTGTATTTTGTAAGCACTGTTTGAGAAGTCATCTCATTAAGGCATGAAATAGACAAGCTAAATATGTCAAGGGAATATTGAATAGCCTCATAATTTATGATGATATATGAATTCTGGGATCAACTACAAGATCTGGGAGAAGTCATGTCCAATAGGGAAATGAATACAATTGTACTAAATGCACTACTGGAGGAATGTGGTAACTTTAATTCAAGTATTTATGGGAAGAAAGAAGCTACTCTATTCCATGATTTGTGGTCACTATGCAAGATTGAATAATCCAGGTTAAGGGAAAAATATGATGTGGGATCAGGTGAGAAAAATCAGGCTTATACTACTATGACAAGAAGTAAGGGAAAAATTGGAAGGTTTGGTCCTCAAAAAAGAAGTAGAGAATGGCTAAAATAAAATTCTATGGGTTTCAAAAATATGTGTTGTTGGCTTACCCATTTTTCCTTCCTATGGCTTACCTAGGTTCGGAGTTTATGACTAAACCAAAAAACCCTCCAACTACTGGCCCTTTCGGCAGTGATCTACTGGCAGAGACCAAAAGTCTCACCTGAAGCATTATGGGGGGGGTGATGGAACAAGGTTTCCGCACCCCGAGGGAGAAATTAATGAAGTATTACTCAGTATAACTAAATGCGAAATTATATTGATAATAAATAGATGCACGCAACAACATATAGCAGAATCATAAAGAATGCACAGTATTTAAAAGAATAACACAGATTCATTGTTCACCTTAGCACAGATACAACATACATAACCGGATCTAGATCTAAACAATGAAAATACTTAAACAGATCTATTAACCAGCAACAATCATTCATAATCGTACCAGATATCCTTGCACAATCATCAATAAGTAAGAAAGATAATGCGATCTTAACATAACATAAGCAATAGAAAACTCATATGCATAACACAATAAACTTGCCAAAACTCTCCTTTCTATTAGCTTCAGATCAGTCAATCAATACATCAACTTTCCCTTACAAAACCCTTCCGCACACACAACCAACGGAGTCTGCACATAGCCAGGACTAGGTCTTCCTGCACACAGCCAACAAGATCCTCTTAACCCAACCCAAACAACCCTTACAGAAGCATAATCTTATCAATTATCTTACTTAGAACTACTTATCTTAGACATGATCTATCTATTTATATTCGTCTAGCACACAGATACTATGGTCCCAAACCATGGTTTGAGGCCCATATTTTATCCTTAAGCCTATTTACATCAAAATTGGGGACTTTGACCCACCCCAAATCCCCTTGACTCCCTTTATGCAGCACGCACATACAAATTTATACAAAATGACTTCATAAATTGTACCCCAGGGGACCCCGCTCCAACAGGCCCCCAACGCAAACATGTGACTCTTCCTGAGTCACTGAGGCACTTTATCCTTGATCTTGGACTAGAGAGCACTAAGAGAAGCCTTGAGAGGGAGCGTTGAATCCAAACTTTGAGCTGTGGCAGCTTGCGCTTGCCGAACTAATTTTTCAGTGCTAGGCCCTTCAACAGCCATCTCGATGCTACGATGAGTCCGATGGATGGTCTTCAATGTGGTATCCAGTGTTTGAAAAATATAAAGTGCTTCCTCTACCCATGGTTGCATACGTTGCTTCATTAATTGGTCCTTCCGACGAAAATTTTCAATCTTTGTCTGAATTGTACTACACTCTTGCAAATGAGCAAGGCGTTGCATGAGAACTAATGTTGGCACCACTATCCTGATTTCCTTAAATTGGTTCTCCTTCTGGTGGAGGGCGTCCCATAGCTGTTGCACTACTGGATCATTTTGGACAAATGTCCAAACACTCATAGCCTCGTCAAGAAAATTTTCACATTGAGTGACTGCAGCAACAATACTACCTCAGGCCTATTTAACTTCAACAACTCTCTACGCCTGCACCTATGTTGGCATCTCTAGCTGCAACTTCATTTGAAGATCTGAAATTTGCTGTTCATACTCTATCTTTATAGATTTCACCTTCACATGTGCTGATTTCACCGCAGCATCCAATCCTTTGAGTTTCTTGACAAGCGTAGCTGTGGCCAAGACAACTAGAATATCTCAGAAAACTTGGTGAATTTTGGCCTCCAGTGTAACGCGCTGGGCATCTGCTTCTCTACAAGCTACTTCTGTTTTCTACTACTGGGCATCCCTGTTATGCAAATGCACAGTAGCTTCTCTATACTGGAGCTTGTCTGTGATCATGGAGTGCATAAGATGTAACTTTCCTGCATGAAACGCTGAAAGATTAATGTGAGCATCAACTATTCCTTGAAACTGGAGATGTCGGTTGGCATCCATCTAAATATTTGGTAGGAGTATGTGAAAAAAGCGTCCATCCCCATAGGCTGGTAGAGAAACATCAAGTGGTTTCATGCTCGTGATTGGCGAGTTGGTCTGATTCACTTGAATCACGTTGTCTTGAATCTGGCTCGCCTGTTCTTTGAGTTCCTGAAATCCAACTTGTACAAGTTCCAGCGCAGAATTGTACTGGGCTTTTATGTTTGTCTAGCGATCCTTCGTTGCAGACGTGATAGTGTTAGATATTTCATTTAATTCATCTTTTGTCAGCGTTAGGACATCTTGCCCTTCCCTTTTGGAACCTTTCTACTTTTTGTGTGATCCTCCAATGGCCTCAGAGCTGCGCTTGAGGCCTTTGGATGTTTCAGCTTCGCCTGTCTCCTTTAGTGCATATCCTTCTTTTCAGGAACTTTTGTTGTGTCGATAGTCTTGCCAGTTTTTGTAGGGGTTGCTTCATTTTATGTTTCTTTCTCTGTGATATTTTCTGTCACTGTCTCTGGCACCACCTTTGTGGTTTTCTCGGTGGCTTTCTCCATTTATTTTCATGTCAGAATGTGCTGCTTCGTCGGGGTAGGTGGTGTTAACTAGGCCAATGGACATTCCACTATCACTGTAACTAAATCTTCCTCTGTCACCAGATATGGTAGCTCGTACCATAATCCTTACACGACATCCTTTACATGTATATGAATATTATGGAATGTGGCTTTGAAATCCGCTACCATCTTGTATTGATCATACAAGGTAGGTGACAGTCGCGGCTTTGACTGCATCTCTTGGTTCAAGGTAGCATCATACAGAACCCATAAAAACTAATTTTCTTTTTCATGCACTGGGTCGGAAGAGTTCCATAATGTCATGTAGCACACAACTTTGCACATTTTATACTCAATGTCTGGGAACTCTGTGTCTTTCGAGCCTTTTTCATAGTGTCCTGCAAGTGCAATCACATGCGTAGGCACCTCCTTGGGTCTGCACCTATGCATAATCTTGCAGGCCAAGATCAAAGTACCAAAATGCACAACAGGGTCATTAATTTCCTCCACAACAAATCACTAGTTCTTCCATGTGACATTATATCTCTTCTTCATTTGATCTGAAACTGCCTTCTCTTGTGCCTTACCACCAAATTCAACCATAAGGTCAGCCCCCTTAGTAGGTAGACCCGTTATTATATGAATTAATTAAGCGTAAATGGTGATGAGCTCTCCCAACCAGAGCGCATCATCATGGACTAGAGCCAACAACTATCTGACACAGATATCATTTATGGGTTGTGCCCAAAATGAGGGATCTACATCAAAGTGAGCAGGCCTACCTTATGCAGACCTAGCACCCCCCTCTTCGGCTTGAGGTGCACAATGCCTCCTTCGTAAGTGACATGATCCAAATATAGCTCTGGTACGAGCTTGGGGAACTTCTCGACATCAGCAATGTCCCAATCATCAAACCTTAGCCGTGGAATCTTTGCGAGCATGTCCCTTTCCATTGGGACATTCTCAGGGATCAGAGGTACTTGAATACTCGTGTGCACCTTGTCTAGGTCCTTAGGTGCCTTTACAAATGGTTTTTGCGATGCAAGATAGCTTGGGAGTTGCGAGAATGGGGTTATTTCAACTACTTCCTCATCTTCTTCTTCAATGGTTTCTGGGACTTCTGCCATGGGTATTTTCATCTTCTCTCCTACTAAAGGGCATGGTATTGGGGTCTTCTCTTAGGGAGATCTGCGCATTCCAGAGGATTGCCCCTTCTTAGTCTTATATGGCGCAGGTGTTTCCATAATAGGCACCTCAGGTGCAACAGGGTCATCACCTGGTCTCGTGGCTATCATTTTTTTGGAAATTACATAACCTATCTCTGCTCGGTGCAATGTGTCCTCAAACCTTGGATCCAAACAAGACATAGACACAGCAAATGTGATTGCAAACAAAGAGATCAAAGCACAAAAATCACTCAGAAATCAAAGGGAACTATTGCGACCCCATAGGTCATATTTATACTTGTGGTGCAACTTCAACGACTCCTTGTGCATTAATGATGCTCCAAAACTAATAGAACGGTCCCAAATCTGGAAAAATACCTTCATTAAATGCATCCTAGACGCTCCCAAAAATAGTAATAAATTTGTCTTATCCAATTTTACTATTCCAATGGCTAGTTTTTGACACCTCTGCGACCCATTCAACCTCCTTGCGCAAATACCATGTGTGTGTCACACCTTGTTGCACATATATTCCAGAGCTATAGAGAACCATCTACAGGTCATCCCCCCCAATGCAGGATTTTTGACCAGGTAATTCAAAGCATATCGAGTAGTGTCCGTTACGTCCCTTAACAACTGCAAACTTCTGTGACATTCTCCATCCCAAAGGAAAGGAACACCTCTTCTAAGTAATCTGGTCATGGGCATAGTTATCAACTCATAATTTGGAATGTTATTCCTGTAATACCCAACAAGGCTCATCATGGAGCACATTTTTCTCATATTCGCAGGGGAGGGGATCAGGGTTCCATCAACCGTGCTCGGTTCCCGAGATTCCATAAGTGTCAATTGTTTACCCTTCAAAATATCTATTATCGATGTATTAATAATTTTGGGGATGAAATCTTGGTCATCATGTTCTGAGCTAAATGTAATGATAAATCTCTAAGTCATCACATACCATTCAATAGCACCTCTTCCCAGCTCTGTCTCCAAGTACCATTGAGTGAGAACCTTTCCCAATGTGTGAATAAACATATGGACCTATTCAGGGTTGGTTCTACACACCATAATTGAGTCCATTTGGCCAATGTCTATGAAAATCCTCTTTGCTAGAGTATACATCTTCCATTTAATAACTAGACATTCAAACCGCAACCTCATCATGCACACACATTCCTCCCAATTACCCATATTCTCCTTATGAGTTTCTCTCCATCTTGCTGGAGTGGCACGCAAGCCAAGATCCAAAGCATGGAATCTCTATCCTTCAGGAACATTCCTTTCAATCTCTCCTATAAACATGCTCACATTAGTGGAGCCATAATAGTGTGGTAAATCATGTACCTCATATGTTATACAATGAAAATATCGGGTCACACGATTACAGCGCAATGTAGACACCTCATGTAATCAGTTCTGTCAATTCTTTAGTTCTTCATCAAATTCTGAAAAAAAGAGCTATCCTTCTCCCACTTAAGATTCCCATCTGCTGTTTAATTAATCCATTTTTCCTCGAGCAATGCTCGCTTATAGATTTGATCGATCTCATCCTCAACGTGCACTGGTTCAGTATATATTTGGCCTTCTGCATGATCTAGAGGAATGATGACCCTAACTCCATTGATTTCAAATTCCATCCTCCTTATCTTCATATTGATAATACCATCCATGTCAATGGCCCAATATAATCCTAACAGTGCAGGATAGGGATCAGTATCATCTACAATTCGTATGACTTCAAAGTCGACCATCACCTTAACACCCTCTATATTGACCACAACCTATGAAAACCTCCCTAAATAAATGATCTTTTGCTGATTGGCCATGCATAGTTGGATAGTAGACCACTCCAGCTTTGGCTGTCCCATGCGCTGCAATGTTTGCTTTGATAGAAAGTTAGCATATGACCCAAAATCTAAAAGAACTTGGTCCATTTCCTAAGCACCAATCTGCTCAGTCATACACATCTCTCTACCCATTCTCTTCTTGTTCTTATAAATTTTGTTGAATGTTGATTGTTCTACCATGGGTTGTTCTTTCTCTCCGCAATTATCTATTAATTCCTGCAGATTTTCGATAGCCTTATTGTTGCGCAACAATTTTATACATGCTTGTAGAAATGATTTTATCTCCTAATCTCCTCCCGCTCCCTTCATTTTTCTACCAGATGTTGAGGTACTTCCTTCTGAAAATTATTTCCATGCTTCAATAAAGGTCTCTTTTGAGCGCTTAATATTAAAGCCTTCTTTATTTTCAGGTGCTTTACAGATCCATACATCAGTGCCTGGTTGTTTCCATTTATCTTGATTGGTGGCTATACCACTCCTAGTAACCACATTCACACTTGGATCTTCTTCATGATTTTCTGCGCGAACCATATGACGATTTTGGGTTGGGGTCTATGTATTCTTTTCCTGCATTTTAGCAATAAAGACAGGAAAATATTCTATAACATGATCAAATTGTCTACAATACCTACAGGACTATCGTCATGGATTCAGACAGTCATGCACATAATGGCCAACATCTCCACAGTTATAGAAAATCACTTATCTCTTCCTTGGCCAGGTCCTCGGCCTCTTCCTCTACCTTGGAATCCTCCGCGCCCAGAAGGGGATGCTGGTGATGTAGGCTCAACCTGAATTCTATATATCTCTACTTTATCCAACATCGTATCAAAATTGCAACAATTCTACTCATCACACCCTAATGACGAACAAAATTTGCAAAATAAATACTTCAAGTTAGGCTGATATTTTCTGATCCTTGGGCAAGAATCTGTGTCATGTAATCCAGCGATTTCACAGATAGTTCACCACATGGGATTTTTCAATGGAATAGGACCTCTAGCATTCAGATAATTGTAGAAGATGGATAGTGGTCTTTATGGTGGCCAAAATATTTGCATTGTATACACCATACCTTTGCACAGACCCCCTTGCCTTTGTCTTTCTACAAACTTTGAATTTCTAAATGCATGGCTTCTAGCTGATTCTCAATCTGTTGAGTTCCCAGTGTAGTAGGTGTTCGAGTAGCCCCCAATTTCATTGAGACTTCCATAGCCTCAACTTGTGTGGCAATATTTTGGTGACCTAATGGCTGGCGCAGATGTGGGAGAAACATAGAAATGAAGCATTCCTTATGCTGAGTGTCATCAATAACAAATCCACCATCTCTGATGGTGCGCTTGAACCTTTAACCAGCCTACCAAATTGATCTGAATGCAAAATGGCATCCACCCATGGTGTTCATCCACCCACGTTATTCATACACACATGGATTTTACCCATGGTATTGTAAATAGAATAAACCTATGGTGTTTATTCACCTATGGTATTGTAAGTGACATATATCCATGATATTCATTCACCCATGGTATGTATCCACCCATGGTATTCATCTACACATGGAATTCACCCATGGTATTGTAAGTGGTATCTACCCATGATATTGACCCACAGTATCCACCTATGGTATCTACCCATAGTATTATAACTCAAAAAAAGATCTAAAAATTTGAAATGAAAAGTTGAAATGGATCTGATAAGATCTGCAAAATTAGAATTCCATAAAAACAAAAAAGAGAACACACTAAAAATAAAACCACAAAGAAAATTGCTTTATTAAAATAGAGAATAACAGTAGAAGCTACATTGTGGCGGAAAATCTCTTCTTTTACAAAGTGAGGCTTGTTATTTATAGCCTTTTTTTGAGTTACAATACTATGGGTAGATACCATGGGTAGATACCACTTACAATACCATGGGTACATTCCATGTGTAGATGAATACCATGGGTGGATACATACCATGGGTGAATGAATATCATGGATAGATGTCACTTACAATACCATAGGCGAATAAATACCATGGTTCGATTCTATTTACAATACCATGGGTAAATTCTATGGGTGGATGGATAACATGGGTGGTTGAACACCATGGGTGGATGCCATTTTCCATTCATATCATTCCTCCCTCCTTAAGAAGCAATGGTTCCCATTGTGTGAATTTCCCTCCTAAGAAGTCTTTGTTGAATATGAAAAACCACCAAAGAGAAGGGTTTTGTGTAGTTAGCCCATAACCATGATGAACGAAGATCTGAGGATAGAGATATCTTGTAATGCTTGTGACCAATTGTGATATTGACATTATGCCGTCTAGCAAATGGAATTCGATGAAGTGTGGGTTTTTGGATGACCCAGAACCATAGCAAACTAAGATCCGAGGATAGAGATACCCTGTAATTCTTGTGACCAACTATGATACTAACAGTGTGCGGCCTAGCAAATGGACTTCTATGAGAAGGATTTTGTGTGGTTGACCTATAACGGTGATGATGATTGTTGATGAAGTAAAAGGTGCCTAGATAGCTTGGGGTGGGAGGGCACATCTCCAAATAACCCAAGCCAAATACTGCTATGCTGAAACTAATGAATGTGAAGCAGGTGCCTACTAAAGCGAGGTGGGAGGGCACGTCTCCAAAGGGAACTGGCTTTGAATGTTGCTCCAGATTTAAAATGACCATAACTCGATCAATATAACTCAGAATATTTATCATAACCTATTTCTAGAACTGGAATGATCATTCTGCATCTTCCCATGTCTTTGAAATCTCTATATAGAGACTCTAGACTCTCAGATGCATGTAGGAACTATCCTGCTATGACAAAATTTCTGAAAAAATAGTTGATTTTGAATCAGCAATAACTCCCTCATCTGGACTCTGATTTGACCGATTGTTTTTTTGAAATTTGGTTATTTTTCAAGGGGATCTTAGATCTGTAACCATTATATGAAATTTCACACTTAAAACTGCAATAAATGACGAGAGAGCCTCTATCCATGAATTGTCGTCAGAAAAATTACTACAACATTGTTGATTTTGAATGATCGATATCTCCTTCTTTCGAAATCCAATTCTGTCGATTTTGTTTTTAAATTTGGGTATTTTTTCACAAGAAATCCAAATCTGGTCTTTTTTTTTTTATAAATATTTTACCAAAATTTTCATATTTTATCTACAAACTCGCCACCCAAAAAATTCATGGAGTTTGTTGAAGATTGCTGCAAACATTGAAACTGGAATATGCTTCAAATCCTCATACACATGGACTCGTAACTTGAATATGATACCACTGATATGGATCTTGGGGGGAGGCCCCCAAGATCTAAAAAAATTGAAATGGATTTGAAAATATCTGCAATATTAGAATGCCAGAAGAAAAAAAAGAGAGAACGCATTGCAAATAAAACCACAAAGAAACTTGTTTTATTAAAACAGAGAATAATTGTAGAAGCTACATTGTGGTGGACAATCTCTCCTTTTACAAAGTGAGGCTTGTTATTTATAGCCTTTTTTTGAGTTACAATACTATGGGTAGATACCATAGGTGAATACCATGGGTCAATACCATGGGTAGATACCACTTACAATACCATGGGTAAATTCTATGTGTAAATGAATACCATGGGTGGATACATACCATGGGTGAATGAATGTCATGGATAGATGTCACTTACAATACCATAGGCGAATAAATACCATGGGTCAATTCCATTTACAATACCATGGGTAAATTCCATGGGTGGATGGATAACATGGGTGGATGCCATTTTCCATTCAGATCACAAATGGATTCATTAGATTCCCAACGAATATCCTTGATTTATGTCGGCAACTATGCATATGACTTAGGTTTCTTAAACTGTTCTTTTAGGTCTGCTTTAATTTCTTCCAAGGTAGCATTAGGGTTTTGTTGAGCCTACCTAATGTATCAGTATAATGCGTGATATTGGAATGCAGTAGCCAACTATGATTTTCTAATATAAATATTGTTAACTTGTTGAGCCTGCCATATGACCTCAGTCACAAACCAAAAGTGATTAGTATACTCATTTCTAATGCCTCTGAAATTAGGTAACTTCATTGATGCAGCCATATCTACTTCAGGGGGGGTGGAGGTGGTGGTGGAGATGGAGATGAACTGCGCGTTGGAGTGGATGATATGTGACGTGAGTTTAGAAGTGGAGTGGATGGAGTGGGAAATAGACTCAAGGGTTTCTGTTGTGATGAAATCTCTTCTTCAAAGTCACTTGAGCTGGCAGTTTCTGGTTTAGGTTCACTATCAGATCTAAGCTTTAGAGGGATATATATAATTTTTCAAAATCTTCACGGTAAATTATTCCACTGCACATAGTTGGACCTCTCTGATGCATTCAAGCAATGTTTTCGCAAAGAAAACTCCATTCACACAATATAATTTTTAGAAATAATTTCAATGAGCACAGGAAATTAGCTCTAAGGACTTTGAAAAACCTTGTTTTTGTTTCAGAATATGACACAAATGGATCAATGGAAAATTATGTCACAAATCCTCCCAAGAGGAAATTGATCCAATGATATACCATGTGAGTGATAATATTGTCAAACCTTTCTACTTGCTAGATCAATTCATGAGTCCACTCAGTGACTACATCGTCTTTTATACAGTCATGGAATTCAGCTAAGCGCAACAACCTCTCATGTTGTTCATGCACTAAGGAACAAAAGAAAATTTCATGCACTTTTGTATAAATATATTTCTGTACCTATTGTTCATCAGACAACTTAGTACTTCTATTCTCTTGGAGCGAAATTCAAGGATCTTTCTATCCAACCAATCTTGTAATGCATTTCGTGGTGGATGCCACAACATCAAATCTCCCTTAAAATGATCTCGGTCCCAGCAATGGAACCATTTTTTGGCTTGAGGGGTCCTGACCCAGATTTAGATTTTATGGATAAACCAAAAAACCCTCCAACTACCAACCCTTTCAGCATTGATCTTCTTGTGCAAACTAAAGTCTCACTTGAAGTAGTATGGGGGGGCGTTGAAACCAGGTTTCAGCACCCTGAGAGAGAAATTAATGAAGTGGTCCTCAACAGAACTTAATGTGAACTTATATCGAATGTAAATAGATGTGCACAACCACATATAACAAAATCATAGAGAATGTGTAGTCTTTAACATAATAACACATAGTCATTGTTCACCTTAGCGCACATACACCATACATAACCAGATCTAGATCTAAACAATGCAAATACTTAAACAGATCTATTAACCATCAATAATAATTCATAATCATACCAAATATCCTTGCGCAATCATCAATAATAGATAATGTGATCTTAACAGAACATAAGAAATAGACAACTCAGATGCATAACACAATAAACTTGCCAAAACTATCCTTTCTATTAGCTTCATATCTGTCAATCAATACATCAACTTTCCCTTACAAAACCCTTCCGCTCACTTAGCCAGCAGAGCCACACACAACCAAGACTAGGTATCCACGCACATAGCCAGCAAGGGCCTCTTAACCCAACCCAAACAACAGTTATAGACGCATAAATTATCAATTATCTTACTTAGAACTACTTATCTTAGACACAATCTATCTATTTATACTCACCTAGCACACAAATACAATGGTCTCAAACCATCGCTTGAGTCCCATATTTTACCCTTAAGCCTATTTACATCAAAATTGGGGACTTTGACCCACCCCTAAGACCCTTGACTCCCTTTATGCAGTACATACATAAAAAATTATACAAAATGACTATGGAAATTGTGCCCCAAGGGACCCTGCTCCAACATGTGCACTAGAAGAGAGATTGTCCTAAGCTTAAAAAGAATAATAAAAAAAGAGCAAGAGAAGAAGCCCATATCACTGAGGAAGTAAAGGAAGTTGAAAAGAAAAATTCTAAGGATGAAGTAATAGATCTCCACTATTGAGATAGTCTTCCTCACATAAGTTCTTTTCAAATTCCTAAGTCTTCTAAATATGTATATCAAGATTACTTAAGTAAAATAATCGAATGCATCAAGGTGTAATATTCCCAATTTTCAACAAGAAATTTGGAATATTAGAATTTTTAATTTTCATAAATAATTAAGTAAATAAGAGGGTGGAGGGACCCATAAACCCCATGGATGAACAAAATCCACTTTTGATGTGTGTTCTAGATATTTCAGATCTAGATCTACATTATGGAGTAGTGGAGCAACTTATTAAATGAAGGAAGAGTGGAGATCATGGATCTTGAATGTAAAATCATGAGGATATTGGATGAGGTTAACTAAGATCATAGTGCATTCAAAGTAAGATCATAAAGCACTTATGATGAGATAGTGGAGGAAGTGGTGCATCTAATGCACACACGATGGAGAGAGTAGGAATTAAATGTATACATGATGGATATCATGGAGAGACAACACAGTCTTCATGGAGGCTAGTGGCCACATAGGCAGCGAAGTTATGGGGTGGGCCTAGGCTATGGAAGGCTCATAATATATATAATGAAGATGAAGGAACAATAGAAGGAGGATTTGGATTATTATTTTTGATCTGTTTAGATATAGATTTGTCGGTTGACATTTCTATGCATGGTTATCCTCTTTAGCTAAGTCTACAATGTTTTTTAGCACATGGTATTTCTGAGCGAAAATTCCACCCTTACCCACAGGGGATTTCGAGTGCCTACTCTGGGAATGTTTCTATTGAGCTACAATCATCATCAGGCATTGGTGCCATCTTCAGGAGGTTGATTCTATCATTCTATCTAGGAAACTGGTGGAGGATTCATCCTTTCACCTTTTTCTTCATGTTTAGCCTTTCAGGAGCAGTAGATCTGGCATTCAGGCCAGTGTATTTTACCTCCATGTAGAAATAGTCCCCTCAAGAATTGCATAGATCAATGTTGTAGATCCGAAGGAGGAAGGAAGTTTCCAGTATTTCAGTTGGAAATCCTGTGAGGGACCATCTCCTCACTTTGTATTCACTATTTCCATCATTATTGAGTTGTTTTGACATATCTAGAAGTAGGGTTGAGGCTCTCCCTCCTTGAGAGCGCATTTTTCTAAATTTTTTGAGTGTTTAACATCTATCTTTAGTGGAGGAGGAAAGAGCAGCTAGATCTTGAGGTTTTAGCCCAAGGATCTAGTGAAGGGATCAACCCTTCTTGCATCAATTTGATTGTGTAACATATTTCAACAATCTATTTGTTAGATCTAGCTTTAGATCTCCGCACCCAACAATTGTATAGTGAAGCCCTAAGAGAGTGCTTTTCCTAGATTCGTGTTGAGATTGCAACAAGATGATGAGCTTAGTGGAAAGAAGTCGCCTTCACTAAGTGGGCCCGCAGGCTATTTTTTGCGCAAAGTCTATTTTTAGACTATGTCTATTTTTAGACATATGGATCATGTTCTATGAGTTGCAGGATGCTATTTGTGGATGATTGGTCAAGTCGGGAAAAATATATGGACTTCTATTTTTAGACATATTGGGTGGAATCTATTTTTAGATTGCCAGTCTAAAAATAGATATGTGAAATATTATTAGCTCTTAATAATATTTAGACTCTAAACATTATCTTATTCTCTTGGAGCACTTCAGTTAAGTGCACAGATGTGGCACAGGAGCTGACAGAAGGAATTACGCTATTCCTGAGGGTTATGTGGAGCTATTGCATGGATACTTCAGTTAGAACTCATGTGACAGAGTTTGGTGGAGTTGATTAAGGAAGTTAGTGGAGTTGTATTCAGTTTAACTAATCTAAACATAGTTGAGCTATTTGTATTCAGTTTAACTAATTGATACAATTAGTGAGAGTGGTGTGAATTAATTATTAATTAATTCATTAATTATAAACTCATTAATCAACTAAAGAATGCATCAGTTAACTTCAGTGCATGGACAGTTTCAGTGGAGACCAGTGCAGAGATAGGTGAAAGAGAAGGTTAACTATCAGTTGTGACTATACAGTTGCTATTTGCAACACACAGATAGGTGGAGAAACCCATGAGGATTGCGCAGTACAAGCTAGGTGGTTTATCTATTTAATTAAGCCATCCCATAGCATTGAAAATGCAATAGAGGCTGGCTATCAAGTGGAAAAATATTGGAGCATGTGTTTTGCTAGATCTAGCTTGATAGTGTGTAGCAATTGAGGGTGTGCATGAGAGCTTGTGAGGAGCTTTTGTACTATGATTGTTACATGATCTCCATGACATATAATATACAGATAGTTGGGGTTTTCAGCTTTAAGCTTTCCTATTAAATACTGTGTTCATATGTGTGATTGTTTGTGGTTTTAATGTGTGCATGCAATTGATTTTATTTCCGCATGTGATGATCAATGGTAGAAGAGATTCTGTATTATGCATGAAGCTAAAATAGTGTGTGATCAAGAGAATCTCGGTGAATAATATATCAGTTATTCAAATTTCTACAATTCGTAGATCTAGAAATCCCTTTCTGGGTTATCTTGGGTATCCATCATAGAGCCCGAATCTCTATTTTCAGCATCATCGGAGCTCCAAAACTTCCTAGACCTAACTTTATATTTTTCCGGCAGTTGCAGTCCCAGTAGTTACACAATGTAATTTTCCTTCCAGCAGTCTAGTAATTATGCAGTCCCTCTTGTGGGATCATTTCAAGTTCATTCTAGGCCATCTCTTTGGCTTGAGTGTCTCATATTTTGAGCATTGTTGTATTGTTTATCCACCTCCCATATTAATAAAAGGGCCTATATTCTCTATACATTATGATGTTGTATTTTGTAATATTCAAAAATGGAGAAGACAAGAATATAGAACAAAATATAGGGAATAGCAGTGAATAGCATTAAACCAACATGTGTGACAAATATGGAGCCATTTTATTATGAGAATCAATAGCAAATAAGTATAAGAAATATAAGCACAACTCAGATAATCAAGGCAAACAAGCCTCCCATGAATACATATGTCATAACATGAATAGTAGCCGTTATACAATGCAGGAGAACCAATACAACGTAGTTTTAATGAGGGTAATTGCTACAGAAATATGTAATAATGTAGAACTCCTGATATATGGCTCAAATAGTGCCGAGACTAAAGATCTATGCTCCCAAAAACATTTCCAAGGCAACCCAGAAAGGGTTTTCGAAAATACCTAAAAGTACAAAATGCCAGAATATAACCGTAGGGCTGAATAGCAGCTGCAAATTGAACTTTGGTGTTATCACCAAAATCGTACCTAATTGGCTGCTGATCATACAACTTCAGTGTAACTATTTCAAACCAATCTTGTGACTGAGGCTTAGCCTCCTCAATATGAGAGGTATCTCTCAAGGGTTAATGATATTGAATAAATATGTAGAAATATGGCTAACTCTAGGTTTTATGTATTGGTTTTATATGTTTGTAGGTTGAAAAGATCAAAGCTTACTACCATTGGGCTATGGAGTCAATGAATAGGGCTCTCAATAAAAAAATCTTTCCTTGTAGAAGTTGAGGCTTGTATATACTTCAATGAAAGAGTAACACATTTAGGAAAGTCCCAATAACTTGAGTTTCAGAAGAAATCAGAGCATGTGATACATGATTTCTGAGTTATGATACATCAAGGTATTGAAAAGGAAATATTAAAAGAAAATCACCATAACTCAATACTTAAAGGAAGTCAGAGCATGAATAACCATGAATTTTGAGTAATAAGCATTAAGACTATGGAAGGAAAACATTTCCAATATAGGACATAAAACTCATTGAAATACATTAAGAATCTCAGGTCTGTCAAGATGAAAACCTTTCTGCATTACTGATCACAGTCCATTACATAAAGCAGCAGTTTTGCTAAAAAGTCTCCAACCCTTTACTAATTTGACCTCTTGGCCTTTAATAGACCTCTTAAAACATGAGATGATCTTATCTTGTGCTAGATACATCGAATTCCTGACTCTTGACACCTTGCATAACCATATGACATGGTATTTATTACAAAAAGACAACTAATCTACTAAACAGTCCTATTACAAATAGGATTAAAAATCCTTATCTCTATCTATAACAACCTTATCTAAACTAAATTACATCATTTTCCAAGTGTATTCACACATGGTCGAATTTTTATTATAGGCTTCAACTCTTCATGACTATATTTCTGTCCTCCACCAAAATAGGAAATTGTCCCCTGTTTTTTAGGCATAGGATCCTTTGCACTCTTGGAACATTCTGACCATTATGAACTCATTATTTCGAGCTCCTTAGCTGTTAGAAATTGAATTAACACATGCCAAACCTCCTCCTTAAGCTCCAGCTGTCCAAAAAAATCTCCAAACTGTTCAAATGGGCTGTAATAGACTGTGCTACGAAAACAAAACAGTTTTGTAGTGCCTTTCGTAGTGCTGCCTTTTACCCCTTTTTTCTTCAAGATTTTGACTTCTATCCTCCAAAATTATCTTAATTTACTTTAAATACATCCTCCCTATAAATTTAAGTTCTTGATCCATTTTTTCACCCCTCAAAATTTGATGAAAAAGGGCAAGAAAAGTTGCTACAGTAGTTCCGTAGCGCTTTTCTCTCTTTTTGCACTATTTGCGCTACGAAACTACTGAGTGGGCAGTTTTGTCAAAAAATTTCCAAAGTGAAAATTGCTAATGTGCCAAAAACTCAAAATCAATCTGATTTCATCATTTAAAAAAGAACATATCAATTGAAAAACATAGTCATTCCAGCCTTCATGGGGTATGTCTTGCAGATTTCTCCTATTTTTTTTCCTGAAAACTAGGTCTTGGTACAGATCCTATATCTCCTCATCAATGATGTAATTTCAGAAACTGAAGGAGGTTTTTGTAGGAAATTATGTCTTGAATAAAAACCTCTCTTGGTTTTTTGAAACACATCTCCTACTGTCTAGAAACTGCATTTGACAAACATATGAAAAACAGGAAAACTCTATTTCTATAAATAGGGCTTCAATGAAATCCTTGTATCTCTCAATTGATAATAGCTGTGAGAAAATTGAGAGAGTTTTTTCTAGCAGGAGAATTTATGAAGAAAAACCTCTTTTAAAATTACAAAACATTATTCCATGTGGCCAGAAACTGAACTTGAAGTTGATTGCTAAATAGTCATGTACATGACATTTTCATAATAGTAGTTTCGTAGGTCATTTTAATTTATCAATTTTTGCCACCTCCTAATGAATTTGAAGAAAATGAGGGAGCGTTTTGTAGTTAGGTCTGTTATGAAGAAAAACATCTTCCCGATTTCCAAAATTCGTTTTCAATTGCTCAGAAACCGCCTTTGAAGTTACTTCTCAATGTCAGAAAAAATAGAGTTTTGTTGTTTGCGCTATGAAACTATCAACGCTTTCGTAGTGCAAAGTGAATTTTTTGAACTAGTGGAGCTACGAAAATGAGGTTTCTTGGCTAATTGAACAGTTTTGACATGAAACTTGTAGGAATGACCCACAAATGAAAATGATGAATATTTGACATGAAGGGAATTCAAAGAAGACTTTATCATAACCTAAGGATGTGCTTCAAAATATAAAAATCTAAAACCTACCCTTGATCAAATCCTAAATTGACTTCTAAACCCAATTTTGAACCATGACCAAAAACAAACTTGACACAATGATGTTTTGATTTTTTTTTGGTGATAAAAACTAGAATGAGTTGGCTGAATTGATGTAGAAATGAATAGAACTCCTCCAATAGATCCTCCAAGTGAAAGGTCGATCCACTCATTAAATACCTCACCCTCCAAATGAATCATCGAATCCTCCTTTGAAAATACACAATAGAATAATGCAGTCCTTGAGGGAAAATATGTTGTAGGAGGTGGGAATAGCTGGGCCAAGTGCCAAAATATGAAATTCAACTCCAGGGCCTTCCTTGCTGGCCTCCCAATGGAAAGGATGCCCCTCCACTGAAAATACAACATTGAAATTGACCCTCTCAATCCTCCACCGCAACACCCTGCAACACAACACAACTCTGAACAAAAATAGTGTTGTAGCTGAAGATTGAAGCTTGGCTAGAATTCCAGAATGTGGAAATAAAACACTGAAAGTGACCCTCTCAATCCTCCACTGCAACACCCTACAACACAACACAAATCTGAACAAAAACTGCATTGTAGATGAAGAATGAATCTTGGCATAGCAATCTCAGCTAAACAGCTGGAGAGAGGAAGAATTCATACAGACCACAAAATCAATAATCAATAACCTAACATCTATGGCTGCCTTGCCCTCCTTATAAACAATGTGAGCCTTCTCACCTTGGGTCCCATTCATTAAAGTCACTACTGTCATGGAGAATTTCTCCCATTCACACGGCATTGTCTCTCATTGATGATCCACTCACTCCATACCAACGTTGTTGATTTGGTCAGACTTGACATTGTCCACATGAATTAGCCCCTATTCACACATGAGGGTGCTTTATCCAGCTATTAAGATGATCCATTTTCATATTAGGAGGGGTTTTATTCCTATTAAAGAGATTTATAGGTCTCCCTACCCACTTATTCATCTATCAAAATGACAAAAGAAAAAATTAATATTCCAATTAGTTGAATGCTAATTTAGGAATATTACAGTCCTCCCCTCCCAAATGTTCCTTGTCCTCAAGCAACTGCAAGGATAGAACTAAAGAGCCTCCTCTTCTCCTCCTGTAGCATCCTCATATGATAAGCTCCTCCAATGAACAAGATGTTGTCTCATCAATAAATCTCCAAGTTGCTCCTCCCAAGTATGCAAGTTAGCTTTTGGTGACAATTCAAAATAGCTATCATCATGAAAAAGTGGAATACCCATGGTGGCAACAATATGCTATCTAGAGGCCATCTTGAGGCTTCGAATCTGAAACATAGTGGGAACCATAATTCCCATGTGAAGCTCCCAACCCCAAGCTATCATCCATACAAAATGAGTCACCCTCCAACATGGCAACTCATGGAAAAACTCTTCCACCTTAGGCTCCTGCAAAGTAGGTGGGCTACATAGCTGAACATGATGGATCAAATTGTCCATCCCACACTGTCTCTCTCTCCACTGATGATAAGTGTAGATCTGTCGTTGAACTTGGGTTGCAATAATATTTCCTTCATGAAGAAAAAAGGCAATTGGATCCTCAGAGACCCACTCTTTGGTTCTTTCCCAAACCTTCCCACATATGTTGAATAGTACATTATTAAAACACGGCATCAAGATGAGAAAGTTACCGAGTGTTTGGTGAGATGTTGGATGATACCAATAGTTTCCCATGTGGTGACAATGCAATTTTTCTAACTGTTTATTTAGAACACAATGTGGCAAGTCATCTCCCAACCATTTGCTAGTTGTGCATGTTTTCTCATCCACTAAAAGCTAGTAAATGTCATTGTGTGTCAACTGAACACACCTAGAATAGAATAATACTTGCCCATAGCCATACAAGAATTTTCTATCTCCATCATAGATGTTGGTCTTAGAAATACCATGAAGCCCAAATAGAAGCTTACCCTCTTGTGGAGCATGCACTGTATATAGATGGCAAGAAAATGAAAATACTTTGTTAGGTGATCAATAAGTGAAAAAATACAATTCTTACCATACACTGTGAGTAGGCTAAAAATGAGGTCCATGGATGATCCCTCCCATGATAATATCCTCATACTAATCTGAAATGTGGAGGGATGCATAATCCCCTTGGAACACTCCATCAATAGATACATACTCGCCAGTGACAGTGTTGTTGGCCTTTGTAATAAGGCTCCTTCCACCTCATGATTTCCCTCTTTGACAAGCCCAATGCAAGAGTCACATATCATAATGCTGCTACATGTGAGAGACTCCTTACGGTGTGGAAGTACCTCTTGCTCCTTCAAAGCTAAAGAGTATCCCCTTTGCACTATTATTGTGTCATTCCCTACTCCTGAATCACTATGCCAAGTATGTGGGGGAAATCATCCCATACTCTCCCAAGAGTAACCAAAGCAACAATAGTCTTTGCTGCCCCCTCATCACATCATCATACAAGTCATAAGACAAAATCATGATAGTTGACTTGTAGAGTGCCCATAAAAATAAATCTCCTGCTGCCATATCATATGGGTGCCATGCAATGCATCCAACCATAACATACCTCTAGAAATAGGATATGTCACATGATGACCAAACTGTTTTAAGAGTAGCCAGTGCAACCAGACCTCTTGCTTCCCTGTGTCATAGATCTGCAAGTGGCTTACCAACCCCTTTCTCACCATCCACACCCATTCATCCAAATGTGGGTGTCTCCTACCATGTTCCCACTTCTTACCCATCCAATGGTGAATACCATCCTCCCAAATATGATTTATATCTTTGCACTTCATGGAATGTTGAAGTGCAACCACATGGAGATATTCAAATGAATACCACTCATCAATGACCAAGTTGAATCCATCGGGATCGAAGTATGCTAAAGGAAAATTCATCTCATTAAGCTGGGCAATGCTCAATAAGAAGGATCCATCATAGTAATGGGAGATAAGATGTATCTCATCAACCATCTTCCTATCCTCTGCTACACATGTAGAATGGTCATTGGAATGCTCCAATAATGGTTGGGCCCCCAACCCATCATTGCTGCTGATATCCATTATGGTGCATCTACTGTCTCATAATCATACTCAATGTTGAACATATAGTTCTGAATTGGATTATTTAGGTCAATGTTCATCCTGTCCTCCAACAATATACACTCCAACCCTAGGAGTTGTGTGCAGCTCAACAATGGCATACTAGGATGAATGTGTATCTCCTCCTTGATCCTCTACGTAGTGATAGTATATTGCTCCAAATCAACAGCTTTTTTTTTATCCTAGGCCATGAAATGGCATGTCTCCAAAATCCTCCATATGATGTGCTAAAATAACAGAAAGTGGAAACATTTACATACCCTATTTTGGCTTGGGAACATATTGTACTGCTACAAGGGTTCCTCCCATTGGTGTGATGACTTCCCCAACTACTGGTGATGATGATGGCTGCTTCTCTACTGCTGCACCAATGCTGGTATAAGCCTCCTCCTCCTCATGCATCACCTGAATAGTGCATGGGACTCTAAATGTCAAGAGATCAAGACCACTTTGAAAGGGTGAAAGTGTTCCTTCTCCTGATGCAAGTACTCCTGCAACAAGTGGTGGGAGAATTTGTTCTCCTTCCGAATTTCTTCTGTCAAACTTCTTGATCAACCTTTGAGTAAAATTTGCATAAGAAATCACTCTTGCATGACCCAAATGGCTAAACCACCAAATTTTTTCTTCACCCTCAAGGTGCAACGCTGGAATCTCAACAGCTTCTTTCTCTACCACTATATGTAGCAATAAGAATGCATTCAACTTAATTCCCCAAGTCCTTGTCATTCATGTGGATGACCCATCAAATGTAGATAATAGAAATCTATTGCTGAAAAGTATTATTTCTTCCTTGAGCTGGATGAACTGTGGGAGAGTTAGATTCTCCTTGAAATCCATTCCTTGAGATTTGTATTCTGCAAGATACTCACTTAGAATCTCATGATCTAAGTGTCCTCCATCTCAATGCCTTCTGTATTCTTCTTTAAAAGAAAAGGGCATAGTATGTTTCTTTGGAGCTATATGCTATACCGGTTCTTTCTTCTGCTAATAGGAAGTACATGGTCCTTCCTCTTCATGAAACCCTTTAGAGGTCTCCTTGCATTTCTCCGCTTTCATCTGCTGGACCTCCTTGGAGAGTTTCTTCATAGATCTGAAAAGTGATGAGACAAATCTCATGCCTTCCATCATTTTAGATCTATTTTTCTTCTATTCTTCTTCTTATAGCATATTGATTGAAACTCATAGGCTGAGCCAATATTATGCTCTGACACCACTGTAATATTCCAAAATGGAGAAGACAAGAATATAGAGCAAAATACAGGGAATAACAGTGAATAGAATTACACCAACATGTGTGACAAACATGGAGCCAATTTATTATGAGAATCAGCGGAAAATAAGTACAAAAAATATAGGCACAACTTAGATAATCAAGGCAAACAAGCCTCCCATGAATACATATGCCATAACATGAATAATAGCTGCTATACAATTATGGAGAACCAATACAATGCAGTTTTAATGAGGGTAAATGCTACAGAAATATGTAATAATGTAAAAATCCTGATATATGGCTCAAATAGTGCCGAGACTAGAGATATAATCTCCCAAACACATTTCCAAGACAACCCAGAAAAGGTTTCCGGAAATACCCAAAAGTAAAAAATGCCAGAATATAGCCCTAGGGCTTAATAGCAGCTACAAATTGAATACTGGAAGGAGGTGGCTGAACTGATTTAGAAATGAATATAACTACTCCAATAGATCCTCCAGGTGAAAGGCTGATCCCCTCACTAAAGACCTTACCCTCCAACTGAGTCACTGAATCCTCCTTTGAAAATACACAATAGAATAACGCAGTCCTTGAGGGAAACTGCACTATAGGAGGTGGGAATAGTTGGGCCAGGTGCCAAAATATTAAATGCAGCTCCAGGGCCTTCCTTTCTGGCCTCCCAATGGAAAGGATGCCCCTCCACTGAAAATACAACACTGAAAGTGACCCTCTCAATCCTCCACTGCAACACCCTACAACACAACGCAACTCTGAACAGAAACTGCGTTTTAGCTGAATGCTGAAGCTTGGTAAGAATGACAGAATATGGAAATGTAGTGCAATTCTCTTTCTAGAGGCTTCTCTAAGAAAGAGGTAGGATCCCTTCTCAGGAACACCTTGTGCTAAACAACACAACAATCTTAGCTAAACATATAGAGAGAGGAAGAAGTCATACAGACCACAAAATCAATAATCAATAACCTAACATCTATATTTGCCTTGCTTTCATTATAAACAATGTGAGCCTTCTCACCTTGGTTCCCACTCATTAAATTCACTACTGTCATGGAAAATTTCTCCCATTCACATTGTGTTGTCTCTCATTGATGATCCACTCCCTCTATACCAGCATTCTTGATTTGGTCAAACTTGACCTTGTCCACATGCATTAGCCCCTGTTCACACACGAGGGTGCTTTATCCAGCTATTAAGATGATCCCTTTTCATATTAAGAGGGGTTTTATTCTGATTAAATATATTTATGGGCCTCCCTACCCACTTATTCATTTATCTAAATGACAAAAGCAAAAATTAATATTCCAATTAGCTTCATGCTAATTTAGGAATATTACATATTTAGGATAATTGTTTACTTTGTTGATATCCATCTATTGTGTTTTTTTATTACTGCATTCTCCCTTTTGGGGTATTACAGTGGTATCAGAGCATGCTCTTTGGCTCAGCTTGTGGACACTTCATCTTTTGCATCAAAAGAAGAAGCAGATAGTAGAGATCTATCATGAAGGAGGATTGCAAATTTTCCACTCGTCTCTTTAGATCTTTGTAAGATCTCTCCAAGGAGGTCAATAAAATGAAGAGAGAAATGCAAAGGAAGGATCCAAGGAGAATATTTGAAGAGGAAGGTCCAAGCACTTCCTATCATCATGAGAAGCAATCGGAGAAGCAAAGAGCTTCCCATTATTCCACTAGATCCACTTTCTTTGATAAGTTAGAGGACTGGTCTACATATGAAGGAGACTTGGGGCATGCGACCCTAAGTAAATTTACATCTAAATACAAGGCATAGCCTATAGCTTTGAAGGAGAAACTCTCTCTCCAACATTTCTTGCAGCTCAAAGAAGAAAGAAGATCCAAAAGAAACAATAGAAGAAAGAGGCATAGATTCTTCTTGCCTACATTTGATGGATCTTCCACAAGCACATTGAGGGCATGGAGGGGAGAATTATCTACCTTCTTTCTACAATATCCTATAGTAGAAAGAGAGGTTGTGGAGTTTACAGTGCTGCACCTAGAAGGTGAAGCAAAATATTGGTGGTTCAATCACTTTTCGCACATGAGAGTGTCTTTTATACAGAGGTTATTCAAATACTAAATAAGAGGTATGGTGGAAAGAAACCAGAGACATATCACATAGTGACATCTGCCATAATTAAAAAGATAGTGCATGAAGAACCCAAGGAATATGTCCTCATTATCACTCAGGAGGAGGAGCCTCTACCACCACCACCAGTGGCAGATGTACTTACATCAAGAGGAGGATCATTTGCATCTTTACAAGATGGTCTTGAGTTATTTACATTTGGATCCCCATGCATGATTCTTGAGATGCGTGAGGAGAAGGAGACAGATACCAGTGCTGGTACAGTTATAGAAGAGAAACCATCATCATTACCAGTAGTTGGAGAGGAGATTGCACCAGTTGGAGGAACTCTTGAGTATGTGTGTTTAATCAATTTAGTGTCCTAAATTGCTAACATAAATTATCAACTAGGGCTAGTAAACTGATGAAGTGTGATGCACTATATGTGCTTAAGTATCCCTTTTTCTTACTTCGTTGTTTTTACTGTTTTATTGATGTTTTGGGGTTTTTATGTTTGAATCTTGGTATGCTACTCTATGCTAAAAATATGAAGTTAGATTTATGTCAAAAGGGAGAAAATGAAATGTTAATAAATGAATTAAAACAGAGTTTATTTGCAAGTTCTGTTCCTAACTAGAAAATGATGAAAACAAAAAGTTCTAATCCATGGATATTACAGCTTCTAAATGAACATTCATGAACATTCATGAAATGAAAAGTAACTCAAAACACTACAACTTAATCTGATTCATTTAGTTAGAGATTTATTGGAAGAGCTTGTGAAAAAGATTAATTCTAATGCAATGAGGATCTCTTAAAACATAAAAGAAATGTTGAAACAACTTATAACATTACAACTAAATCTCATTCATGAGTTAGAGGTTTATTGGAAGAGATTTTTGAAAGAGATTAATCATAATGTGATAAGGATCTTCTATGAAGCAAAACAATCAATAACTCACAATATTACAACTTAGTCTCATTCGTGAATTAGAGATTTATTGGAAAATATTTTGAAAGAGACTTAACTGTAGTATAATGAGGATCTTCTTTTTAACTAAATAACAGAAAATGAAATGTTAATAACTCAAAATATCACAATTGAATCTCATTCATTTAATAGAGATGTATTGGAAGAGCTTGAGAAAGAGACTAACTGCAATATCATGAGGATCATTTATCTAAGAAAATGACATGAAACATAATGCTAAAAGCTATGATTTCAGAAAGCAATCTAAGTAAGGAAATATGACAAAACAGAATTGAAAATGACTTATCTAGAAAACATGTAAAACCTCCTTGAATAGCAGGGGCCCTCTGCTATCAATTTGGTGAAATTCTTCAGCTCCTTAAATTTGTAATCAAAACAGCATCAAAGAACTTCTTTATTGAAAAACTCACAAATCTACATCCCATTCCATCTTAAGCTTTGTTACAAAACACTCTCTATTCCTTTCTCTCCTTCTCCTATTTTTCACTACCCATGATAGGAGAAAGCTTCTCCTATTTATACAAAATATGAGAAGTTATCTCATTAATGGGAGTCCATGAATCTCTCCCTCTATCTCTAGAGTTACAATCAAAATAGGAAATGATAAGACACATGTCTTTTTAGAGTTTCAATACAAATAAGAAATGAGATACATATCTTCTTAGAGTTTCAATACAAAAAGGAAATGAGACATATGTCCTCATGATCCCATGATCTTCTCCACTCAAATTCGAATTTGGTTTTGGGAGGCCACACAAAGGTCTTTTAGAAGCTTCCTTTTGACCTACACATGTCACAAAACTCATAACACATATATAGATATATGAAACTATGTTAATTTTCTAGTTTATAATCATAAATTCACTTTAAATACATAAAATAAATAACTTTGGAAAACAAGGGTCTTAACCCATATATTTATGAAAATGGTTACTTGATGTAGGGTTTTAGGTCAGATGACTATGGAATAAGAGTTGAATGGTTATGACATAATGGAAATATGTATGAATATGGAAAACACTTTTGAGACTCAACAATGTGCAAGATTTTCTTGAGATTCAACTTATCCAAGGTTTGTACATACTTTCATCTCATATTATTTCAGTACCTCATATTGATATTTGTGAGACCATGCCATTAGGGCAAGTTCATAACCAAGGATTAGAGCACCTTACTGATTTGGAGAAGCAAATTATCACTGCAATACAGAGGACCCTTGATTTGATAAAGGAGAAGATGCATTGCTGTCCCAATTTGTCATGGTTGAGAGACACCCAACACTTTGTGTTGAAGTGTGGAGTTGCAAAAGGTGGGAGGAGCACAGTCCTATTCAGTACAATGCCAAACTATGAGTTTAGCATTGTATGTGGCCATGAGACAACACATGTATCACCATGCAGATCTACAGTGTTGTCACTTAGAAACATTGATGAGAAGAGGGCCCCATTATTCTTGGAGGATTCTGAATGTAGCTTCACTCATGAAGCACTGGAGGGGCAGATGATATATGGTGGAGATATTGTGATGGAGAGCACTTTCCATTTTCAAGATGAAGTTTCCTTGATGAGCATCTCACAGCTCAAAGAGGAATCTCTACCTACAACATGTATGGAGCCTTATGGATTCCAATGGGCCTTTTATGAGAGAATCTCATGGAGAGACCTCAATGGAGGTGCACTTAAACATTTCATGGAGTGAAAATATATTCAAATGGAGGATGTTGGTATTCCACATTGGGAGGATACCAAGATTAAGCTTGGCATGATTCATCATCCACATTGGGATGAATGGATCCAGATGAGGAGCAGGAGGTTGCCTACGTCCCTGCAGATCTATGATACCGGGCAGCAAGAAGCATGGTTGCTCTAGTTACTTTTGGGTGAGTATGGGTTTTACCAAAAATCTCACATTTGCAGCATCCATGCCATACATATCACTGATGACATGCAGTAACAGGAGGCAAGGTTGCGATGGTTTTTGATGAGAGAGTTTGAATACCTCATGATGTGTCTTATGTCCATGTATTTTCTTTTGTTTGGGATATGTCTCATGTCTTTACATGTATTTTTTTTTGGGATGTATCTCATGTTCATGTATGTACTTGGGTTTGGGAGAAAGCATGACTCTCAGATGATGTGGCATAGAGGAGCTTACTTGTATTGTTTTGATGAGGCATTCCACATGTTCATTAGTATGTTGTTGCTCCATGAATTGCATGATGATGATGTAAGGTGGTAGCAATAATCCTTGTTGCTTTGGTTAATATTGGGAGAGTATGGGATGATTTATTCCCATACATTGCATGATGATGATAGAGGATGGCAACAAGATGCCTTACAATGTTGGCTTCTGTTGGCGGATTATGGTCATTGTACTTGGTATGATGATGATGTGATGGGCCAACAAGATGCCTTACTACGGTGGGTTTTCTTGAGAGAATATGGCCACTAAATTTGGTACAACTATGATGTGGTGTGGCAACAAGAGGCATTGTTGTGGTGACTTATTTTGAGAGAGTATGGCTCTCACATTTATGTTGATGCTGATTTAGCATGGAAGCAAGAGGCATTGCTTCGGTGGCTTCTATTAAGAGAGTATGGCTCTCTTACTTGTTTCATGATTATCTAGCATGGTAGCAGAAGGCTTTGCTGCGGTGGTTGTTATTGGGAGAATATGGTTTGACATTGTTCATGTTTATCCATATGTCTCTACTTCTTATTTTTCACTATGTTGATGTTATTTTTGGATCCTACATGGCTAATAGGGCTAATGATGAGAGAAGTGATAGATGCAATATACTCTATGTATCATGGTTTGGAGAAATAGTTCATGAGTTGGGACTTTCCACTTTGGGAAGGAACCACTTCATTTCATGTATCTCATGTATAGAGGAGATCTTTGGACATCATATGGTTGCCACTTGGAGATTCATTGATGATGAAGGGTATCCAACTTTTCAATTGGAAGCCATTCTAGATATTCTAGAGAGGCAACTTTGGAGCTTGGCATGCATGAAACATTGTGACAGATGGGGAGGCCTTACATATGAGGATGCCATTTGGAGGGAGGATGTTTGCTGTAGCATCCACTTTTGTAGTTGCTTGGGGAAAAGCAACATTTTGGCAGGGGGGACTGTAATATTCCCAATTTTCCACAAGACAATTGGAATATTAGAGCTCTTAATTTTCATAAATAATTAAGTAAATTAGAGGGTGGAGGGACCCACAAACCCCATTGATGAATAAAATCCACTTTTGATGTTTGTATGTGGATATTTCAAATCTAGATCTACATTATGGAGTAGTGGAGCAACTTCTCAAATGAACGAAGAGTGGAGATCATGGATCTTAAATCTAAAATCATCAAGATCTTGGAGGAGGTCAACTAAGATCATAGTGAATTCAAAGTAAGATCATAAAGCACTTATGATGAGATAGTGGAGGAAATAGTGCGTCTAATGCACACATGATGGAGAGAGTGGGAATTAAATGCAGACATGATGGAGATCATGGAGAGGCAACGAAGTCTTCATGGAGGCTAGTGGCCACATAGGCAGCGCAATTATGGGGTGGGCCTAGGCTATGGAAAGCTCATAATCTATATAATGAAGATGAAGGAACAATAGAAGGAGGATTTAGATTATTATTTTTGATCTGTTTAGATCTAGATTTTTCAGTTGACATTTCTATGCATGCTTATGAATTTTAGCTAAGTCTGCAATGCTGTTTAACATAGGGTGCTTCTGAGCAGAAATCCCACCCTTACCAACGGGGGACTTCAAGTGCCTACTCTGGGAAGGTTTCTATTGAGCTAGATTCCTCATCAGGCATTGGTGCCATCTTCAAGAGGTTGTTTCTAGCATTCCATCTAGGAAACCGGTGGAGGATTCATCCTTTCACCTTGTTCTTCATGTTCAGCCTTTCACGAGTAGAAAATCTATATCAAGAATTTAGACCAGTGTATTTTACCTCCATGCAGTATTAGTCCCCTCAAGGATTGCACAGTTCAGTCTTGTAGATCCGAAGGAGGAAGGAATTTTCTAGTATTTTAGCTGGAAATCATGTGAGGGACCATCTCCTAACTTTGTATTCACTGTTTCCATCATTATTGATCTATTTTGACATATCTAGCAGTAGGCTTGAGCCTCTCCCTCCTTAACAACGCATTTTCTGAAGCGGTTGAGTATTCAATGGCTATCTTTAGTGGAGGAGGAAAGAGAAGCTAGATCTTGAGCTTTTAGCCCAAGGATATAGTGAAGAGATCAACCCTTCTTGCATCGATCTGATTGTGTGACATATTGCAGCCATATATTTGTCAGATCTAGGTTCAGATCTCCACACCCAACAATTGTATAATGAAGCCCTAAGAGGGTGATTTTCCTACATTCATAGATTTGGAAATCCCTTTCTCAGTTATCTTGGGTATCCATTATAGAGCATGGATATCTATTTTCAACATCATCAGAGCTCTAGAACTACCTAGATCTAACTTTATATATTTTCGACAGTTGCAGTCCAAGCAGTTGTAGTAGGGACAATGTAGTTTTCCTTTTAGTAGTCCAGCAGTTACTCAGTCCCTCTTGTGGGTTCATTTTAGGGTCATTTTAGGCCACCTCTTTGGCTTGAGTGTTTCATATTTTGAGCACTGTTGTATTGTTTATCCACCTCCCATATTAATACAATGGCTCATCTTCTTTGTACATTTTAATGTTTTGTTTAGATTAATTGTTTACTTTGTTGTTGTTCATCTATTTTTCTTTTGTATTACTTCATTCTCCCTTTTGGGATATTACATAAGGAACCATGGAAGCATCAAAAGAAATATCTCAGGAAATCATCATAGAAAAGCATGAAATATGGTTAGAATCTATGGAAGTCAAGTATATAGCTCTTGGGAATCTCATTGAAAACACAAGTGGCAAGGTCATCTAGTACAAGGTTCATCATACATCTTCCAAATGGAAACATCTGTTGATGGGGATACTTTAGATTTTAAATATTCTCCAAAGGAATCTTCATTGAAAGGTTTACCAATCATGAGTGGAAGCAAGTGTTTCATCAAGAATTCCAAATTTTTGGAATTCATGGGAAGATGTTATGATGACATAAAAGTGAAGCAAATCAAGGGATTGAAGCTCTTTAAATCAAGGAAGTTGTTGTAGGAAGTTTGAATGAAACGAAGGAAAATGAGTTATGTATGCTTATATTCAATATTACAGAGTCATGTCATATGGTTGTAGATAGTATGGATCAATGCTCTATACTGAGAGAATAATAAAAAAAAGGATATCCTTCCTCAAGGGGATGCAAGAATGCACGGGTCACACATTCACTAGATGAAATCAACATAGTATGTCCTCATATGAAGTATGACGCGGTTGAATATAATTGTAGAACTCTGAAGCTCCAGCGAATGAATTGTGCGAAGAAAGGAAGAGGTCATGGAATATGCAACCATGGTAACGGAAATCAATATCTAGTATACCATGAATATTTCACTAGGATATCTCCATGGAAGGTATGAAGACATTCATGGAGTCTGAAAAAGAAAGAGACCCTTGAAAATATATTTATTTTGGAGATGTGTCGATATGTATGCAGGATGCTGATGCAAACTTGTAGATTTCATGATGAAAGACCATCACATAGGTAATGTTGATTTTAATTTTTATTCCTTTATTTTTGAACAAACATCTAGATGGGTTTTTGCAAGGCTTCCAAGGGAAGATCTATGAATTTCTTCCACCACCAATGCACATTTAGTAGGATGAAATATCCTTGAGTAAAAATTGCATGAATAAGGAAACATGGCATGAAGGAAGGTAAGATATGGACTCATGGATCACTTTCCAATGATGACATTGCTAACTCATGGATGAAAGTGTTGGATGGTCGGTGCACTACATAGAACTCGCAAACATGAAGACTCTTGGATAACAAAAACAATTTCATGACATCATGAGGAGGAGATCTATAAGCAGCTAGTTGTCCCATCATATCCACCCGAGGAGCTGTTGTAAGTCCCTAATTAAGAGGGAGACTAAAAATAAGTTTCTTACTTGGAAGAAACTTGGAAATTCCTAAGCCAAGAGGGAGCTTATGTACATTCCTTCCGTAGTAATGAGTACATTACTTTATTGGAATAGATATATCCTCCCTTATTTAAGAGGGATATATATACACATCATTATTTTCTTCAATAGGGAATACAACATGGAGGATTGAGTAAACATCCGACATCCAATGCTCTTTGAGGATGTTTTAGGGAATCCAATATAAGAGTATTAATATAGTACCAATATTATTTGAGTGCTGGGAATCCAAGATAAGAATAGTCCTAGTGGAACACACCCTAAGAACCTAGGTGGGGTATGCTCCAAGGGAGATAATGATGATGGTGTCTATACATCATTGGTATCGCCAACATTGATCTCAGATATCATGGAGAGATAGAGCTATTATTTAAGGCCTTGCTGTGTGACAATTCTGGTTGATATGATTCCAAATAGATGGGTTACCAATCCAACTTTTCCTATGAGAAATTCTTCATATTCAGAATGACCAAGTACTGTTATGGATACCTCCCTAGTTAAGAGGGAGTGTTGAAAATTAACAAGATTCGGCCTTCATAATGAAATTTGTAATTGTGATTTTAGGTAATTGATGAAAATAAGAAAAACAAAATTATTATTATGCTTGTCTCATGGGTTTCATGATCAAGAAATTTTATTTTTATAAGTGATGGCTCCCATAATAAAGAGCCTTTAGGATTTTTCATCTAGTCATAAAAGTTAATTTGTGTCTATTTCATGTATGAAGGAACCTTCTTGGGCATACTACATATTATATGAGTCATTATATAAGTATAAATAGCCCTTCAAGACCAAGAAAATTCTTCTCCTCAAGTACATTTGAAAAATAATAACGTAAATTCCCCAAAGGACATGTCACCTCACATACACTCATGTCGGCTCATATACATAGGCAAAAAACTATTTATATGTAGCTCGACCTCATTTCAAAAGGAATATTTATGTGAAGTTTTTTGTGATGGTCGGTGGTGAAAATAATTGTGAGAAAGGACATCGAAGCCTATAATAACCAGAGAAGTAAAGGAAAAGAAGAGTGAGGTTATTAGGGTGCTTTGTGAGATTTTTTTAAAGGAATAAAGAATTTATCCATGCTAGAAGTTTGTTACAGCTAAGGACGAAAATAAATATATGACTGTAGTGAAGGCCAAGGAAATGAGAAGTTTTTTGCAGCATTGGTGCAGTCCTCCTAGAGAGCTGAAGTGAAAGAAAGCTGAAAGTTAATATATGGCAATAGTGAAGGCTGAGGAGAGGAGAATTTTGTTGTATTTGTGATGGAGTCCTCATAGGGAGATGTAGTGGAAGAAGGTTGAAATTCTAAAGCAAGCCAAGGTTGAAGAAGAATATTAGAAGGTCGATGAAAGAGTATAATCTTGGCTATATTTCTCAAAGGAGCATTGTGTATTTGTCTTGGAGTGGAAAATAGGTCAAGGGTCTTAGTCTTGGTATTCATCAATTGGAATCTCTATAAGATGAAGAATTTGTTTCGCTTTTCCTCTCAAGTGGTAGAGGTTTTGGCCATGTCTGGTAGCCTATATTCAATGTCTCTTGCCTCTTTATGGTTTATGTATTGGTAGTTGTTTGATGACGAAGAACACTAATAACATACGTAAAATAAGATCCTAACATAAACAAGTAAAAAAAATTAACAAGAAGTTATTAATAAAAGATAAATCACTTAATAGTTATGCCCTATATTTTCTCAACATGGTATCGAAGCTAAGGTAACAAATTCAAGGAAGGGAATCTTATCAAGGGACACTCAAGGATAAAAGCTCAAGGAGGGAATCAAATCAAAGATCATATTTAAGACGAGATCAACAAAGGAAACATTATAACCCTAGATTGAAAAAGTATATAAAGAAGTCTTGGGATCATCATCAAGAAAAGGAGGACAAGTTTAAGAGATGTTCCAATCAAGGTCCTTACCATTGAATACATGACCAAGAAGTCACCATTGATCTTCATCAAAGGATCCAAAGTTATCTCACTCTATGTGGGATGAAGTATCACTCTTGAAAAAAACTACCCTCACCAAAAATAAGTTTTCTATCCTCTATATCGTCATCATCATCAAGGAAGTAGAAAGAAGAATTAGAATCCTATGAATTAAGTATATTTATGTCTCTCAAAATGTCTTTTTTCAAGGAAAGCAACATATTGGTTGAGGCTTCAAACTATCTTGCATGGAGGAAAAGGAAAAATTTGAATCTCATTGAAAATGAGGTGATGGAACATGTCAAGGGATCTATCAAAAAACTAGTTGAGGAATATTCTGAGGCTCTTACCAAGTATATGAAAGGGGAATTTAGGGAATAGAGGATTTTTATAGAATCCATAAAGGATCCCCTCATCCCATATGTATCTAATCTCGAAACTTCAAAAGGAATATATGACAAATTGGTAGAGTTGTATTTCGTAACCACTACTGGAGACGTCGTCTCATTAAGGAAATAACTGTACAAGATAAAAATTTCAAGGGAATATTGAATATCATCGTAATTTATGAGGATATATGAAATCTGAGATCAACTACAAGATCTAGGAGGAGTCATGTCTGATAGGGAAATGAATATAGTTGTACTAAATGCACTACCGGAGGAATGGGGTAACTTTACTTCAAGTATTTATGGGAAGAAACAAGGTAATCCATTCCATGAGCTATGGTCACTATGCAAGATTGAATAATGTAGGTTAAAGGAAAAATATCATGTGGGATCATTATTCTCCTATGACAAGAAGTAATGGAAAATTTGGAAGGTTTGTTCCTCAGAAAAATAAGAAGAACATCATGGAAACACAATGCTATGGGTGTCAAGAATATGGGAACTATATGAGATATTGTCCTAATATTAAGAAGGAAAATAAAAAATAATAAGAGAAGAATCCCATATCACTGAGGAAGTGGAGGAAACTGAAAGGAATAATTCCAACAAGGAGGAAGTAATAGATCTCCACAATTGAGATAGTCTTCCTCACATAAGTTCTTTTCAAATTTGTAAGTATTCTAATATATTTCTATCATGATTCAATAAGTAAAATAATGGAATGCATCAAGGCATCATGGAATCATTTAAAGAAAGATATTGATACATCATCATAGAAAAGCATGAAAGTCGGTTAGAATCTATGGAATTCAAGTATATAGCTATTGGGAATCTCATTGAAAACACAAGTGGCAATGTCATCTAGTACAAGGTTCATCATACATCTACCAAATGGAGACATCTGTTGAAGGGGATGCTTTATATCCTCAAGGTTCTCTGATGGAATATTCATTGAAAGGTTTACCAATCATGAGGGGAAGAAAGTGTTTCATCAAGAATTCCAAATTTGTGGAATTCATGGGATGATGGTATGATGACATAAAAGTGAAGAAGATCAAGTGATTTAAGCCCTTTCTATTACGGAACCTATTGTAGGAAGTTTGGATGACCCAAATGAAAATAAGGTATGTATGATTATATTCAACATTAATGAGTCATGGCATATGGTTGTAGGTAACATGGATCAAGGCTCTATATTGAGAGCATAATAAAAGGAAAGTATCTCCTCCCTCAAGGGAATGCATAAATTCATGGGTCACACATTCATTAGATGAAATCAACATAATATGTCCTCATATGAAGTATGAGGTGGTTGACTACAATCGAGGAATTGGAAGCTCCTCAGAATGAATTGTGTGAAGATATGAAAACTTTGATGGAGTCTGAAAAAAGAAAGAGACCCTTGACAATCTATATATTTTGGAGATGTGTGTGTATGTATGCATGTTGCTGATGCAAACATGTAGAGGTCATGATGAATGACCATCACAAAGGTAATGTTTATTTTAATGTTCATTCCTTTATTTTTGGAAAGACACCTTGATGTGTTTATGTATGGATTCTATTGGAATATCTATGGATGCCTTCCACCACCGATGCACATGTAGTAGGATGAAATATCCTTAAGTATGTTAGCACTCCACCAGTTCTCTGAAGACTAAAAAGGAGACCAGCAAAGGTAACCAAAGACCACATTTACTAGTATTTAGCCATACTAGGTTGAGAGGGCTCTCTCAATGAGATCACAACCAATTGACTAGAGTATAAATGATATTAGGCTAGGTATGTTTGGATCAAGGTTTGGTTGATTTGATGGTTTTGAGTTGGATGGTGGTTTAGGTCTAGGAAGACTAGGTCAAGGCTCTGGAAATTATATTTGAAGAGATGTAATGGGGCAAGGTAGACACATAATTTAGCACTTTAAAGGTATCTTTTTGTATAGGGTAGATTGATATGGTTTCAAAATGAGCATGAATCTCATGAATTTTTTTATATCAGAATAATATGAACAAAAATGTGAAAGCTTCTCCAAAACAGAGCATTAAATCAATGAATTATGTTTATCATATTATAAATAAAAGAAATGTAGCATGGAAATGGAAATGGAAGGTAAAATACATTCAAACATATGATCACAGAAGGAAAAACACTGCTAAATCACATACCACATGAATCCCACCACAATAGCTACAATTTTTGTCTATTATTTATTGTGAAATTCACAAATGCACTAGTGTCCGAGGCTCAATTCCACAACATCCAACCTTTGAAACTGATTAAAAAGTGCCTTATATAGTCAATGAGGTCGAAATTCTCCCTTGGAGGTCGATTTTCTAGCAAGAAAAACCAAGTTCATGCACCTATCCAATGCACTACAAGGAAGAGACCCTCTAGCAGAGGTTATAAAGGAGGTTTTTAGTGTTATAAAATTGGCCAAAATTGTCAAAAAAACATTTTATACAACATTCGTTTATGGTTATGGAGGTTTTGGCAGAGCTTTTAACGGAAATTCAACACAACTAAAAAAACTGGGTGGCTAGAGGTTATTACGGATGTTTTTTTCATCGGTGCGCTACTAAGGTTTCAATGCATCGGTGTGTGTCGTACAAATGCATCGGTGCGTAGTCTCACATAAAAGCACTGGTGTGCAATATCGCACAAACGCACCGAGATTTTTAATTGGTTTTGGTATTTATGCGGTGCCCATAGGTCGTAGAAACGCACCGGTGTGCTGCAGCATACAAATGCATCGGTGTACCGTAACTGACACGCACCAGTGTTCATTTTGTATTTTTTAGAAACATCGACCTATGACATTGCAATTATTGTGATTTTTCTAAATTCATTATTCATCAAAAGTTGACACATCTTATAACAATATTCATATTAATTAAAATTTTATTAATGCATTTGAATGTGATGTTTGGATTAATTTGTTATATCATATCATAATTATTGTGATTTTTTAAATTTCATTATTCATCAGAGGCCGACACATATATATCTTATAACAATATTCATATGAATTAATTTTTTATTAATGCATTTGAGAACGATAATGGAGAACACAATAGAATAAATTAAAACATATATATATATATATATATATATATATATATATATATATATAGTCTATGTCATACAAAATGGGATAGTTATTGGTATCCCTTTGTCTTTCAATTGGGACACTATGTCCATTACATTAAAAAAAATGTTTAATTTCACAGATAAATATTTCAAAAAATACAATGCCTTGCTTTGATATCCAAACATAGTGATCATCATTCTTCACTTGAACTGTTGTCACTGCTAGAGATACTTCCATGACTTGGGTGATTTTCAAGAATGTTTTGTTCACGATGTTGATTGTTTTCTTCTTCTTCACCTTACATATACAAACATAAAAATAAACTGTAATGAGTGTATATACATTGGTGAGAATAATGAAAATTGTAATATTAAATAATATATATCAATGTAAATAGAAAATAAAAATGGCATACCATAGCAACAATTGACTCATAAACTATACACATTCTTTCAAAACCATGTACTATGACATCTTTCAAAATTTCATTTGTTGGAGCAGTTCCATACTTTTTTTCCTACAAGTTTTATACCCCATAACAAATCATATATTTAATATATAAAAAAATTGCTCTATTAATTATAGACGGAGCTAAGTAAAAAAAGATCGATAGATGCTTACAAATTCTACAATTAATTTCCAATATGCCAACATATACTCACAACCCATATTTAACCCAATTTCAATCAATTCGTCTGATGGTTCTTCATTGTATGTTAGCACCTATTTGAATACATTCAATGATGATTTTTGTAAAACAACATAAAAAATTTAAAAAAATGAAATCTAGTTAAGTTGTTATAAGAAAGTAACAACTACTCACAAACTTAGATATCAACCCTTTTCTTCCTTGTCGTCCTGTTTTATGTGTTGAATGGGTTCCGTTTTCTTTTCTTTTCTGCAAGAAAGTACTTGAAAATTAATATTTAATGCTAAATTGTTTATTTATTGTACATAATGATCGAAAAATTCAATGATTACATATTACGTTTGAAGCACGTTTTTGTTGAGATGGCTTCTCCTGTGATGCAATTTTGCCCATTTCTTTGACCATCTCCTTGTACACCTTTTTGGAAATTCCTACTAGCATATTTCTGATATTAGCTCGTTCATCTTTTGAGATTTTCATAATATTCCTGAAAATGTAACATGACAATAAAATATCTAATTTTTATGTTAATATATGAAAAGTAAATATAACAAAAGTGATATTTATAAATAATTCTAGACAAACCTTTAAAGGAATATTACTTTTTCATTCCTTCTTTTTTTTGTTGTACGTTTTTTCTATTAAAAGTCTGACATGTCTCATTGACCAATTCTCTGGAAACTCTTCTTGTAGTTTAGAAAAAATTTATTTCTTGGAATCATTGGATTGATTTTTGTATTGTAAGTGGAAGGAACGTCTATACATTCATTCCACTAGATCCGTCAAACTTTTGTAAAAGCTTTTCCCCCTTTCGTTAACCTTGAGCACCACTCATGATGAGCTAAGGAGCAATTCATTTTCATTTGCATGTTCTATTTTTTTCTTTTTCTTAGAACAACATTCCTTTTCTGAGTGGTTGGTCCTTGTAGAACATTAACCAGATTTGAATTAATAGACTGTTTGACACATGTTATCTAATAATTTGAAGTATATTATTAATGAAAATTAAAAATATAAACTCATATTGGATCGATAGTATTTTTTCATTCACCTGATTCATCCTTTTGCAATTTTTCCATCAAGCTTTTATGCTCTTTTGGACCTAGATCAGAAATAATCTTATCGAGATTCGCCTTTTTGTGGTTCTGCATGATACATAGTAAAAAATACATATTAGTTACACTTACATATAGTTCAAAAATAATATTTTTTGTAAAGAATTTACAAAGAACTTTCCTTTTTTTATTTTCTTGATGTGTTTTCAGTATTTTTGTTACTTGATCTCTTCTCCGTCATTTCTTTATCAATATAAACCTGTACCATATCATTCATTAATATATTTGTAAATAAATTATCAAATTTTCAATTAAGAAAGAAATCTCATGAAACCGATGTACCTTTCATGATGTACGCACCGCAGTTGATGCATGGGGGTCTTATAAACGCACCGCACAAACAATATAATAGACCGTAAGGTGCTCTATGTCAACAAGGAGCACCAGTGCATTACATGTTAACTACCGCACTGATTAACACATAAAATAATAAAAATCGTCGAGTCTTAGTTTTTGTAGCATAAACGCCTTGCGAAAATAAGGGACCACCATACGGTGCTCTCTGTCAACTAGGAGACCTGGTGCGGTGCGTTATATGTTACATGGTGCACCGATTAACACAATATTTTTTTTTTGCAAAACAACATGTTCATGGTGCGCCATAATGAAATAGCACGTTAACGATGTGCACCTCGTAACCTAGCGCACCAGTGCCCTATTTTAGATATGCTGCACTGATTTTAAAAAAAAAAAAAAAAAATTAAATTTTTTATTACAAAGTACTTGCATGGTGTGCTAGTATAATACAGCGCACCGGTGCTCTATGTTACACAGGGCGCACCGATAAAAAAAAAATCTTTTTTTTCAAAAATTCACGCAAGAGCCAACATGGACTGGGATTCGACTATGCAAATCGTCCCGTGGGTTGGATGTCAATCTAAAATGAAAATCCCTAATTCTGAAATCACAGAAACGGGGAGAAGAAAGGGAAGAAACAAAAAAGAAATGAAGGGTTTAGGGTAAAAATGGATTTTTTTTTTTTGTTTCTGAAAATGAAAAACAAATTTAATCACGAGACCATTTGAAATTCTATGCTACAAGGATTGAATCACCATAGGTTTGGATTTTTATTGTCTGAATACTTCTTTTCAAACGTATTTCGCTGCTCCATAGTGCTTTCATGCTCTCTTGCTCCAGGTATGTCTCCTGCAAATCTCTGGCTGAAATTTTTTGCAAAAATAGTGAAATAATGAAAATAGAGTTGCAATTTTTTTATTTGCTGTTATTTGTCACCAGTGTGTTACTTAATATTGTTGCATCAGCGCTGTTGGGTTTGTGTTATATTCTTTCCACGACTAGTCACACACATGGGTTTGCACATGATTTTGGGGCATGATGGTTTTCAGCCCCTGGTATTTTGTAGATCCGGTCAAGGGAACTATGGTTATGTTCTAATCCAGGGTTAATGGATTGGGGTTTATGTATGCTTCAACATGTATATATATATGTGTTGTAACAATAAAAGGAATATAATGAAAAATCAAGTTGGTCGTCCCGATTTGGGATCCAGGGAAAAATCTCTGTGTTTATCTGTTTTATGTTTTATGCTCTCGCTATTGTTTATTTTCTGTTTTAAAGATTCTTTCATAGATAATTTTTGTACAGGGTTAATACCTACATTTGGTATCGGAGAAGTTTCAGCTTCAAGGGGACGCCTTTGCTGCTAAGGGGTTTTTTTCTCGGGCCTAAGGTAGACCCTGTTTAGTGGGAGATCTACGGGATCGATTCTTGCGGTGAAAGAAGATGGAGAGTAGCGGGAAGATAAAGATAGATAAATTTAATGGTGAGAGTTTTGAGTTATGGAAGCTCAAGATGGAGGATCTGCTGGTGGATAAGGACCAGTGGATCGTGGTAGATCTAGGTACTAAACTAACGACAATGTTAGATGAAGACTGGAAGAAACTGGATCAGAAGGCAAAGAGAAAAATATGGTTATGTGTCTCAGATTCAGTATTGTTGAATATATCTAGGGAAGCTACGACGAAGACCTTATGGGACAAGCTAGGGAATTTGTACCAATCTAAGTCTCTGGTGAATAAATTTTTCCTACGAAAAAAGCTATATAACCTGAGGATGAAGGATGGAGACTCTATGACAGAGCATCTGAACGCATTCAATACTGTGGTAAGTTAGCTGTCATTTGTTGATATTAAAATCTCAGATGAAGATAAGTGAATCAATTTGTTGTGTTCTCTACCAGATTTGTGGGACAGTCTGGTTATTGCAATAGGTAGCAATACAACTACCTTGAATTTTTATGACATTATCTCAGTCTTGCTATTAGAGGAAATGAGACGAAGAAATATGGAGGGTCGGAATGGAGATGCCTTATCTGTACGAGGAAGGTCCCAGAACAGAAACAAGAATAAGGTTTCGATTGGGAGATCTAAATCTAGAGGGAGGTCTAAATCTCCTAGAAAGTTTGTAAAGGTGTGATGGAAATGCGGAAAGGAAGGGCACTACAAAAAGGACTGTAGATCTAAAGATCCTGAGAAAGGAAAGGGATCTGATGATGCTCCTTCTACAGAGGCAAAAACAACCTCGGATGAAGGTGGGGATGTGTATTTGGCTTCTTCTTCAAATACACATGTAGATCATGAGTCATGGTTGATTGACTCGGGTGTATCCTTTCACTTCACTCCTCATAAGGAGTGGTTCTGCGAGTATGAGAAATATGATGGCGGTGATGTCTTCTTAGGTGATGATAGGAAGGCCAGAATCGTCGAACATGGAAAATTCAAGATGAAGCTGCAAGGTTGAAGGATTAGAACACTTCCTAGTGTTCTGCACATTCCTGCATTGGCCAGAAATCTGATTTCTGTAAGCAAGATGGATGATGCAGGTGTAAAAATAGTGTTCGATAAAGATGCCTGTAAGATAGTTCGGGGAGCACTGGTATTAATGCGGGGAGTTCGGATTGGAACTCTGTACAAGATTCAGGGCAGCACTATTATCGATGGGTGCAACAGTTTTGTGGTCCCTGAAAGTGGAGTGGAAAGCCTAGCGATCCCTGGAGAAAAGACCATGCTATGGCATCAAAGGCTTGGACATATTGGAGAGAAGGGCCTTCGGATACTGCATGGAAATGGTATGGTTGGAGGTATTCCTAATAGCTCTCTGGATTTTGATTTCTGTGAACATTTTGTATATGGGAAGCAGAATCGAGTGAGTTTTCCTTCTGGTGCTAAGAGGGAAAAAAAGATATTAGAGCTTGTGCATAGTGATGTGTTTGGACCTGTGTCGGTTCCATCACTAGGTAAGTCTCTATACTATGTTTCATTCATAGATGACTTCTCAAGGAATACATGGATATATTTCTTGAGGAAGAAATCTGAAGTCTTTGATAGATTTAAAGAATTTAAGGCTCTAGTGGAAAACCAGACAAAGAAGAAGATAAAGGTGGTGAGGATAGATAATGGTGGGGAGTTCTGCAAGAAGGAATTTGAAGAGTTCTGTAAGAAGTGTGGTATAGCATGGCAGAAGACTACTCCATACACACCTCAAGAAACGGGAGTTGTGGAAGAAGAATGAACGCAGGAAAAGGCAAGAAGCATGGGTGCCTGTACCGAGTTAGACAAGAATTCCGGCGGAAGTGAGATTGCATGTTACTTGGTTAATAGATCGCCTTCATCGGTGTTGGAGGATAAGACTCCACATGAGGTATGGACTGTTAAGAAACCCTCTCTTTCACATCTAAGGGTATTTGGATGTGATGCATATGTACATGTTCCAAAGGAGAAAAGGAGCAAGTTGGATAATAAATCTGAACGGTGCATCTTATTGGGCATAAGGATGGTTTAAAGGGTTACAAGCTTTGGAACCTGGAAACAAGGAAGGTTATGTACAACCGAGATGTGGTGTTTAGAGAGGTGAAAGATATTGTTAAACATGAAGTCCTACCAAAGGAACCTGAGAAGATAGAATTTGAGCTAAAGGAGGATGAATCAGACTCTACAATAGAAGAAGAATCAGAAGAGGAAGAGCCACAAACTCCAGCTGTTAGAAGATCAGTTCAGGAAAGAAGACAACCAGAAAGGTATAGTCCATCTACTTTCCATTCAAATTTTTCTTTAACTATAACTGATGATGATCCTAGAACCATTAGGGAGGCAGTAGATTCAGAGGATGGAAAACTATGGAAGGAGGCCATGGTTGATGAAATGGCATCCTTGCATAAAAATGAGGCATGAGATCTGGTGGAGTTGCCTGTTGGAAGGAAGCCCATGGGAGAAAATGGGTGTTTAAGAAGAAGATGAATGTAGAAGGCAAGCTGGAGAAATACAAAGCTCGGTTGGTAGCAAAAGGTTATTCCCAGGTGCCGGGAATTGATTTTGGTGATATTTTTGTCCTGTTGCCAAAGTTACTTCTATTAGATTACTTTTATCAGTTGTTGATGCATTTGATTTTGAGGTAGAACAGATAGATGTGAAGACAACATTTCTTCACAGGGATCTAGAAGAGGAGATCTCCATGAAATAACATGAAGGCTTTATGGTGAAGGGGAAGAAAGAGTTGGTATGTAGGTTAAAGAAGTCTTTGTATGGGTTAAAACAGTCACCAAGGATGTGGTATCATAAATTTGATACCTATATATGGGGACTTGTCTTCACTAGAAGTAAGGAGGATCACTGTGTTTATTTTAAATTAATTGGTGACCATGTTATTTATTTGGTCTTGTATGTGGTTGCTATGTTGTTGATTGGAAATGACAAAGAAATTATCCAAGATTTGAAGACCCAGTTGTTCTCCAAATTCGACATGAAGGATCTTGGTGCTGCAAACTATATTTTGGGGATGGAAATTAAGAGAGATCGGGCAAAGCGGAAGCTCTGGCTAAACCAGAGGAAGTATGTCGAGACTATATTACAGAGGTTCAATATGAAAGATAGTAAACCGGTGAATGTTACGGTTCCTGTAGGTACAAATTTTTCTATTGAACAGTGTCCCAAGACACAAGAAGAAGAGGAGGATATGTCCCGTGTTCCATATGCAAATGCAGTGAGTAGCCTGATGTATACAATGGTCTATGCTAGACCAGACATTGCACATGCAGTGGGAGTATTGAGAAGGTTTATTTCAAACCCAGGGAAGGAGCATTGGACAAAAGTGAAGTGGGTTTTCAGATATTTGCGTGGCATTAGTGATTATGTCTTGTGCTACCAGGGAAGACCAGGATTAGAAAGAGTGTTGGACATTCGTGGTTTTGTTGATTCAGACTGGGCTAGAGATCTGGACCAAAGAAGTTCAACAAGTGGGTATGTGTTTAGCCTATTTGGAGGTGCAATTAGTTGGATGAGTAAAATACAGTCTGTAGTGGCTCTTTTAACTACAGAGGCAGAATACATGGCAGCCACTCATGCAAGCAAGGAACCAGTTTGGTTGCAGAGATTATGTTCAAGTATGGGGTTGGTGCAGCAAGCTATAAGGATAGACCGTGATAGCAAAAGTGTAATTTTCTTGGCTAAGAACCCTGCTTATCATTCAAAGACAAAACACATTGATGTTCAATATCACTTTGTGAGATATATGGTTGAAGCTAAAAGGGTGTTGTTGGTAAAGGTGGACACTTTGAATAATGTTGAAAATTTATTGAAAAATTCTGTGAGCACTCAGAAGTTCTCTTGGTGTAGAGAAACAATGGGTGTTGCAAAGCTAGGCTGATGACTCAGCTCTCCTGTGGCCCCCTGCGGAAAGAAAATAACAAGTGGGAGAATGTTGGGTTTGTGTTATATTCTTTCCATGAGTAGTCATGCGTGGGGGGGTAACAGGGGGGGCGATAGCCCCCCCATACGTTGCGCTGGGTGCAACATACGGGGGGGTCACAGCGGGGGTAGTAGCCCACCTGTCGAGGTCCAGGGCTATGGCCCAGAAATTTTTTTTGGTCCTTATTTTCTGGTGGGTGGACCCGCCCATGGTTTTGTGCATGGGTTTGCACATGGTTTTTGGCCCCTGGTGTTAGTTTGATTCTTTTGTCTTAAAATATCACTTTAGCTACGCATAAAAAATAGCCCTAACATCGATTATGGCTGCAAAATACCTTTAATATTGCTGCACAAATTCAGATCTAAGCACAAAAGATATTAAGAAGATAAAAAATAACATAGCTCCATAGATCCAATGAACAAGACAAGAAGAATATATATGAAATAATTTTGTATTATATTAAAGAATGGGGCACCTGAGACGAAAATAAGAAAGGTGTTTTCCGGTTCTCCTCAGTGGGATGGGTTCTTGGAAGTCCTCAGTGTTTCAGATCTAGCATTTCTCTCTCTTATGGATGTGGAAAAGCAAACATAGAACTCAATGGGAGTTCACAAAGCAAAATGGAAAATGGTGACCAAGAGAAGATCCAGAGTGATCTAATGCAATGAAGGTGATTAATGAATGGGGAAAACCCCCCTATTTATAACAAAATATTGGGGCGGTCTAGAACTCGGTGCATGAATAAAATATTATTAATCGAATTCTAGAAGCACCCTTTAGGAATATTTTATTATATTTGTTGGAGGGAAAAGGGTTCTTGACTTGGGTCAATTCTTTTATTTATAAATAATAAATAAATAAATGATTTATTTATCATTTTAGGGGAATGATGGGAATATAATTAAATAAATAATGGTTTATTTAATTATTTATGGATGATTTAGTCAAATTTAACTAAGAATATTATTTAAATAATGATTTGAATAACTTATTCTTAGGGAATAATTAAATAAATAAGGATTTATTTAATTAAGTTCCTTATTTTGGGTTAAATATGACCAGGAAATAAAAACAAATGAGTTATTTTATATGGCGAAAGCAATTTTACTTAGGGTAAAATTGGTCTTACATGGTGTACTTGGGTTCATCTAATAATAATAGGTTAGATGACCAAAAAATGGTGTAACACCTGGTATTTTGTAGATCCGGTCAAGGGAACTATGGATATGTTCTAATCCAGGGTTAATGGATTGGGGTTTATGTATGCTTCAGCATGTATATATGTGTGTTGTAACACTAAAAGGAATATAATGAAAAATCAAGCTAGTCGTTCCAATTTGGGATCCAGGGGAAAATATCTGTGTTTATCTATTTTATGTTTTATGCTCTCTCTATTGTTTATTTTCTATTTTAAAGATTCGTTTGTAGATAATTTTTGTATAGGGTTAAAACCTACAGGTGTGTCTATTAATATCACCAAATTCATGCAGTTTTATGTACATTAGCACCGATTTGTGGTTAAGGCACCGAAATTACTTTTAGGTGTGTACACCAAAATTAGACATGCTGGAAATGTACATTTTGTTGTGATAATCTTTCGGCCATTTATTTTCAAAACTACACCTCTTCTTCTTTCAGAAAAAGAAACTTGAACCTTTCCATAACCTGCAACAAGAAAAGGTGCCCCATGATCTGCTTGCTGACCCATAATATGCTTCCTCATTTGTAAGTTCCTCCTCCATCTTGGCATCCAATTTCCTCTTTTCTCCTTGTGCTTTCTACCATCTTTGGTACCAGCCTCCGTAAAATTATTTTGTTTGTCACTCTTATCTTTCCTTCCCTCACTATCATGCTCTCTCTCTCGTCGCTTGCGGGACCTTCCATCCATTTCTTCATCATAAGGATTCATATCCTTTGTCTCACGAGAACTCCTACCCCTATTAACAGCCTTGATTGACCTTTCATTCTATCCCTATAGAAATGACAATCTTTCCCTTCATGGGACCTACTAGCCTAATCAAAAATGCCAATTGATCTTTCTCTGTTGTCCTTAAGGGAATGAGAATCCTTCCCTTCATGGTGCCTCTTGGCTTTATCGACTACCTCGATTGATCTTTCTCTACTATCCAATCTTTCTCTACCATCCTTGTATGAATGAGATTCATTACCTTCATTTGATATCTTAGCCCATTCAAGATACTCAATTGATTTCTCTCTGACATCCCTTAGCGAATAGGACTCCTTGCTTTCGAAGGACCATTTCACCTTGCTAGTCACCAGAGCGTCGACAGGTATTTCTCTACCATCAACTCTACTCTCCCTTTCTCCATCATGGGACCTCTTAACCATATCTTCGGCCTCAACTGAATTCTCTCTGCCATGATCAAGAAAATACTTACCCTCGTGACCAAGCCTCTTAACCCTATCTTCGATCTCAACCGAGCTTTCTCGATAGCCCTTCTAAGATTTTTCATAAATATTTTATCCTTTTGTACTTTGTTGAGATCTGTAGCCGTCTGCATCCATGTAAGCATCATCTTTAATCCTCTTGCCGTCTTTCTCCTTTCTATGCATGTCATCATCTTCATCCCTTCTGCTACTTCTTCCGCTGCCATGGCTTACTCTATCCTTCACATTTTCATCCTTTGTAGAATGCCTATGCTCCCTATGTCCCTCTCTCGATCTTCTATCCTCCTTGTTAAAATACTTTTCGGCATCATCTCTCTCTTTGTAATATTTATAATGATCATGGGAATCAAAGGGCCTCCTAAACCTATCAGCGAATCCATCCCTTGAACTGCCCCTCTTCTCATGGGACCTAAGCCTAACCCTGTCATCCGCGTTGTCTTTGTCCATCTTTATGTTTGAATCACTCATTTTCTTTACTATAAAATTCTCAGTCAATATTCGAACTCTCGTCTTTTCAAACCCTCATCTCCTCAGAAAAATTCTTGCCCGCAATTCGAACCCTCCGCTGCTCCAATACTTCACTTTACAGAATAAATTTTCCTTCTTCGAAAACATATTTCAATGTCATACTTGGTTCATGTGAGGTTTTATTTAACCTTGTTTCGATGCGCGGGATTTTATAGGCACACTAGTGCGGTTTCTTAAGACTGACGGTTTATGTTTTGGCATGGTGTTTTATGACGAACCGGTGCAGAAGAGTTATAAAGAATCAGTGCACTACAATACTAAGATGCACCTGGAAGGTGTGTATGGAGCGCACGGTGTCCGATGTGCCAATGTTTTGTGCACCCCAGTGCTTTCTCTTTTTGAATGCACCTGTGCGGTTTATGATGATAAGCGCACCAGACGAAAGACATCCAAAAAAACCTCTGCCCGCCAACCTCCTCTAGAAACCTCTTCTAGAAATAGATCTCTGAGGTAATTTAATAAGGGGTTTCTCAAAAAAATCCACTATAGATTCTTTTCCTAGTAGTGATGTATGCTACATACAAGGGAGGTTACTCAACCAATTCCTCCTTTTTCTAACCGTCATGATACATTTCCTCAAAGCAGTAAATGGAGGATAAGACACCTAAGTAGCCCTATTTTACCCATTTACAATTTAATTTAACCCCTTAATTTAATTTACCTTTACCTCTTCAATTTTACAAAAATGAAACTAAAAATTGCCAAAATTTACACTCTGAAATTTCATAAAAAATTATCAGAAATTGTAGATGCGTAGCGAGCTGTTGGAGGCCATTTTTAGGTGCCTTTCTAAAGTCAAAATTTAAATCTGAGACCTCTTATGGAAATATGGGAGAGTGTATATGTCTTTATATTATTTAAGCATAAAAAATGGTCCATTCTAGGTTGAGATATGGCCATTTTCCCATGATTGCTCCCTATGTGAAGCGAGGGGTCCAAAACAGTGGCAAAAACCTATTTTTTGGTAACTTTTTTGAATTTTACTTGAAATATGTGCTGGAGATCAGAAAACCAGTGAAATTGGTATGGAGTAGAGGTTAATATATTTCCAAAAATGTTGAGTTTCAGTCATTTGGATTCTCTGAGGAAATGTGAAGCATGAGCTCGCTGCACATAGGGATGACCAAAACTGCAAAAAAAACTCAAAAATTCACAAAAACCAAATTTTTTTCCAAAGCTCCTGAAAATTGGTCCAAAGATACCTAACAAGGTGAGTTATGCAACTATGGAAGCATCAAGAAGGATGTCTAAGTCATCCTTGTCATTTTGAATTTTCAAATTTTGATCTAGCTTTGCTTTTAATTGTTTGACTTTAACATTACAAATTTGATTTCTTGCATAGTAATGATCAGCCATGTGCTTATATATATTTTTATCCTTTTTAGCCTTGTTAAGGAGCTCCTCCAAGTGGATGTTGACTTTCTCAAGCCAAAAATCCTTGTTCTCATTGATTTCATTAGCTATCCTGTCTTCAAAACTCAGCTCTTCATCAATAGGGTTTTGCTCTCTTTCCTTCTTCAATGCTCTTTTGAGACCCATGGTCATTGGCCTATTTATTCTTACCTACTATTCATGCTCATCATGCTCCTCAAAATATTCTATGTCAGCCATTTATTTGCCTTTCACATCATGCTTGCTTGTCTGATACTGACTTTTCTCTAAAGACAATTGTTTTACCTTCAACTGATGATTTTCTTGCCCTAAGAAGGAAATGATGAAATTTTGCCTTGCCAAGTTGTTTTGGAGCTCTTTGATCTGTGCATCCTTTTCTTTGATAATCCTTTTTAGATTTTCAGGCTCATCAATAGCCTCCAAGTATACTAGGTCAAAATCATGCTCTTCCTCATGCATCCATGTCTCCTATTGTAATGGTGTTTCCAGCTTTGCTGATGTGGGCTTGGCCCCTTCCTCAATCTGAGGAGAAAAAATATTCTCTAGCCTCTTTTGTATGATTTGGTCATTGTTTCTTTGGTATTCTTTGTAATTGATTCCTTTGGTGATTGAGCTTCCAACCTTCTTGATGAACTCACCTCTTGACATGTTGGTGATAGGGTTTGTTGCATGCTAGGTGAACTAACAACAAGCATGAGAAAGGATCCCTTAATGAAAGTATCCCATGTCATGTTATTTTCTGTCAGCTGAAGGAGAACTATGACCTTTATCAAAATATGATGAAAAATGCTAGGAATATGTTTACCTTTCACCTGCACTTTTTCAAACATTTTACATATGCTCCTATACAAAAAATTACACAAATTGAGAGATTTATCAATTGTGAAGTGCATGATCAGTCTTATTTGGTATTTGTTGAGCCTTGAAAACCTTCCTTCACATGAGAAGTATTTAATGATCACTTTAGTTTATGATTTTATGATATTTTTAGCTATGGAGTTATCTTTTGACATTCCATGCACTCTTATGTTGTTAAGCTAAGTCTGCAATGTTGTTTAGCACAGGGTGTTCCCGAGCGGGAATCCCACCCTTACCCACGGGGGACTTGTGTGCCTACTCTGGGAAGGTTATTCTAAGCTTCCATTCATCATCACGCATTGGTGCCACACTATTTCGACTCTCTGCAGAACACATACCTTCAGGAATTACACAATTTTTGAAGATCGGTTTGGGAGGAGGAGGTTGTCTTCAGTATTTTAACTGGAGAAATGGTGAAGGATTATTCCTATCACCTTGGACTTAAATATCAACATTACCAGGGCCTCATTTCAGATCTGGCATTAGGCCAAAGGTTATTTACCTCCTATTAGTAGCAGTCCCATCAAGGATTTCATAGTCCATCATTGTAGATCCAGAGGAGGAAGGAATTTTCCATCATTTTAGCTAGGAATTATATTAGGGATCATCCACTAACCTTTCCATCAACATTTCCATCAGCCTAGAGCTTATTTGATGCATTTTACATCAGGCTTGAGTCTCTCCCTCTTGTACAGTGCAGTTTTCCCAACAGCTGCGTCTTCAGTTGTTGCAATTTGAGGAGGAGGAAGAAGAGACAAGATCTCAAGCTTCTAGCTTGGAGATCTAAAGGAGGGATCAACCCTCAAAGCTTATATCTAGTTGTACATCATATTATCATATCTAGCTTAGATCTATAGACCCAGCAGCTATAGAGTGAAACCCTAAGAGGGTGATTTTCCTAGACTCATAGATCTGGAAAATCCTTTTTGGGTTAGCTTGGGTTTCAGTCATAGTGCCCAGATCTTGAATCTTGGCATCATCAGAGCTCCTAAGATCCATAGATCTTCATTTTCCTTTTCAGCAGCTATATGTACATCACCAACAAAAGGGACAACACATTATTGCTTCATGTAGCTCACTAGTTACGCAGTGCTTTTTGTGGCATGTTTTCAGGGTCATTCTAAGACATCTCTTTGGCTAAAGTACCTTATTCTGTACAATGTTGTAAATGTAATCCATCTCCAATGAATAAAATGGCTCACCTATTCTATTTATATCTTTGTTGCTCATAATCTTTATGTACGTTTTCTATGTTACAAATATTGTGTTTGTGTATCAATGCATTATTCCATTTTGGGATATTACAATGGTATCAGCAATATGCTATGAGAAGAAGAAGTATAGAACTACAATGATGGAAGGAATGATATTTTCCTCATATATTTTCAGATCTATGAATAACCTCTCCAAGGAGGTCAAGCAGATGAGAGAGGAGAGATATAATGAGACCTATAGAGGGTTTGAAGATGAGGAAGGTCCATGCACTTCCTATGAGCAGAAGAAGGAATCGGTATTGCATAGAGCTCCAAAGAAATACACTATGCCCTTTTCTTTTGAAGAAGAAGATGAAAGGCATGGAGATGGAGGAAACTTATATCATGAGATTCTAAGTGATTATCTTGCAGAGTACAAGTCTCAATCAAGGGCTTTCAAGTAGAATCTAACTCTCCCATAGTTTATTCAGATCAAAGAAGAGAGGAGACCGTGCAGCTATAGAAGGAGAAAGCACAATAGATTTATATTGTCCACATTTGATGGTTCATCCACATGCACAACAAGGACTTGGAGAAGGGATTTGGATGCATTCTTCCTACTACATCCAGTAGTAGAAAGAGAAGTTGTTGAGATTGCAGCGCCACACCTTGAGGGTGAAGAAAACATTTGGTGGTTCAGCGATTTGAGTCATGAAAGAGTAACTGCTTATTCATATTTTACTCAAAGGTTGATCAAGAAGTTTGATAAGAAGAAACCAAAGAAGCCAAGGGAAGATGTCTGTATTATTATTCTGAGGGAAGAACAACTTTCACCACCACTTGCGGCAGGAGTACTTGCATCGGGAGAAGGAACACCTGCATCATTGCAAAGTGGTCTTGATCTCTTGAAACTTGGAGTCCCATGCATTATTCAAGAGATGCATGAGGAGGAGGGTACTTACAACAGCGCTGGTGCATCAGTAGAGGAGCATCAATCATCACCAAAAATTGGGAAATCCATCACACAGGAGGAAGGAAACCTTGTAGCAGTACAATATGTTCCCAAGCTTTACCAAGGTATGCACATATTCCACTTCCTATTATTTCATCACATCATATGGAGGATTGTGGGAACATGCCATCACGACAAATACATGACCTAGGGTCAGAGCATATTGCTGATTTGGACCATCAGACTATCACTGTGCAGAGGACCCTTGATTTGTTCAAGGAGGAGATATATAGCCGTCCTGGTTTCTCATTGATAAGTTGCACACAACACTTGGGGTTGGAGTGTAGAGTTTTGGAGGATAGGATGAGAATTATCTTAATCAGTCCAATGTAGAACTATATGTTCAACATTTTGCATGATCATGAGATAGAAGATGCACCATCATGGAGATCAGTAGCGCTGTCATTGAGCAGTAGTGATGAGTTAGGGGCCCAACTGTTATTGGGACATTTTGATGACCATTATACTTGTGTGACATTGGATAGGAAGATGATGGATGAAAGACATCTTATGATGGATGATATCTCTCATTATTATGATAGATCCTTCTTAACGAGAATTTAACAACTCAATGAGAAGTTTTTTCCTACATCATATTTGGATCCTTATGGGGTCAACTTGGTCATTGATGAGTGGTCGTTATTTGGATATATCTAAGAGGTTGTACTTCAACATCCCATGAAGTGAAAAGGTAGTAATATGGTTTGGGAGGATGGTATTCTCCATTGGAGGAATACCAATTTTGAGCATGGAAGGAGACACCCATATTTGTATGGATGGGTGAGGATGGCGGGTAAGAGGTTGGTGAGCCACTTTCAGATCTATGACACAGGGAAATAGGAGGCATGCCTGCACTGGCTACTCTTGAAAGGGTTTGGCCATCATGTGACATATCCTGTCTCAGAGGGTATGTTTTGGTTTGGGTCTTTTCATGGCACCCATATGTTATGGCAGCAAAATATTTGTTTGTATGGGGAATTTTACAATTCAATCATCATGATGTTACACCATGTCTTGTATGATGATGAGATGAGGAGGAAAAACGAGTTTTTGCTGATTTGGATAATTTTGAGAGAGTATGGGCTACTTTTATCCCATAATTTGCATGATGCTGCAGGATTAGATGGTGGCACAATCATGGTGCAAAGGGGCTACTCCTTAGCTTTGGAGGATTAGGAGGTGCTTCCACTTTGGAAGGAATCTCCCATATATAGCAGCATTACGGTAGATGACTTTGGCATTTGGCATGTCAAAGAATGGAGCTATGAGATGACAAAAGACTTATTACAAAGGCCAACAACATTGTCACTTGGCAGCTTGGCTTTGTTGATGGATTGTTCCCAGGATCACTTCACATATGATGAACTTTATGGAGAGGTAAGAGATGAGAGTGATGGAGTAGTGGATGGAGACATCTATTACCATGATATGATCTTCTTGACTTGGATCTCCAAGCATAAGAAGAAGGCTTTGCATGCATCACATGGTTCATTCCTTTCCATTCACCAAGGTCACATGGAGACATATCATTATCGGCCTACTATTAGTACATGGTAAGGGCTATGTTTATGCATTTATTGATCATTTAACACAATATTTTCATTCTCTTGCCATCTATATACAGTGCATTGCTCCACAAGAGGGCAAGTTTTTATTTGGGCTTCATGGTCTCTCTAAGACCAATATCTATGATGGAGATAGCCATTTCTTGTATGGATTTGGGAAAGTGTTGTACTATTCTTTGTATGCTCAGTTGATACACAATGCCATTACTATTTTCTAGTAGATGAGATAAGATGCACAACTAGCAAATTGTTGGGAGACAACTTGCCATATTATGTTCTTAAACAACAGTTGGTGTTGTAACCATTTGGGAAACTATTGGTACCTTCCATATTTACACATAGCCTTAAATAACCTTATAATTTGGATTCCATATTGTAATGATGTCCTATTCATTTTATATGGGATGGTTTGGGCAAGCAAGATTCATGAAACTAGAGAGGGGGTCTTTGGAGATCCAGTTGCCTTTTTACCTCTTGAAGACAACATTATTGCAGCCCAATATCAATGACAGCTCTACACTTATCATAAGTGGAGAGAAACACAATGTGGGATAGACAATATGGTCTATCAATTTCAGCTAGGCAGCCCACCTACATTGCAGTAGCCAAAGGTGGAGGATTTTTTCCATGAGTTACCATTTTGGAGGGTGACTCATTTTTTGTGGATGATAGCTTGGGGATGGGAGATTCACATGAGAATGATGGTTCCCAATATATTTCATATTCCATGCCTCAAGAAGGCCTCTAGACAACACATAGTTGCCTCCATGGATATCCCACTTCTTCATGATGATATCCATTTGGATTTGTCACCAAAGGCTAACTTGTACACTTGGGAGGAGCAACTTGGAGACATATCGATGAGATAGCATCTTGTTCTTTGGAGAATATTATTATATGAGGATGCTAAAGGAGGAGGAGATGAGGCTCTTTAGTTCTATCCTTACAGTTGCTTGAGGATAAGCAACATTTGGGAGGGGAGGACTGTAATATTCCTAAATTAGCATGCAGCTAATTGGAATATTATTTTTTTCTTTTTCCATTTAGATATATGAATAAGTGGGTAGGGAGACCCATAGATCTCTTTAGTAGGAAAAAAATCCCTCTTAATGTGAAAATGGATGATCTTGATCGCTGGATAAACCACCTCCATGTATGAACAGGGGCTAATGCATGTGGACAATGTCAATATTGACCAAATCAACAGTGTTGGTATGGAGAGAGTGGATCATTAATGGGAGATAGTCTCCAAGAGAGTAGTTGGTTTAATGAGTGGGACCCAAGGTGAGAAGGCTCACAATGCATATAAGGAAGGGAAAGGCAGCCATAGAAGGTTTTATTTTATGATTTTATGGTCTGTTTAGATCTGGATTTGTCTTTTGACATTCTGTGCACTCTTATGTTGTTTAGCTAAGTCTGCAGTGTTGTTTAGCACAGGGTGTTCCCGAGCGGGAATCCCACCCTTACCCATGGGGGAATTTTGTGCCTACTCTAGGAAGGTTATTCTAAGATGCCATTCATCATCAAGCATTGGTGCCACAATATTTCGACTCTTTGAAGAACACATACCTTAAGGAATTACACAATTTCTGAAGATTAGTTTGGGAGGAGGAGGTTGTCTTCAGTATTTCAGCATGAGAACCGGTTAAGGATTATTCCTCTTACCTTGGACTTCAATATCAACATTACCAGAGCCTCATTTCAGATCTGGCATTAGGAAAAATGTTATTGAACTCCTATCAGCAGCATTCCCATCAAGGATTGCACAGTCCACCATTGTAGATCCATAGGAGGAAGGAAGTTTCTAGCATTTCAACTGGGAATCCTCTGAGGGATCATCCCCTCACCTTTCCATCACCATTTCCATCATCTTGGAGCTTATTTTCTGCATTTTACATCAGGAGTGAGTCTCTCCCTCTTGTACAGTGAATTTTTCCCAGCAGCTGCATCTTCAGTTGCTACACTTTGAGGAGGAGGAAGAGACAAGATCTCAAACTTCTAGCTTGGGTATCTGAAGGAGGGTTCATCCCTCAAAGCTTAGATCTAGTTGTACATCATATTTTAGCCATCATATAATCAGATCTAGCTCAGATATGTAGAACCAGCAGCTGTAGAGTGAAACCCTAAGAGGTTGATTTTCCTAGACTCATAGATCTCGAAAATATTTTCTGGGTTATCTTGGGTTTCCATCATAGTGCTTATATCTTGAATCTTGGCATCATCAGAGCTCCTAATATCCATAGATCTACCTTTCCCTTTTCAGAAGCTATATGTACATCATCAGCAAAAGGGACAGTGCAGTATTGCTTCCTGTAGCTCACCCGTTACGCAGTGCTTGTTGTGGCATGCTTTCAGGGTCATTCTAGGCCATCTCTTTGGCTAGAGTACCTCATTTTGTACACTGTTGTAAATGTGATCTATCTCCAATGAATAAAATGGCTCACCTATTCTATCTATATCTGCGTTGATCATAATCTTTATGTACGTTTTCTATGCTACAAATATTTTTTTTGTGTATCAATGCATTATTCCATTTTTGGATATTACAAACAGAAAGCAGAGATCATATTGAAACACCGCAATTATGCTTATAGAACTCACCTTCAAAGCTAAAGAAATTCGATGTAAGATAAATTTAAAAAAAATTGGCAGTGTTTGGATCCGTGATACAATTTATCACTTCAACTGCCTCATTGATAGGGATGTTCGTATAGAGCGATACCACATCAAAACTAACAAAATTATGATTAGAATCCGATTTTAAATCCTTCAACTCATTGACAAATGAGGTGGAATCCTTCACAAAAGAATAAGAACGCCCTAGAAGCATCTTAAGCTTACAAGAAAGATACTTTGCTAAGAGATAAGTGGGCCCCCCAATTGTATTAACAATGGATCTAAGGGGTATACCCTCTTTATGAATCTTTGGAAGCCCATAAATTCTAGGAGCGACAGGGTTACCTTCAATAAGCTTATGGCTCATTGAACCCACATTGCTACTATATTTAATAGAAACTAACACAATCATAGAAACCTTACTAAGGGGGTTTATAGAAAGCTTCCTGTAACTGCCATTGTTACAAATATGGTCCATCATCTTCTTTCTATAGTCACCTTTATCCATGATCACAACAACACCACCTTTATCTTATTTAAGAACAACAATATTAGGGTTATGATTAGGGTATTTAAGAGCTTCAAACTCGGATTTCTTAATATTTATTCTAGAAGGTCTAACTTTCTTAAGAACAACCACACAATCTTGTCATAGGACTTTCTTCAATTTATTGGATAATCCTGTAATACCATATTCAATGTTACATATAATCTCTTTGATAGGGATATTTCCTAGAGCCATGGAAAAATTAAGACCTTTCTCCAAGAGAGAAAACACGAAAGAATCAAATGAAAACTTGGATAAATTTATAACCCTATTACTATAGCCTTATTTCTTTATTATTATTAGTATTATTATTATTATTACCATTGATATTCTTATTATTGTTACAATGTTCAATATAAAACTTATTCAAACCTAAAAAAGAAGAATGGTCATTATGATAAAAAGAGGGGACAGATTCTGGGACCACGGCCTGGGGGCACAACCAGAGGAAGGGATGTTGAGGAGAATGAGCTAGAAGACAAGGATGGAGCATGAATCCTTTAGGTTTGGAAAAATATTGTTCTCTAATTAATGCACTGCAAGGTTTTAGACCAAGAAAAAAAATAACATTAAACATTATAAAAAAACATCATGGTGAGGAATTATGATAGTTATCCAAAATATTTAAAGTGATAAATGCTTATCCTAAACATCATAGATACGCAAAGTTTCACATTCAAACCTACCATTTCAGTGTTTGTATAACTCCTAATGACAATTCAAACATGTCATTTCAAAATTTTGGGAAAATCATAATGAGAATTCTTCATAATTCTCGGCGCTCATAGGAAAAATGGTCAACTTTATACCATTACCATTTGTCTATTTGTAGGAAATCATGATCATAGCATGATGCATTTCCACAAGAAGGGATTAATGAAGTATATTATTGTTGTCCAAGGCAATGTATCCATCCACAACCACTTGGTTTGGGTTTGAAGATCATCCATATTACAATTAATATAAGACAAATTCCAATTTTTCCCATTTTCCATTTTCTGTGGGATTCTCAACATTTGGCCATGGTCATGACATCATTGTTTCTCTTGTTGTTGTTGTGTCTGCCACATTCAATAATAATGTGTTAACATAATGATGAAATTATTGTCACACTTCAAACAAGCAAAGAGTATTTACATCCAAGACTTCATGTGCAAGAGGCGGTTGGGGGTTCGAACCTCGATAAATATTACATGACTTGCCAAGATCGTGGAAGGAACCAAGGATCGAGCCTGGGCACTGAAGCATGGAATGCATCGTGGCCATGGTAGGATAAGAAAGGGAAAGGAAATTTTCAGGGAGTATCTATATGCTCATATCTTAGAGAATTACATAATAGGGTAGATACATTGTTAATTATTTTATATTATAAAACAAACATTACTCCAACATTTCACCTTACAATCACTTTTTTATTATATACAACCACAATTAGAAGCCTTTTCACACATTTTTTTCTCATATATATAGATATATGAACAAGGTAGTTGATAAACTACTAGAAAAGGTATTGGGGTTGGAGCATGGTACTTGGACCATTTTCATTCTCTAGAATAGGATTACAAATGATTTCTTTCATGTACTTTACCTATGCTCTCCCCTTTTCTATAAAGATTTGATAGGATCTGAAATCTGATCTTGGAATTGATGTATTATTTCATTAAAAAGCATAACCAACCATATTTATTTATTTACAAAGCTAACAACTTTGTGACAGTGGATAGTTTTCATTGGTTTTGAAAGATCTAAACTATGTTATATTAAGAAAAAAATTTATGATTCTTTTATTTACCTTAGTGACATGTAAGACATGTATCTTTAAGGGTACTTTGAAATAAAAATTAAGGCCAATCAATAAATGTACTATCAAAATAAATTTAACAAGAATGAATCACTACATCATTCTCAATAGTTGAGTTGATATTGCTTGAAATGATAGATGGAAACCCATAACTAATCTTAATAGTATTGGAAACATTAATAATATCAAAATTAGTCATAGATTATTTTTAAATATAAATACATTAAAAAAGTGAAATACTTGTAAATTAATGTATAAGTACCAAAAAAAAATAATAAATGGAAACACATAGTTAATATTAATATTATTGGAAGAAGACATATGCGAAATGAACTCATAACTTATTTATAAATATCATATAAATATATTCATAAGTAAACTTAAATACACAAAAAGTTAATTGCAACTTTAAAAAAAATACATAGAATTTCAGTAAGTTAATGTACCTTTTAAGTACCCAAAAAAAAATAGAAACCCATAGAAATATTATTGGTAGAGACAATATGAAATGAACTCGTAAATTATTTATAAATATCATAGAAACGTATTTATAAAGTAAAGTTGAATACACAAAAAGTTAAGTTCAACTTTTAAAATTAAAAAGAAAATAATACGTAGAATTTCACATATTATTCACATTTTATATTACAAATGATTATATAGATATATATTCAGCTTAATATAGTTAGATGGTTTTTTTTAATTTGACTGTAGGGATTATTGTTATCCTTCATAAATGTTGTTATAATTACATTAAGTCTTATTAAATATAAAATGTTCTACATTTAATTCATAATATAGGAAAATGCAGTAAATTAAAAAAATAAAATTAACTTATCTTTATATTAAATAAATAATTATTTTTAATTTAAGATTTTGAAACATAAAATTATCAACATTGTCACACTCACAAGTTAGATGTTTTTGGTTCAAAATCATGTTTTTTTTTGGAATGATTTGTGGTTTTTTTGGGCATGTAAAATTGATAAAATAGTGGCATTGCTCCATGAGATTGTAACAAAGCTTATTGATAGGTTAAGAATCTCCATAAAAAATGGTGATATACACACGCGCGCGCACACACACACACAGACACACACATATATATTCTCTATGATAGAGATGAGTCTTTTTCTTAGCTCAAGGGCTTCAGTAAGGTTCTTGAATGTTCATGGGGGTTAAGACATTAACAACAATGTTAATCATGTCACAAGGATTTGAACATCCTTGGGGAAGATAACCATTGTTTCCCCCAATCACCCGAGATAACCCTAATTAATATATACAAAAATATAATTCATATAATTGTTTTTTTAATAATTAATAATATTATTAATTTAACATCAATCTATAATTTAATTAATTTGTATCATCTGTATATATTATTATAAAGTAACTATTATAAGGCTTATCATGGATTGGTATTGATAAACATTTACAAAGTGAATTAATTTAAGATTAAAACAAACTTAAATATAATTATTTAAAAACGTAAACTAATTAGGATTCTTAAAACAAAGTACCTTTCAAATTTGTTTATGTATCTAAATAAAATTAAAAATTAAAATAATCTTATATTGGTTAGGGTTAAAAGAGTTATCGTGCAAATTTATTTCAAAATATATCAAAATATAGAGTCGCACGGTAACAAATCCATTTGACATACATTAATATTGATAATGAAAAGATGATACCAGATCCTTGGCAAGCCATCGACTATCATGGGACCCGTTTTGTCAGGACCACGAGTTACAACTTGTGCGATCTATTTGTAGTGGGCGCGCCCATGTTTGATGGGTGCCCGTGTTGACCAACACTAGTAGTGGGATGACTTGGTGCGACATCCGGTGATGTGAAACAGTGATGAGCGCACATAGCGGGCAAGGCGTATTTGCGGGCGCCCACCCCTTGGTGAGTTGTGGTGGTGTGTATGGTGGACGATCAAATTGTGTTGAAGAGCAGACAAGGCATGTGCACGGTGGATGGGCGAGTTGGAGATTTGGGCGAGAGCACGTCAGGCGACCCATGTTTGAAACTCAGGTGGGCGCACACCTGAGACGAGCGACACAGGCGTGTGTTGAACTTTGTGTGGAGTTAGGCGAGTGGGTGGCACAAGTCGACCTGAGAGGCAACAAACTAACACAGTGGTGAAGTGATGAACGATTGGGCTGACATGATAAACATGTGACACCCATGACCAGGCCGACCTTTGGATAGTAAAAGGACGTGACGATTGGGTAGCACTTGGGTCCACGACACCCATATAAAAAGGTCAAGAGTGGATGAGTTATACCAATCATCGAATGAGTTTAGCACATATACTGCAGAGATAAAGGAGCCGAATGAAGAAGGAGAACCACAAGAAAAAGAACGAAGGGCGAGATAGGTTGCACGTGGGAAAGTTGGGCTAATCATTGGATGTGTTCATCAAGTCAGGGTGAGTTAGGTCAATTGAGAGACACACCGTACTTAGTGCAGGCCATGCGCCCGCACCAATGAGCATAACTCTGGTGGTTGGTTGTGGACAGGTCGACGGTTCGGGTGGAGCATGCAGGTTAGGTAATGGAAGTACGTGTATCATGCAGGGCAGGTCACGACATGAACACTAGGTCACACAAGTACACATAGCATGTAGACTGGGTCACAGAAGTACCCATAGCATGCAAATTAGGTCAAAGAAGTACGGGTTGCGTGTAGAAAGTGTTGAGTAGGTCAGCGAGTTGGGCAGGGCATGTAGAAGGTGTTTTGAAGTGACTGAGCTCGGGGTTGACTAGTGTAGGAAGGTGGCAGAAGTGTGCTGCATGACCATGACACGTTTATCAGATTTGATTAAGTGTGTAGGCCAAGTTAGTTGGTTTACTTATGTAAAAACTTGTATTTTGTAAAATACTGAACACTGTGATATTATTATTGGGCAAACTTTACGAGAGTTTCCCCTCCCAGTTATATATGGGTATACTTGTGTTATTTATGATTTCTGATTCATATTGATGAAAGATTAATATTGAATATAAATTATTCTACTGCATTATTTAATAATACTTATTGGAAAATTGGTTAAGTGTTTAGATAGGAATATTCCATATACTTTAGTATTGGTGAAAATAAAAAGTATAGTGGTGCCACACCTGCTATAAATGGTTGAAATAGTACGTCACAAGTAGAGGTCCATGACAGATGGTATGAGAGCTCGATTTAGGATGTGTTGAGATTTGTTGAAGTATTCAGGAAACAGGATACAAAAACAAGGTTGCAATTGGTATTGAAGCTTGGAAATTATATTATTTGGTCTTAGTGATACATTAAAAAGTTGAGCAGGGGTAAGACATTGGTCAGGGCCGAAGTTGAACAAAGAAAGATGGAAAATTTCAGAGCTTTTCAGAAGCTTGATGACATGACAGGTTATTGGAAGGACAATATACAACAACACTACAAATCTCTTGTGCAAGAGTGGGAAATCTTGGGGCACAATGGAGATGGGATAGTGGATGTGCAGAAATCATTGAAAAATATTCATTTAAGTTTTGCTAAAATTGATGAAATTGATGAGAAGATACAACAAGGTAACTGAAGACTCCAAGAACTAATGGATGAAAGAGTTCTATTAAGGGAGAAAAGTGCCAAGTTGCAGGACAAATTCAAGGGACTTGAGGTTGAGATTAAGAGGGAATTTCTTGATTGTAATCTCATTGTTATAAAATAAGATGAGCTTGCATATATTGAAAAATTTGGACATTTATATCGAGCTATGTAGGATGATTTGTAGATGATTGGAGAACTTCAAGTGGAGGAGGTCGATCTATGTCAGATAGGTGCAATTGAGCAACATGCGAAGAAGGAGAAGCTTGATGGAACTCAAGCTAAACGAGGATCGGATTGCTCAAATGGACTGAAAGAAGAGAATAAATACCTTAAGAGGACTGTCAGATCGAGACATAAGTTGAAAGACAACTCAAAGGTGAATTTGATGAAGAAGGTTGCTGAGATAAGACTCAAGACTAAACCCGTGGAAGATGAAGGCTCCTTGAAGTTGATTTTTTTGTAGGTAACCATACAAGGAAATAATTTTGTAGCTTTAGTGGATACCGGAGCTACACATAGTTTCCTTAGCAAGAAGGTAACTCCATCTTTTGGAAAGAAGAAGGTTGGATTGGAGAAATTGTTGAGTGCTTTCAAATAAATGAATTCTGGTCTAAAAATTGTGACTATTATTTTGAAGAACACACAAGTGAGAGTGGGTTCATGGTTTGGAAGGTTGGATTTGAGAGTGATTGAGATGTATGATCATGCAATGGTTTTCGGGAAGGACTTCTTAATTTCAGCAAAAGCCATACCAAAGGTGGACCATGATAAACTCTTGATTATAGCTGATGGGAAGACCATGATTGTTCCTATGACAAGGAAGAGTCACTTGGGATATTAACCAAGGATTGCTTCAATGGTTTTAAATGAAAATGACCAGGATGTGAGACATAAATAAGTGTAACAAGGGGAACTTGGATGTGTTCAAGTTATGTTCGAGTATCATGGCAATAATTTCACATGATGATGATGATAGATCATGAGTTGACACGATATATGTTGCAATGTTAGCATGTAGCTTGATTTGGAGGGACGAGCCTTCCATGACAAGGTAGCATGAGGAGATTGCGACAGATGTGGTTGTTGATCATGGATTGAGGAGATTTACCCAGGTACATGGAGTCATGAGCCTTAATGGAGGTTTGTGCAATGATGGAGAAGATATGACCAGTGTGGAAATTTTGGATGTTGGAGCTAGCGACACTTTGTGATGGATGTTGGAGTTGTCGAGGATGATAACCTTATTTAGAGTGGGGGATGATGTCAAGAAAATGAGTTGGAGTGATGCGTGACCGAGTTGTAGTGGGGACACCCATGTGCGATGGGCACCTGTATTGACCAACTCGGCTAGTGCGATGACTTGGTGCAACATTTGGCGATGTGTGACAGTGATGAGCATGCATAGCAGACATGCCATATTTGCGGTCACCCGCCCCTTGTCGAGTCATGGTGGCGTGAACGGTGGACGAGCGAGTCATGTTGATGTCCAGACAAGGAGTGTGCACGATGGATGGGTGAGTCGTGTTGATGAGCGGATGAGGCATCTGCATAGTGGATGGGCGAGTTGGAAATTTGGTCGAGAGTGCATCCAGTTACCTATGTTGGGCACCTGGGTGGGAGTGCACCTGAGACAAGTGACACAACCGTGTGGTAAACTTCATGTGGATTTGGGTGAGAAAGTGGCAAGAGTCGACCCGGGAGGCATCAAACTAACATTATGGTGAAGTGATGAACGATTGGGCCGACATAATAAACATGTGTAGGCTGCCTCACACCAATGACTAGGCCAACCTTTGTATAGGTAAAGGACGCGACAGTTGAGCAGCACTTGGGTCCATGCAACCCATATAAAAGGTGAAGCATGGTGGAGTTATAATAATTATAAAATGAGTTCAACTCATATATCACAAAGATAATGAGCCGAACAAATAAGGAGAACCGCAAGGTAAAGGACAAAGTGCAATTCAGGTTGCAGGTGGGCAGGTTGGACTAATTGGCAGACGCGTTCAGGAGGATAAGGTGAGTCAGATCATTCTAGTGGCAGGCCATGTGAGTGCACCAATGGGCATAAATCTGGTGGTCGACCACGGACAGGTCAACGGTTCAAGTGGAATAGGTAGTTTGGGTCATAGAAGTACATGTATCATGTAGGGCAGAACATGGCGTGCAGACTGGGCCACACAAGTATGTGTAGCATGTATACTAGGTCAGACAAGTATGCATAGCATGCATAATGGGCCACAATAGTACAAGTTGTGGTTAGAAAGTGTTGAACAGGTTAACAAGCTAGGAAGGGTTTGCAAAACATGTAGGGGTTTCTAGGTTGAGTATTGCGGGTAGGTGGTAGCAGTGTACTGCATGACTATGGCACATTTATCAGATTTGGTTAAGTGTTCAGGCCAAGTCAGTTGGTTGCACGACTTACCTAAAAACTTGTATTTTATAAAATATTGAACATTGTGATATTATTATTGGGCAAATTTTACGAGTTTCCTCTCCCAAGTATATATGTGTATACTTATGTTATTTATGATTTCTTGTTTCATATTGATGAAATATTAATATTAATATTGAAAATAACTTAATATGTTTCATTTTTTTAGAATACTTATTGTAAAATTGGTTAAGTGTTGAAGGCGTATTCCATATACTTTAGTATCGGTGAAAAGAAAAGTATAGTAGTGTCGCACCCACCATAAGTGGTTGAAAGAGTACCACAAGTATAGGGCCATGACACGTTCCTAGCTAGTGAATTCTTCTTCATTTCACAAAAATTTTCCCTTTTATAGAATCAATATCCATCCATTATGTTTTTTTATAGCCCTTGAAAGGTTTTCCACTATATAGATTATTCACATATTTAGGAGTAGGAAAGGATATGAAGGTAAATACCACCGCCACAATGTCACGACGATAAAAAAAAAAACAACATGCAATGAAATAAAGACTAATGAGGCCAACAACACACTAGTCTTATAGATCTTTAGAAGTTAAGACATGTTTGTTTTTATTTTCATACTCATGTTGTATAATTCCATTCACTCCATCTAATGTAGGGTTGCATTTGGAAGAATCAAAGAGAGTAGTACGATATCAGGAGCTTATGAATCTACTTGCATGGTAGAAATAGTGTTCCGTAGTTTTTAATATTTATGGAGCTTATGAATCTACTTGCATGGTAGACATAGTGTTCAACAGTTTTTACTATTTATGGTTGTGATTATGTATGTCTTTGTGGGCACTGCGAATTGTGATTTTGTGATAAAAGTTGCAAGAGATCAAGGAAATCCAGGGACATCAAGTAGAAGCGCCCTGATTGGATCTTCATCACCTGATGGTAGGTTCAAATGCAACAGATGCACTCCCTATGTGAAAGTAAAATTTTCGTTTCAACTAGACACTGCCACTCCACAAGATTATTATGCGGAGGTGTGGAGATTTAAATCTAGAAATAGGTTATACATCCGTGATTTGAGCTTCTTCATGTTATACTGATATTGTTTATCCAATTATGAGAATACTTCAAGATTCTTGAAGATATATATCTCAATATCATTTCACCCGTCGTATAAATTAATCTTAGCCCACCTTCGTTGGCCTTCAAATTACCTTAGTTCACCCTCCCTGTTTTATAACTTCACCGGCCCACTAAACCTCCTGAATAGGGTGGATGAAATTATAGGATGGATCTATATAGAAAATAATATACTGTAGGTTATCAAGTGACCAGATACATGGATAAACAAAATATAGGTCAAATCCTATAAATATAGACATGGATGAATTGTTCATGAATTTATGTACTTGAACTATAAAATGAACCTTTGAGCATAAAAAAAATTAAATAGAAAACATACAATTGTTGGTATTGGTTATATGGATTCTATTTGTATTGTGAAAAAATAAATTATATTTAGTTTTATATGTGATCATGATCATGACTCATTTTTTTCTTATTTAATAATGATATTTGTTGGAAGGTTTATATCGTTGAAACTTGCTTGTTTCTATGTAATTTTGTTAAAATTTATGAAGTCGAGCTCTATATATATCGAGTTACAGAAACTATGTGAAATCACTTAATTGCATTTAGAAGACTATACTTGCTGATGGTTTCTTTGAGGGTGTGAATTCAGTACATGATGTAGTTGAACACTCTTAATTTATTATTCTACAATAAAGTGAACATGCTCTAATAAGTAGGTTCTAACTCAACTCAAGGCTATGCTTTTGCATATGAATAAATATCTTTGAAGTAGTAGGGGAGAGATGTCTAATGTTTTGCAAGGGCCAGTAATTTTTATAGTACTGGTCCCACCAACCCACCTGAAATTGACATGTGCAACCAATAATTAAACAAAAACGAATAACTTTAAGTCCAAATCTATTTTAAATTATGTCCAAAATTTCCCAAAACATTGACTGGGCCGAAAATTGTCCATAGATAATTTAATAAGTATTAATAGTACCAATACTATTGTCTCAACTACAAAACTCATAAAACCATTAATCCTTCCAAAATGCTCTATTACATAAGTAAAAACTAGCAGTCTCTTCAACCCCACTGATCAAAACTGATGTTGTATATCCCAACTTCATATCCATACCTGCACATAATAAAAGTTAATATATGTTAGCCATAATTGTTGTGTTATTCAACATTTAAACCCATTGTTTTCAATAAATGACACCCACCCAATAAAAACATTTAAACCCACTATGTACAATAAATGGCACCCACCCAACAATTTCAATAAATGGCATTCAACCTATTATATTTCCCATTAAAACAGATCAAAGCGCATGGATCAACAAAAATAAATTCCCAGCCATTGGATCACATCAAATTCAATCCAGATCACACATGAAAAATGAAGCCATTGCAATTTATGTCCATCAGTGTCATCAATTAAATTAAACTACAAAAAAATATAAAAGAAGTTCCACCACTACTGAAGTTTCATGTTTCACATTAAAACTATTCACCATCCCTGGAGACAAAATAGCACAGAACACACCCCAAAACATTTCACAGTATATTCAGGTTAGTTTTTTCAATTACAATGCAATTTCCTTACAATTTTATATTAATTTCTGAGTCTTTATTTCATTTTTCTTATTTTCATTTATAAGTATTTATTTCAGTTTTATTACAGTTTAAATTTCATGAAAATATATATTTTTTTTTCTATTTTCCTATGTTCTGAATGAAATAGAACACAACCATAATGTAGAGTATTGGCTAGTATGGTTAGCTGTAGATAAAAAGGAGTAGAACAAAGAACATAACTCGCTTATAGTTGAACACCAATTCATCCCAATGCCTAGGAAAGTTTCAATGTTTTAAAGAGAGTGTGTATGTTAAATTTCCCCATAAAAGAATTGCAAACAATCTATAGTTCTCTTGTAAGGGATTGTCCTTAGATGAATACTTTGGGTGGCCTTCCAAAATTTCATGGCATAATTATGAACTACAAGTATGAATAGAACATAGGAGTTATCCCATCTCGCTTTTCCCTCAATGAAGCTTCAACAATTTCTCATGTGGAATCCTATGTTATCTCCATGGGGAACAACCATGGTATATTTCCTTGAAAGTGGTCAAAAGAATCTAAATTATCCTTCCCCACAATGATAACTCGGTTCAGTTAAAGATGGAAGATTTAACAATTGACACCATAACATTGAATTTGTTGGAGGCCTACTACATTGAACAAACACGTCATCCAACTATGCAACCAAGACCTTTACCTTCTAGGCTTCCATCAAAGATAGGCCCTAGACCTTTACCTTCTAGGCTTATACCAAAAGTAAGCCTAATGAGAGCCTGATGGTACAGATGGAACAATACAAAATATAACATTGAATTTGTTGAAAGCATCCTAGATTGAACAAATGAGTCCTTCGATTAAGTGAAGAAGACATTTAACTTTTAGGCTTCTAGAAGACTAATGAGGACCTTAGGCATTACTTTAAAGGAAGAGTTGAGAAACTCACCTTAACATTGGTAAGACCAATGAGGACCTTAAGCCTTAATTTTAAGGAAGAGTTGAGGAAGCTCAACTAACAAAAATTACAGGACCATGACTACTACTTCAAGTAAGAACTTCCAAGAGCTAATAAAACATATAGGGCCTTCACTATCGCTTCAGGTTATACCTCCCAAGACCTAAGACCTTATTTGTGCCTAAGTAAGACCTCTCAAGACCTTAAGCTATGTTCGTACGTAAGACATTTTATTGGTCCATAAATTCCTATCTACCCAAAGCACTATAAAACATGAGACTCCTTTTTAAGAGACATTAGAGATTAGTGGTGCAATATTTCTCTTACCGACCATTCTATGGATGTCAATTCAAACTGTATAAAACCAGGAGACACAATAGTAACTATTACAGATTTACTGATAAGCTCAACCCTAAGTGTCTCAAAGAAGTTCAATGGTGCTCCTTTACCTTCCTGTAAACAAGAGGCTCTAAATAAAATCATGCTCTGTATTATTATTATTATTATAGGTTTTTTTATATGGAAAAGGATGAAAAGATGATGAGAGCCATACACTGTAAATCGTTATAAATGGGAAGGGAATAAATGCAATCATGGAACTAGTGACCATTATCTAGCCTCTTCTACGCTGAAGTTGTTCAAGAGAAAAATGGGTTGTGTTGAAATGTCTCAAGAAATCAAAATTATCATGTCTTTCCAATCCAAACTTAGGAATCCAATCCTTGTTGCAACCTGTTACTCCTGTAATCTCTTTAATCCCTTGAAGGCAAGTCAAGAAAGACCTACTAAAGGAAATCTGTCAATGCAAAATATTGCATCTAGATGTATTATGTATCCAGATTGACCCAAATATGAGTAGCCTTGTTTAATATATTCTGTATCCAAATTGACCCAAATATGAGTAGCCATGTTTAGTAGGGAAAACAACCATTCTAATGTAATTTTTTTCAGTCAAGTCTTCAAGGAATCCCTTGTATAGAACAAAGGAGGAAACAATACTAACTTTTATAAACAAGTTATCAAAACAATCATTGTATTTTAAGTGTAAAAACAAATTATCAAAACAATAATCATTGATATATTTGAAGACATATAACTAATTCCATTTGTAGATTTGTTTTTTTTAAGGATACTATCAAAAATCCATATGTATGAAAATCTCTTGAGCTGCTACTAACATACATGTTGATAATTCCTGTAATAAAGTAGAGATATGTTTGGCTTGTATGGAAGCATACTTTTCAATTATTCTTAACTAAATGCATGTAGTAATTTTGCAAGTAGTTGCATCTATGGCAAGATTTAGTTATGTATCTCGTACAAGCAGAAGTGGCAGAAGAGTGACTAGGGGTGCCCAACTGTGATGCACTTCATCAGATGAGGAAAGGATAGGTGATGTGAATGTCAACAATGGTCCAAGCAATGTTTTTTAGGATGACCATGTGGTTTAAGTTGATGTTGTCACACCATCACTCACAGAGCCATTGTCAACCACATTCCAAAGGGCAAGTTCAACTAAAAATATCAGCACTATAAGAGGTTGGAAAAAGGAAGAAATGTTAGCTGCAATTGACGACATAGAGTTTAACGGATATTTAGTATGGGCATCTGCAAATAAACATGGTATTCCTCCCTCATCAATACATTTTTGGATAAATGGTCTCACTCACACCAAACGTAGAGGTCCTCTTACAGTTATGATCGAAGAGGAGGAGGCCGAGGTGGTTGAGTGGTGTAAATAAATGGCCCAATTGGGACATGGGCTAGAGTTGATACAACTAAAATCCATAGTTGCTCAAATCTGTCAAGGGAGGCCAAACCCATTCAAAGATGGGTTTCCTCGTAAATCATGGTGGTTTGGGTTTAAAAAAAGGCATCCATACCTTGTGTTGCATACAACTGAGGGCCTTGACAGAGACAGAGAATTAAATTTGCGCCTTGCAGTTTTATGTAATTTCTATGACACTCTTTGTAGTGCATATGATAAACATTCTTATGGTGCATACCATATATGGAACTGTGATGCAACAGGTTTATAGGAAGAAAGGAATTGTGGCATGTGGGTAATTTCCAAGAGAGGGAGCCGAAAAGTGAAAAAGATTTTTCCTCAGAGCAGGGAGTGGATAACCATTTTATGTTGTGTCAATGCAATTGGTGCTTAAATCCCAGGATTTTATCTATTCAAAGGTAAAAATCAGTTGAAAAAATATATACAAAACTGTGAACCAGGTGCATGCATGGCTACACATCCCCATGCATGGATGGCTAAAGATTTTTTTTTAAAATTGGATTTTTGACTTTGCTGCATCTATGCTAGGTGGTGTCTCACCTAATAACAGACACCTATTGATATTATATGTCCATGGAAGCCACATGGATGTAAAAAATTTTGAGGAAGCAAAAAAATTGGGCATTGACCTTTTAACATTGCCCGCTCATACCACTCACAAATTGAAACCCCTTGATGTTACTGTGTTTTTCCCTTTCAAGAACTATTTCAGGTCAAAGCGTGCTGCATGGATGGAAAAGAATCCATGGGTTGAGGTGAAAAGGTTCGAGCTAGTAGAGCTTGCAAGTAAAGCTTTTAAAAGGGCTCTAACACCATCAAATATCAAGGCTAGCTTTAGGAGGACATGAATTTGGGCACTGAATTATGATGCTCTTATGCATGATATTGGTTGTAGCCAAGTGTTTCATGTGGATGGTCAGGAAGAAGGGCATGCCCAAATAGATGTTGAAGTGAAAGAAGAATTACATGAACATGGTGATGTGGTTGCAGCTGGTAATATAATTTCCCTCTCTCAAGGATAATTATATGTTGATGATGATAAGCAGGTATGTGAAACACAATATATTTATGAAAAAATTGATAGCAACATGGAGATTTTTCTACCAACTCAAGTACATGGAACTTTTTATGCTCATATTGTTAATGACATTGTTAAACATGCAGTTGAAAATGAAATTATTGATATTGTTAATGCAGATGTAGTTGAAAATGAAATTGATGATACTGTTAATGACATTGAAAATGACTAATTGAAATTTCCAAGCCAATTAAACCCACCATCATGGCTGGTAGAAGCCATGATTAATTTGAACGAACACAGTGTCTCAAGAACCAATGAAAAATTCATGAACATGCCTTCACAGCCAGCTGAATTGAACAGTGAAATTGTTCATTTTTTTGTGGACAATAGATCAATGGAAGAAAATGAAGCACATAATGAGGCATAATATGAAGATAACAATACAGTTCAATCAATTGTCACGAATATTGAAAGGCAAGTGCCAAGCAATGACATGCAGGTGGGGTGGGGGGGGAGGGGGGGTGGAGAAGTCACTTGGGCGGTTCCTAAAGCTACCAGTAGAAAGAGTGTCAATGAAAAAGAAGCAAGGAACTCCCGATAGTCTTCGTTTGGGCCGAAGTTCATAGTTACTCACCTCAGAAGACTATATAAAACTCTTAGTTGACTCTGAAAAGAAAAAAGTTGAAATCCAGGAATTAAAACTAAAAAAAAAGGATATAGCCAAGGAAAAGAGGGCAACAAGGGTTTTTGCCGCACAACACTGAGCATATTAAAGGCTTGAAAGAGAGAGATAAAGGCACGAGAAGGATCAACAAAAAAAATGGAAAGACAGGAAAAGGAAGAAAGAAAGGCTAAATAAATGCTTGAAAAGGAACAAGGGATGACTGATATGGTTGACATAAATGCAAGCACAATTGATGAAACCAGGGAAATGTCCAACACATTGGACAATATTGCAAATAATACACCATTATTCCAAGAACTCATAAACTTTCAAGTGCCTCTCTATCAAAATGGGGGTTTACCCACTTGCCTTATTCTTCCCACAGGAGGTGTGAATTCAGTGTATTCTCATCAAACACCTCCACTTAGTGCAAGTGTGAGGTATGGCTACTCAATTCCTCCATGGTTGGAAGTGAAAAATTGATCTCAATTATATGGAAGCAATCAACCACAACCTAATAAACCCTTCTTACGAAGGCCAACCTACTTGGCTCAATCAAGCAACTGAGGGTTTGGCACTGAAGATTCTCAAGGCCATAAAGAATAGGGGTGTTATATGTTTTTGCTTGTAACCACATTATGACGTGGATTTTGGATGGACTGTCTATTTTACTTGTCACATGAAAGTTAATTTATTCCATACTGTAGGGGGCATTGTAACCAAAATTAATCTTAGAAGGAACATATATAGTCTATTATAATGGAACATTCTGACATAATGACATGATAATGTTGTTAGTTATGTTAGTTTTTTTATAATGTATACTGTTATTTCTGTTAGTCTATGAAGATTTTCTAAATTTCTATAGGTTTGGACTTTTTTTATCTTAATAGATCCCAAATTTCCTCTTTTACACTAAGTATAATTCAAATGTTTTCATCATACTTTGCAAACCACATCTCACATATATATCCACACACAACATGTAGAAAAGCAAACCTCTTTATACAACCACTGTGATAGCACATCGAGATGTGCAATATAAAATCGCAATATAGAGTTTTCATATACAGTTAATACATAGCCATGTTATGGAGTTCTCATCAACCACATGCAGCAAAGCATACCTCTTTATACAACCACTGTGATAGCATAATGAGAGGTGCAATATAAAACCGCAATATAGAGTTCTCATAAACAGTTAATACATAGCCATGTTATGGAGCTCTCATAAACCACATGCAACAAATCATACCTCTTTATACAACCACTGTGATAGCACAGTGAGATGTGCAATTTAAAACCACAATATAGAGTTCTCATAAATATTTAATACATAGCCATGTTATGGAGTTCTCATAAACCATTGGTTCAGACCTAGCAACCCATGGTGAGAACATGGGTATCTAATAAGCACAAGATCAACTCTAAAATCAAAATAACTATGTAGCAATTTATGGTCAGGATTCTCCCTTCCAACCTAGTTGGACTTTTTGTTGTCCACTACGTAGAGAATGTCATTAACAAGAGTGCACAATATCATTTATGAGGCATAGAACCCCAACACAACCCTAACTAAGAGGTGTTTACCTAGCCTGATCCTACTAGAATATCAAAATAATAGATAGTTATTGTTTGTACCTACTGTGTAATCCATGTGACTAGTATGAAGCTCATTTCTGTATCACTACCATATAAAAGACTATTTCCATTCACAAGGTTACACTGAAATATAGAGTTAATGCCAAGTATGTCATACTAAGATCATTAACAGTCATATCAAGTTCATTTCCATAATAGGTTTTACTATCGTCATGACTACATCATTGTCAATATAATCGACATTGGATATACATAGTGATATAAACTCAAGAGACACCTTGTTACTATCATACATTACTTAGTTATGGTTATATTCTCACCACTAAACACAAATTACTATAACACATTGAACAATCATATATTATAGGTCATAGTCCTATTGATTTCACATAAAAATATAATGTGAGCTTAAAAGATGATATACAAAGCATAAAAGTCAATTGATGTTACCATGACATAATTCAATGCACAAAAGCTCAAGAAATGTTACTCTAAGTCAATAACAAGTCACTCTGATCTATAGATCTCCAATCAATGTCATTGATGCGAAGAATGAGTCACTGTGAGCTAATTTGATACACAAAAGTCTAAGTGATGTCACAGTAAGTCTTGCGATGTCAAGAACGAGTTACTGTGAGGTAATTCAGTGCAGATCAGCTTTGAAACACCGATCCACATTCACACTAATAATAATGACAAGACTTGTGTAGGTGGCAAAGGAATTTTTAACACCAATTTTTATTTTTTTTATTTGCAACCACCAATATAAAATGCATAAATTGATACTAACCAGAGAAAAAAATGCAAAATTTGATACTAACAAGAGAACAAGAGAATAAACTAGAAATGTAACAATAATCAAATGACTTTCACAGTATCACTTTGTGCCTACAGGTTTATATAAATATTAAATAGTGGCTAGAAGTGCTAAAGCAATGAGTATAAGTTTGGCTCAACATTCCAAAACTTAACAAACCCAAAACCCAAAAAAAATTACATACCAATTTATGGACTGGAAGCCAATAGCCAATAATTATTGCATATATTCAAGTTGATATCCCTTCCATGAATAAGAACATAAAACTCCACATTTAAAACATAGACCAGTTTACACACTAGAAGCCAATAATTATTGCAAATAAAATTGCTTAATTGCGAAATATTCTAAAACCCTATTCTAAAAACCCACATTTAAGTGTTAAAAAACACATAATTTAAGGGTTAAAAACCACAGAAGAAACCAGCGAGCCAAATATTCCAATGCAAAATTTAAGTGTTAAAAAACACAGAATTTAAGTGTTAAAAACCACAGTAGCTTAGTGGTAGGAATAGAATTCCTATCGGGGAGGTGCAGAAGCTAGCCGGAGAGATGCAAACGCCATACCTCACTAGAACTCGCTAGACTTCGCCATTACCTAAAAAACACTTCAAAAAAACACAAATTAGCAAAAACCCACCATAAAAAAATAGGAAAAATGAAAAAGAACACAAAGCAATTCCAAAATTACCTTAATGGACCTCGAAACCTCCATGTCGACCACCGAACCAGCTCGAAACTCCAACTAGCTCTTTTGAAAACAAGATTCAAGCAACCCTAGACTGTCCATGAACTCCTAAAAATGAAAACAATGGATGAACAGGTCCACAAAGCAGAACAACCGAGAACAGTTGAGGAGAAAATAAGAACAATTGAACGAAACAAACAAGTCCACAAAGCTACACATGGATGAACAATACCAAACCGCAAGAAAACAAGCAATAACACTGAAAAGGTTCACATAGGCGAACCAGGTGCACAAGCACTGGCACCTCACAAACTAGAGACCGACGAAGGTCACTCCCCACACTTCGAGGCCGAACATAAATGCATAGCCTTTGCGACCCATGGCTGTAAAAAAACATTGGCAAACCCTAATCGTATCGCAAACACCACAATTTAATAACCTTACCAACTGCAACAAGTGGTAGAAGGGAGGTGGTAGGAGTCATACCATTTTCCCAGTGCTCACATGGAGGTTTTCCTGCATGGAATGGAGGGCGCCGAAGTAATGGCATCCCTCCCCTATAAACAAAAATGTTTCTCTACCAATCGAAATGGATTTCAATGAAATATTGATTTTGGTGCATGAATGATAATGTATTGGAAAATAAAATAATGCTTAAGGTGAAGAGTTAGTTTGCAAATTCTTGCAAAATGAATTTTATATAATATATTTAAATCAATGGTGAGATGTTGGAGAGAGGAACAAAATTTTTGGTGTAGCCATGTAGTGTTACAGAGCTTCATGTGCCTTCCTTGATTGCCAATTGATCTCTAGTAATAAATGCGATTGGAAAAGCCATATTTTGGCAGGTTGTCACATTGGTAATGGAGTTTAGTGGTTTATGAAGGAATTTTAATGCTCTCTCAAACTTACCAGATGAAATGACTAGGGAGGGAGGGACTCATAATGGAGCTACCCGATACCCTCTAATTAATCAAATTTCCAAAATAGGAAAATTACCAAAACATGTAGATAAAAATGGAAGAAAGAAGATGATTGGGCATTTTTGTTCGAGCATTCTGTAAAACCAAAGAGAATAATTTTACACCATAGGTGATAAAAAATTATTAATTCTGTGACAAATAATAAAATAAAACCTGGGTAACCAATAATAGTAAAGGAAAAAGAAGATGAAAGTTCTCTTAACCGTTTTTATGGAAAACCAATAATTGGAATAAACTTGGGTGGATATAACGATTTTCTAAATAAATAGTAGATGTCATTATATAAGACTCTGCCATAAAGGTATTTTTTCAAGATTGGGCCAACAGTAGGTACATTCAAGAAGAAGAAGAAATATTCTAGACTTGGCCAATGATAGGTACATTCAAGAAGAAGAAGAAATATTCAAGACTCGGCCAATGGTAGGTACATTCAAGAAGAAGAAGAAATATAGCGATAATGAAAAACCTTTCCTATATAAATACGACTTCGAAATTATGATAAACTCTAGAGAAATGTGTCATCCCGGAAGGGACTTTTTCCATAGACCAAGAAGAACCTAAAAAGAAGGAAGCCAAATTCGGTATGAGAACTTGCTCCAGCACATTTTTTTCTCTATGAAGGAGGAGTATGACTTCTATTAACGAGGCTGGCATTCCAGTTGAGGGGCTGGTAACCTACCCAGGAAATTCTTTGGTACTGCACTTTTTTGGTGGAGGGCTTTCCCATCTACTTATATTTTGGCGAGAGCTTGTTTCCTTTTCTTTACTCATGAATTACTTGCAATCTATTCATGGGTTATAATAAGGATTGAAAATTTGAATAATTGTACCAATCAAGATTCAATAGACACTTAAAGGATTGGGATCAAAGGGTGGAAGAAGTTTCAATCGTCTAACATTGGATCTGACGGTGCAGAGTGACAGTTTGGAGAGTTCTTCTGATAGGGAACGCCTTACGACATAATTAACTAAATTATAAATAAATTTATAAATATATATACATTTAAAAAAAATATGTAACAATATTATTAACCATGGAGATTTCGAACTTTTAAATAACCTTTGCTACTACTACAATATCATAACCCAATACCAAAAAACTTTACTAGAAGTGAGTATGATCACTGTGTATACAGGGTGAGGACTATTTTTTTTTGTGGGGGAGTTGAGAAAAAATAGAGGTCGAAAACAAGGCTAGGGTTTCCTGTATCCGCTTCTTGGCGATCGCGGAGGCTATCAAGGCGGCGGACTCCCATGGTTGGCTACCAGACGAGGAGACCAAGAAGCTTTCAAAGGCCCACGATCTTGCACCTGCGCTGGTTGGGTGCTTCCTATGGCATCGTTTTCACTCTGCAAGCATGGTGGACGACCCCAGACTCACCTTCGACTGTCTCGATCTTAGTCTCAGCGGCTGGGCGAAGGATCTTCACCATCGCCGGATACCGGAGTATTCGCATTGTACCTGTTTTCAGGACTTAGCCCGCGGTTTTTCGATTGGGAAGTTCGGCACTGTACCAGCGCCGATTTTTCTGTGCAGGGTATAGTGTATGTATCCTCTGACGGTCAATGTGCGCTCTCAAGGGCTTGGAGGTGGTGGTTTTCTCGACACTCCAGTTCGGGCGGGGATACTGATATCTAGGCACCCGCTGCACTTCGCCCATGTTTCCAGAACAACGAGACAAAGGCTACTATAGAGCTACCACAGAAATAAAAAAACAAGGTAAACTCTTCCCTTTTCTAGATTTTCATAAAGCCCCCAAGGGGCAATAGCTTTTCAGTTTGGATACAGGAAAATGACAGGGTTTAAAAACCGAAGCAAATAATTAGGGTTGGCTCTGGCTGCCCCTGTCATTTTCAATCATTGACTTGTCGAGGAAAATCCTTACAAGATCCCTACGCTATCAAGGAATACTCCGTTGGTCCTGGATCTACCATCTACCTCAACCTTTGGTTGAGGGGCGACAAAGTAGATCAGAACAGAACCCAAGGACCCACTAGAGGAGCTCATACTTCCAAACCAGAAACTCTAATAGGACCCTCATATAGTAACATTCTGCAAGGGAAAAACAGAGCAACAACAACAACTGAACCAACAGAGAGTTGCCCCAAGACATACATTGTGGAGCAACAAAACTGCGTGCGTGAATTAAAAATATATGTTCCTGAGATAGACGAGCATCGATCTAGTTATGAATCCCAAACAATATATGCAGATTCAATTGTTTTTGGCCTAAACCTATGGAGCTTTTTCATTGGATCTTCACCAACCGAACCATGGACTGTGAAATCCATCTCTGTTCTAAAGCTTTATTCATGGTCAAGTTTACATCATCGGAAGCCAGAGATATCATTCTGAGGGATGGACCGTAGTTTTGGGGCACAACCGGACTGTTCATCACTCCATGGTTCCTCGAATTTGACACAGACATAATGGAAGTTACCAGAATGTTGGTTTGGGTCCAACTATGCAACCTCCCGCTTCATTTTTGGCAGGAATGTGTGCTAGAAGGCATTGGGAACATTCTTGGCAGATATATAAAAACAGATACTCAACGTCTAGAGGAGCGCATCTACACTTTCACACGAATCTGTGTGGATGTGGACCTTAGCAAAGGTCTACCTAAGAGCATTCATCTGGTTCAAAAACAACAAATATGGACGCAACATTTAGACTATGAAAACACAACATTCAGATGCAGAATATGCAGGAATACCGGACATTTACAAAGCACATGCCCGGAGGCCAAACAAGATAACAGAAAAAAGAAGAAGACAAGGAAGGCTACCAAAGGATGGCAATTTCCATTAGATAACCTAGAGCAGGAGACAAACAAAGAAGAGGAAGCCCCCATCCCAAACAAGAGAAAATAGACAACTACCCCACCCAGTGCACAAGAACAAGAAATGCAAGATTCTTTTGACATCACCGCCACGATATAGCCGACAATGGATCTAGGAGCACTAGACAGTGGGGGGAATAAAAGACAACACACATCAGATACTTTGGACTCAGATAAGGACAATGGAGCACTTAGAGAAGAAAATCAACTCACCCTTATATCAGCCACGCCAATGCAAGGTGGTTGGCGAAAGGTTGAAAAGAAAAAAGGGAGAAAATCTTAGATTTTCATTCCATGTACTATAGTTTTTACTTGCAGCCTACTTGCTTGTCTTGATTGACGTAACATGTAATTTTGTTTTAGTTAATAAAATTATGAATTTTTCCTTGGAAAAAAAAATCATAACCAAAATACCATGATTTATGAATAGTACATGTCAAAAAACCATAACTCATTTCATGTGACACTTGTTCATATAACATATTTTTAATTATTTTTGGAATCTAAACTTTTGTGATCCATCATATAATTAGTAGAAATTAATAATCCATCATATAATCACATAGCCCTGATGATGAACCACACTGGTTGGTTCGAAACGCGTCGACCACGTTCCTGTGCATGTGATTATTACCGAAAAAATTTCTACTAAATATTTTTAATTAATCAATTTAATTAAAAGAAAAGAAAAAATATAACTATTTTTTAGATAAATTTCACTTTTTCATTTATAATTATTAATAAAAAAATTCTAAAATATACAAACTAAATCCCTTTGAATTTTTTTATAATTATATTAAAATATTTCAAAATAAACACAATTATTATTTAATATATCACACCTATTATTTTATATATATATATAGCTGAAAAATATAATTATAATTATATAAAAGTTGGACTGAACAATTCAATCACACAAAAGACTGTGGACGATCTATTTCAAAATAAATACAATTATACAAAAGTTATATATATTACATGACAAATCTAATCATACAAAAGTTGCAGTGAAAATCCAATCACCACACAAGAATGTCGACTTAGCGTTCATGATATTACATAATGTGGACAGCTGAAGACGGTTATGACACACATTCCACCATACGGAAAAAGAATCCAGGTACGACCGGGGACACAAACTCATACAGAAAAGTAAATCCAGGTACGACCGATCTGGCCATTAACATGGACACAAACTCATACAGAAAAGTAAATCCAGGTACGACCGGTCTGGCCATTAACATGGCCACAAAATCATACAGAAATTTAAATCCAGGTACGATCGGTCTGACCATTAAAAGGGACACAAACTCTAACATCTAGGCCACTTCGAAAATTGATACAGAGTTTAACATACAGACTATACATATTTGATTATACAAAATATTGATAGCACGAAAAGAATTTTTCATACATCAAACCCGATTCCTGTAGCCGGTCTCTAACGCAGTTGGGAGAAGCTTTGTGAGACCTCATAAGCCCAAATCAATTTGACATGCTACGTATTAGCAATGCAAGCCTATCCAGATTTTTAAAAGAAGTCCCACCCTCTGCTGTTGCTTTTTCTGCATCTTCTTTTAGTTGCAATGCCCTCCTCCTCATCTCTTTCCCCTTTTCTCCTCTGATTATCACCTTGGCCGCTCTCTCCACCTCTTCTCTCTTCACCACAAACACCCCATTCTCACTTAACTCTCGCTGAATTTCCTCCGCCACTCGCAATTCCTCCACCAGGAGCTTTGCCTCGAAGGGATGATCGTGCTGGAAGGGCCACGCTAATATGGGGACTCCTTGCGCGATGCTCTCCACCGTCGAGTTCCAACCACAGTGGCTCACATGTCCACCGGTAGCGGGATGCCGTAATATTTGCAATTGAGGAACCCAACCCAAAACGACCAAACCCCTACACTCAGACCGATCGCCTGCACTACTGTACCTTTCGATGAAGGCCTGCAAATCCAGTGGAAGAGAGGAAATGAAAGCTGCGTCATCCATGTCTTTGAGGTCGCTCGGTTTCTTCATAGCCCACAGGAAAGACTGCCCGCTCGCTTCCAACCCCGCGGGTACTTCCTGCATTTGATGCGCGGAGAGAGCGATCTGGCTGCCGAAATTGACATAGATTACGGATTCAGGCTCCCGAGAATTCAACCATTTCAAGCACTCTGAATCTGAGAAACTGGAACTCACAGATGAAGAAGTTGCAGAAATTTTAGGAAGAAGAGGGCCGATGCTCCAAACAGGCTTCCCAAAAGTTCGTTCGAGGTGTTCCAACATCTCCCCTTCCATCTCGTAGAAGGAATTAACCACGGCTAGGCTGCATTGATCAAAGTGTCGAACAAGGTTGGTGAATATATCCTTAACGGAATCTGGGTTGCCTTTCACGGCTTCACGAAAAGGAGGGAGCAAATCACAGTCACGCATTGACATCGTTCTCGGGAGGCCAGGCAGATTTACAGAGGTAGGATGATCGCCATTATTTTGTGACAGGGGAAGGGGAAGGCTGGTGAGGAGGGAATACGTGAGACACTGGCTGTAAGCTCCCATTACGGGGAAGTAAATGGTATATATGTTTAATTCGGTGGCAAGATCCAGGATAAAGACGGGCCAGAAATCGACAATGATAGATCTGGGCCGAAGGCGGACCAGTATTTCTCTCAAAGACGGCTGTGTCTCCTCCATGGCCCGAAAGAACTCTCCAAGCCGATCGGGGAGGCGTTCCGTGTTTTCGACGCCCTCGGGCAGCCCTGGGACAGCAGGCATTGGGATCTCTACCACCTTAACGCGCGAACCATCCGCTTGCTCGCTGCGAAGGCGCTTGGCATTCAGAGGAGTCGTGACGAAGACGATGTTGAGATTTCTAGAAGAGAGCAGTTCGCAGAGTCGCATAAAGGGTATCATGTGGCCCTGTGCAATCATCGGGAACGCTAAAACGTCAATATTGGCTTCCACCATTGTGTCAATTTGTCAACCGCCACACTGCAAGCACTCGATTCTCTGATCTTTCGGCAAACAACGAGCACTGAATTCTGAATCGTTCTAAATTCTAATATTTTCAGTATGAATACTATGCCTTAAATCGTGTGGGCAAAAGGATTATCGAAACGAAGGTTGACTAGTAGTTGATTCACCAATCTTTCAAAGCAATCTTTTTTGAGACGTGTGGATATAAGTTATTATCTTTTTGTGAGGAAAAGGCCAATTTCTTTAAAGCGTAGTCTGACACACGAATTATTATATTTGTTTTTGTCAAGTAAATGTTCAATTTCTTTAAAGCTTAACCTAACGAGTTGTAAATTTTGCTCTCATTATGAGTAGCTGAAAATTTTGCCACGAGTTGTAAATTTTCGTATAATTTTTATGAACTTTCGTAAATTTTCGTATAATTTTAATAAACTTTCGTAGGAATTTTTGGAAATCTAACAACTTCAAGAATTTTGAATGTTTGAAAGAATTTTTTTTATATAAATTTATTTCCAAAAAAATAAATTTAGTAGCTGTAAATTTTGCATTGAGTTGTAAATTTTCGTATAATTTTAATAAACTTTAATAAGAATTTTTGGAAATCTAACAGTTTTAAGAAGTTTGAATGTTTGAAAGATTTTTTTTTTACATAGATTTATTTCCACCCTAAAAAAATAAGAATCACACTTATTATTAATTTTTAATGAAAAAATCTTCTATGAACCTCTTTAAACAACCCTTGAACCTCAATAGACAACCCTTTTATTAGTCCCTGCCGCCTGCGGCATGGCAGGGACTCTTGCAATCGAAAAAGATAGTTTTATTAGTGTGTTCACGGAAACCGAAGTATATTAGTTCTTGTAATCCAATGTTTCATATAGTGCACCGTTTGCTCAACGTATGAGATTGTTCCGGCCGATATTTTAGCGAATAAAAACTTTTGAGGTCTTATTTGGTAGTCCCTGCCGCCTGCGGCATGGCAGGGACTCTTGCAATCGAAAAAGATAGTTTTATTAGTGTGTTCACGGAAACCGAAGTATATTAGTTCTTGTAACCCAATGTTTCATATAGTGCACCGTTTGCTCAGCGTATGAGATTGTTCCGGCCGATATTTTAGCGAATAAAAACTTTTGAGGTCTTATTTGGCCTCTTCCCGAGGCAAATAAGGCAAAAAACTTATACTTTATTTCATTTTGCATTTCAAAAATCGAACTAATCGAACTAATGCTAGCATTAGTTCAATAGCAACAAATGTTATAGTGTTTATATATTTCATCATGCCACCCTTATAGGAATAGTGTCCTTTCATTCTTTCGTTTCAGAGCTGCCACACACATTGTCATGAGCTGCCACACACATTATAGTGTTTATATATTTCATCATGCCACCCTTATAGGAATAGTGTCCTTTCATTCTTTCGTTTCAGAGCTGCCACACACATTGTCATGAGCTGCCACACACATTGTCATGCAAACAACGTGGCTGAAATATTGGCTACCTAGTGTCTGCATCTCAGCATCTCAGCTTAGCTTTGGTTTGGCATAAAACTGGAAACATTAGCTTTTCCGTTAGTTTACCTTGTGTCTGCATCTGAGTGCCTGCAAACATTTATCTGCGCTGTTCTGCTTCACCGCCTCACCGCCAGCATCTTCAAACATTTATCTGCGCTGTTCTGCTTCACCGCCTCACCGCCAACATCTTCAGAATGTTGTTCTCTTCATCCCATTTCGACAAATGTATGACGTTCTAAACGAACGAATGACCGTACGAATCACTGTAGGAACGAATGCCACCTGCTTCCACCTGCTTCCTGTTGAATCAGGGAATCATATATGATCCCAAGGTAAGTAATAATCGATTCTGGCTTCATTAGATTTCTGAAGATTTCAATTTTTGTAGATAAAACTCAAAAAATGTACCTACAGTTACATGTTGTAGTCAAAATCTCGAAGTCTCTAAGATTGTTGGTCCAAATTCACCAATCTGCATTTTAAAACACTAAGAAACAAGCTAAATGGTAAGTATGCCAAACATTTTTTGCTATTTACGCTTCTTGTATATATACTCTTTTGCTTTGTCCTGTAAAGATACTGATTATTATGATTTATCATACTTTAGATTACCGTTTAACATTAATATGGAAACATATTGTATGTGCCTATAAAAATCTTGGCAGGGACTTTATCTCGATATTCTAATATAGGAAAATTATAAAAGATAAATATATTAAATGACAGATTAAAATGATCTTTGTATTAGAATTTTTCATATAGATCAAATTGAAGGAGTTTGGCAAATTTAATAGCTGGTGCATGAGATTCAGAAAAATTTGAAAATTTTCAGAACAAATCACTGAATGCGGTGACTAAGCTCCAGACATCAGCGATGAGAACCAATATGCCGAAATTTTCACCGACAGTAAGAGATTCCAGCTCTTTCCTGAAAATGTCTATCCTCGCATGACCCTGTTGAGTAGCAAAAGCTGAACCGTGAGCCGCCATTTCACAACTGCTATAATTTAGAAAAAATCATCTATATTTTCTTATAAATAAGAGGTGTCTAGACATAATTTAAATCATTTATCAAAGAATAAGATGTTGCTAGCCAAAATTAAAATAGGAGACAATTGTGTGGGAAGCCATGGTAATCACTTAAAATCAAAACAAGTTATCGGTCACTGAAAATGCCTATCCTAGAATGACCCTGCTGTGCGGCTAAATCTGAACCGTGAGTCGCCATTTCACAACTGTTATAATTTAGAAAATCAGATATAATTGCTTATAAATAAAAGTTGTTCAGACATAGTTTAAATTATTTCTCACAGAACAAGAATGTTGATGGCCAAAATTAAAACATGAGCCAATGGTGTGGGATGTCATGGTAATCACTTAAAATCAAAACAAATTATCGGTCACCAATCCAGGATATCCAACCAAACTTATGTTGGGGTTTCAAAGGAAATCTGGCACAGTAAGAATGAAATTAAAACAATTTAATTCAAAAAAGGTGTATGAAATGAAACTGACCTGAAGAACTTCTAGAAAGGTGCTATCTCATAGCCTTCTGCAGGAATAATTCTGTCACTGCCACTGCATTGAATAATGCTATACATTCTAAGCTTCTGAGCTCCTATGCCTCGGGCGAAGGCTTTAGCTTCAGTAAATTGGTAGGATTGAAGCTTCCATAAATTAGTATGGTTGCCTGCTCTTCCAGAAGCTTGTCCCACAGGCGCCTGAGATCGTCGGCTCCCAAGGTCATCCAGGCTGCTGCTATTGAGACCGTGGAGGCCACCAGCACTTGGCTAGTGGAGAAATCGATCAATGCTATTCAATTTTTTCTCCATCGATGCAGTCAAGAAGCCCAATTCTGGTCACCCTGGGCTGCCTATGGACTGTGCCTTAATGGGTCATATATTATATGATGAGCTCATGAAGTATAATCGCAGGAATCGATATTCATATTGGTTTAACGGAGATCAGTTTGTGATGAGCGTTGGACATGAGTGCATGTTGCAGTAAACTCTCTAGCATCTGGCAGGTTAGTATATTGCATTCAATATCCAGGAATGCCATTTGACGGTTCTTCTGTCCAGCACTGGTGGGCAAGCCCAGAGATCGATATCTATAAAGGTGGTGCATACAAGTGCATTGCATGCCGGAACCGGATCTCTAAACGGTGGGCCAGACACGTGCATTGCATGCCGGAACCTGATTACTTACTTTGGGCTTTCTTCAAAACTTGGCTATAGGCCGATGGCTGTTGGCTTGATCGCACAAATCCACGTCGCAATTATCAGAAAAAACCCTACCAAAACAATTCAAAAACTATGATAAAATTTTTCAAAAAAATATATGCCATATCGAGAATATAATTATTTTCTTTAGCCAATATGTTGACTTTATATGATGTGGCTTTGGTTGTATTTTCCTTAAGCGGAAGTAGTTTTGAACTACTGCACTAATATCACTAATAACCAGCCATCGTTGACTTTATGTGATGTGCTTTGGTTGTATTTTCCTTAAGCGGAAGTAGTTTTGAACTACTGCACTAATATCGTTAATTAATTGCACTAATATCATATTTAATTGTTTCACGACACATCATTTTTTTTCGGGCTCCAACAATTTCTCTTTCACTATGATCTCACTGTGTTCTTAGGCGCTGACACAGATTATAACTAGCCCCCCAAATTTCTTATCACCGAGCACTAAGCGTTATACTCCACATGGCTTGGAAGTTATATATATATTGCTATTAGGTCGATGTTTCTTCTAGGTAAGTTCCCAATAATGAGAACGATTTCAATATCTTGATCCCGCAATAAAAATTAACATGAAATAAATCCATCTATTGGGCCTGATGATTGAAGTATTTCCCTTCCTTCTCGAATTAGATGAATAATTTTCAACCATGTGAAATATTTGGTCCAATTATACTTTCGATTACATGATAGAAGCCATTGTTATTGAAGCCACATGTAGAACGATTGATCGTGGAGTCAACAAAATCGATGGCTAGTGAGGCCTTCGAGACTCTAGATATTTAATGCACGTCATCATTTATCTCTATGTTCAAATGAAAACATGATCACATTTCAACTACACAAAACGAAATTTGACTAGCAATACTAACATATATTTGTAATAGGTCAAGCCAATAATACTATTTTTTTATGACCTGGCGTTAACCAGATATGCGTAATTGTTGATCGAATTTAGGTTTAACGACTTCTATAGCGTAAACATTATTTTTATCCCATAATATTCAAGCTCCATATGCTTACTTCATTCCCATTATGTGAGCACCTCATATGAACTTAAGTGTTGGCAGAAAGACTACCATGGACCCTTCATTTATTGAGCGAGTGATTGTGGACAACACTACCACATTCATAGTTATATCAATGGCACAAATTCACTTCGGCTAGGCATGGTTTTTTGTTGGTTAAATTGGCATTTTAAAGTGAAAAATAATGTAACTATGCCCCTCCCCCTACTTAATGGGTAGAAACATATGAATAGAGAGATCATAGGTAGATTATAGGTGGGGCTCAACCTACCTTAGAGGTTTACTTCAATACCCCCCTAGTACGGAGTAGGTTAGCAAAAGGGGGGCATTCTCAAGTGGATACTGCCCATGAACCAAACCATATTGGTTTGTTGTTGTATTCTTAAGGAAGAAATTTGTGCTCGAAGGAATCATGCACTCGGGCAGAACTTCGACAAAGAATGAAACTTAGATGTAGGCTTGTTTCGAAGTTATGATACTAAGAGAAACACAAAAAGTGATGTGCAAATATTTTTCACCTTAATTTGTTCACCACTCTGTCATTGTAGATATCTCAAATTAGATACAATACAACTTCTTGACATAAATCTCAAACTTGTGCCATCATGTGAATAGAGAACCTAATACTTAATCACGATGTGACAAATATTTTGGTGTCAAAATCATTAGTGTGAAACCAAACAAACGACTCGGTTTGAGGAAAAAAAATAAAAAATAAAAACTCATATTTTCATAACTAACCAATAACCTTGAGTTCACCCTCCGTGTATACTAACTCGATATGAACTTGGAGGCATTTACTCCTTCATTGGGATAGCTAATGTAGGAATTCTTATTACACAAGGGGACCTGTAACAACCATAGAAGACGATCGTGACTTTGGAAACCTGCAGGCAACGACAATAGTGGGTAAAATACCAACTATTCACTTTTGTCTTTATAATAAATGCACAATTTGAATCCCAAAAAATATATCTGAACATTGAAACAAAAAATTAATCTAATTGTAAAATTGCTACTGGTTGTAAAATTGCTCAATGTGTGTGCGTTCAAGGCCGGTAGCACCGCATACGATGGGTGAGTTTGTTAAAGAGGGATGTTATTGCTGCCATCTGTGCCGCGATTAAACAGGGTGCTGCAAATGGTGCGGAGGTCATGGCTGCTAGATGGAATCATAATAATGTTTGGGTGCATCGGATGCTTCTACATAGCAGCAAAGACACTGGTTATGTTTCACGGCGCAACCATGGATCCATTACTGTTTATATTTTCTTGTTTACTTGGGAGCTAAACTATGACACGCCTTAGCTACTTTGATGACTGATTTTATTTCACGCCTTAGCTACTTTGATGACTGATTTTATTTCAGCTTCTTTATTGGAATACTGCAAAAGAGGTTTCTCTTACATTAAAGAATAGAGTTCGTTGCCTCTAGGCAGGGACTTGCTGCTACGCAGCGATTCTTGTTTGATTATGAAATTTGTATCTCTTGGTAAAATATCACAAACCATGTTTTTGCGTTTAAAGAACTGTATATATATTTATATATTTTACATTCAAATCGCTTATTTCGAATAATATTGTGATTTTGTTTTTGAATACGAACCATAAAAAATCACTTATTTCAATCAAAATTATTATTAAAAATATAAGCTGGCAAAATATATTATTAAATAATGACAAAATTTTGAAAAGAGAGATTTACACTAGGTAATGTCTCCATAATATCATGCATATATACATGGTTGGTACTCATTACAAAGAATTTGACACATTTGTATGTGAAACTTGTGTCATTGTCTCTGCACAAAATTATGTCATATTGACACATTTGTATGTGAAACTTTTGTCATTGAATTTACACAAAATTATGTCATATCTCTTAGTCATGATATGGCAAAAGAAAAAAATAATTATTATATTGTGATTTCATGATTGGCTTATTGACTTTTTCATTCTATAAGAGGAATATTATATTATTCCCATTCAATAAATAAAATGGAAAGGGTAGTGAATCTTACTACATGGTAGTTATTTTTTGTGATTTTTTGTGATTATGATACTTCTAAGGCATTTCTTTTTGCACATATCATTATATATAATTATTTGTAAATATTATTGAACATGGTGGGTGATAGGACCATGACTGTAAATAATTTTATGATATATAAATGTTTTTATTTTGATAAATGTTATGCGAAAGAACACATGAGTAAAATGGACTTTTTGCTATTCTAAGAAGTATTAAGTGGTCAAGTTCACATGATGGATCTTTCTTAATTTTTTTTCAAAAAATCCCAAGAGAAAGTTGTCACAAAGGAAATAGTATAATTAGAGAGAAATACTATGTTGTGTGTGAAGAAAAGCTTAGTTTGAGAGAATGGCTAAGTTGCATAAAAAGATAGGCATAAGCACAACATGAGGTAAAGTTGTGCTTATGAAAGACAAAAAAAATTGATTTTCCTATCTTTAAAAACAAAAATAAATGCCTAGGAAAAAGGTGGGAAGACCTTAAAAGTAAGACGCTATTAAAAATATGTTGGGAATAAAATATAAAATACCACTAGAGGAAGGCAAAAGGGGAGAATTCTAGGATACTCCTAGAGGAGAAGGAGGTAAGAGCTGAGCTCGAGGCAGTTTCTTATGAGAAACTCGTTGGTTGGGTGAATGTGCTCTCTCCCATACTTTTTCTAAGCAAGTTATAGGACTTAGATAATTTTGTAGTGGCATTTAATATCTGTAAATTTCTGTGAGATTATTCTTTGATGTTATATGATGAATTATAGGTAGGTTAGATCATTTCATTATGGTATATAATATTTGGAAATTCATGTGATATCTTTAGATGATGCTATATAGTGAATTATAGCTATATTCATTCAAATAAATAATGTGTAGAATGATTTATATTTATATTTTTTTTTATGTAAAAAAAAGAAATAATATTTCTCACCTTGAATTGGAGGTTACAGGTATATATAGGTATATATCCATATGTTGAATAGGTGAAGGAAGGAATGATATCCTAGAACCTATGTAGGATTTGTGTGTAATACACATGCATTGGGATGACAAAATAATGATTGTACTAAAGGTCGGCTCTCGAATTAAGGAGAAGGGTTACATTATGTAAGGGTTAAATTGTATTAAAGAGTTCAAGTACAAAACCCTCACGGAAAGAGATGCTTATAAGTTATTCATCTATTGAGAAGGTATGGAAATTGTGTTAAATTAAATTGATGAAATTACAGAAATAGAATTAATATTGGAAGTAAACATATTGAAGAAAACATAGTACAAGTTTCATGCACAATTGTTGATAGTAATTAGATTCAATATCAGAGTTAATTATAGGATAAGTCAAACGCCTATTCAATAATTGAGTTAGGGAAATGGAAATCGAAATGAGAATATGTTTATAATACTATCCATTGCATGCAGTCTGATCAAAGGGATACAACTCCGGAGTATAACATGTTATAGATAAACAAGAATATGAGAAAGTCATAATTATTCGATGTTTTTTAAAAATATGTATTGTAAATTAAAGTGTTATGATGGGTATTTTTTATATTTGATGTATGTTCACATATAGTTAGAATATAAACCATTGGGTTTAGTTATTCACACTAAAAAAAAGAAATAATGGACAACAATGGTAATTTGACTAATTATTGGCCTTGGAGAAAGAAAGAAGATTAATTTTTTTAAAGACCATAGCTTGGTTATGGTCTATACAACTTGAGTAATCTAGGGATAAGGTAAAAGGAGTACAACCATTTTACCCCACCTCCTTAAGAAAATTTATAATAAAAGTAACAATATAAATATAACAAGAATAGAAGCTCTATGAACAAGTAATGCAATCAAGTGGATTATTTACAACCATTATTGTTGCACCTTGAATAAGCATACATAATAACCTTGCTATTATTATAGCAGTTAAAGAATACATCCATGTGTATTCAAATATTTTACTACAAATTCCATTTTGGTAGGTTGAGTTGAGAGGGGAACAATTTTAATAAAGGAAGGGAAAAATTAAACATTTAGAGTATAGAAATAAGTATGAATCTCCATTAAATAAAAAATTGTATAGATTTATCTATAGAGGGCGATGGGTTATTATCCAACTTGATAAATAAGTAAAAATAAAGCATGGACGATGATGGTCCATTCAACAACATATTAACAAGGAAACACATCAATTATGTGAGGTATAGAAAAAATAGTCTAACACTTTAAAATACCTACTTTCACAAATGGGGCTCCTAATCATAAATTAAAGGAAAACTTGACCAACAAGCAGGTTCTAACATGTATAGACGAATGAGTGCTCATTAAACATGATCGTTACATTACCTTGATCCATTTCCACCGTAGATTAGGAATTTCATTTGACCAAGGGGAATTGTCACATAACAAATTTTCCAACCGCATAAATCACATGGGTGGATAAACCCAATGACCTCATGCTTAATGTGAGCATACATATGTGTAGGAGATTTAAATCATTATACTATGTAAGCTATTTCTAAGTATTCCCTTCCATTGTAAATCAAAGGAGTCCACATATACATTAATCCTTTGTTGGACTAAAGGGGGGGCATGAAAATCCATTAGTAGAGTAATGGGGGAGCACACCTATAGTAATCCTTGTAATCCTTGTATAGGGAAAAAAAGAAGAGACAAAACCCTGTTGGGAAAAATACTGAGAGGGGGGGGTGAATCAGTATTTACTGCATATTCAAAACTCTTTACTTTTTCATTCCTTAAAACCCATACGCTACTTTTCTGAAGCCAAGTAGCGTATACACGCGAATATCCTTCATAAAACTCGTGTATACACAGAGATCTAATTATGCCATTAGTTCTTCACTTATATCATTCCATCATTCATTCATTAGATGTTCTATAAACAGTAAACATGTGCAGTAAGAACAGAATAAACCATCACACAAAGCATCACACATGAACACCAGGATTTTTAGGTGGAAACCCAAGTCGGAGAAAACCACCGCTGCAGTTGCTCAGCCTTCAATATTTTATTATAGAGAAAACATCTTACAACATATGCCGTTAGAGACGCACCAGCACGTTGTGCACCCACCGCCGTTTACCAAATTTCTCTCCCGGAAGGAGCTCCAACCCCCGACTCAAGCGTACGCCTTCCGGAAGGGACACACCTCTGAGTTCCGTTTATCACCGTCCGGGAAGGAGTTATTAACCTCTCGACCGAAGGCTACAACTCTTCCAAGACCACCTTGGACCACGTTTCATCAATTTTCACACCGGATCCAACAACTTCAATAACACAACTTATTGTGCCACATTTCATCATATTAACGTATACTTATCAACACAGATCGATAATAGAAACACAAACAGAATGACGTATATTTATACTCCTTTGCTTTCAAATAGGCACTTAGTTTGCATACGCGCTTTCCCTTCACCGATGTCGCGTGTATACGCGCTTCCGTCCATACAAACCAGCGTATAACTCAGTGTATATTTTATTGCGCATACGCGCTTTCTCTTCGCTGAAGCTGCGTATATACGCGCTTCCTCCGCGCTGAAGTAGCGTATAGATCTTCAATCATTATAGAGCAGCATACTTCTTCAGATCAGATATTCAGTTCAGATTTACCCTTTTACTTCAGACAGATGTTCGCCTCATCTTAGATCTAAGTCTTCCATAAACAGATCTAGTAGATACAAATACATTCCAGATCTAGATATCCCGCTTCATCATTTCTTCATAGGTGCATCATAGATTCAGATCTATCATCAAACCTTTACCCTTTCCATATAGATATACTTCATAGAGAAGTATTCATTCAAGCTCAGACATCTTGCACCCACACTCATCATTTTCACAATGAATTTCTTCTCCTTATATAGGTTTATCCTTTTTCAATACCACGGGCCCCTTTTTCAATACCATGAGCCAAAACAATACCATGAGCCTTCAATACCACGAGCCTTCAATACCACGGGCCCCTGGTTTTGCACTTTTTGAGCGCTTTTACCCATACGCGACTTGGAACGTTCTTTTCCGCGTGCATACGCGACTTCCCTTAGACAGATCCGCGTATTCATAGAGACATATTATTTTCATCATACTTTGAGCACATTCTGAATTCCTTTCTTCATTTCCTTCTGTACACACTGTAGATACATCATAATTTCTTCATCAAGAACATATTCTAGCAAGCACAACTTCATCAAGTAAGTTGCCATCATCTTTATTAAGTGGGTTGCCTTTCAGGGACAACACTCATCATCATAATATCAACAAGCATCATATCACATCAGATTTACATCATTTACCAAGCCCATCAAGTCAAGAATAACTTCATCAGATGTATTGCCATCAAGGACGACACATGTCAACAGTCGCATGTCTTCATCTTCATTTAGTGGGTTGCCATCAAGGACAACACTCTGCATCATATTTCCAACAATCTCCCCCTTTGGACTTGATGGCAACCATGATGGTGTTTGGTTATCACCACAGATAGATACATTAAGAATACAATGACATCATGTCAATCTCCCCATTCTTTGACACCATTCTTTCTCTCCATTTCAAACACCATATTACTCTCCCCCTTTGACATCAAGGGCAAAGGGCGGATCAAAACCAACATACTCTCCCCCTTTTCTCCTCATGTGGAAGAAGCGTTCTGTAGAACTGATAAGTGCTGAAGTGACCAAGCTCCCCCTGAGTTCAAGTTGAAACTTTAAAACATATTTTCAATGAAGTACATGACTCTATGAACTTCCTATCACCAAAGACTCATACTTACATCAATTATCCATCCAAGTGGATTTACATATGAGACTCAACTACCCAACCAAGTGGGTTTACAAATTTGACTCAGCTACCCAACCAAGTGGGTTTACAAAATTTGACTCAGCTACCCAACCAAGTGGGTTTACAAGTTTGACAGGTCCTTACATGATTGAATATTATGATTTTACACCATGAATCTCAACAAGACCTTTTCATCAAACTACAAATATAACTTTTAAGACCAACACCAGAAAGTCCTCAAGAAAGAGAACATATTTCAGAACCATCATAATGCATTATACTCAGCAAAGCTAATGCTCCCCCTGAATCTGTGCAACCAAGCATCCTTTCCATATGACTAAGGCTCCCCCTTAGTTTGTGCATCCTGAACACTTTCACCAACAAATCATCAAGGCATCTTCATCAAAACATTAGAAACAGAATTATGAGAACTGGAACACCACCAGAGATACCAAACAGTATCAGAGATACCAAACAGCACTGCAGCTGTGCTGAAGAGAGCTAAACCAAGCAAAAATTGCCAGCAACCAAACATACGCGATTTTTTGTGCAGGAACTCGCGTATATACGTGACTGTGTTTCAGGAAACCCGCGTATCCCAAGCCATCTTCTAAATTTCAACCAGATCTGATTCTCTGTGAGGCAAAGATAGTGTTCAACTTCTTTTTGAGATATTTGAATGCTTCCCTGGACTACAGATAGATAGAACAGAGTAGTGGTGTCTTCAAGCGTCATCCAACGGTTGTAGCAACGGTTGATATCAACAATAGTAACCAAGCCTTCAGATTCTTTACAGCATCAATACAATCTTTCCAAGAGAGATTCTTATATCAGAACAACATCTTCACATAGGTGTCAAGCAATCATCCATGTGGTCCAATATCACCATGATCTTCAAGATTTAACATGAAGTAAAAAGATCTCTCAACCATAGTAACAAACTCTGCATGAATTATTTCTGAATCAAATGACATCCAACTCATCCATGTGTGAGTACAAAAGGTACTTATTAGCAACCAGGGCTCAAAAATAAACCATGTACCAAGTCATCATCATATGAGTATCACAAAAACCAAAGAATAAGCAGTCATATTTCCAACAATGAAATCATTAGTATTCAACCTGCTGCTCCCCCTAAACCAGTGCTCTTCCTTAGCTTGTGCAATCTGAAGCACCTTCAACAGCAAGTCATCAGCAACAATCTCTGCATGATCTGTCCTCATCTCTGAATTATAAGACTTTCATCTCGACAACGAATGCTCTTCATCATAAAGCAACCAGGCTTCATCCATAATCTTCAACACAAGAACCCATGTATCATTTCATTATCATGAGTATAACCAGAATGATGCTAACAGTGCAATCATCAGCAGTCAGACTGATGCTCCCCCTGGACCTCTGCTCCAGATCTTCAGCTATCAGATAAATTGTCTTATCATCAATGCATACGCGGCTGTGTCAGCTGTAACGCGCGTATATACGCGACTTTGTTTCATAGAACCCACATATGGAAAGTGAAATATAGAAATTTTCACACCTTCATCTCCTCCTGCAAATTTACCTTCTGTTCCTGTCTTTTCTTCACACCAGATGCACTGTCAGAAATACATATAACCAGAATAATCAAATCAACCATGAGAGACATCATACATTGCCCCCCCTGTGACGATACATGAATAAATCTCATAATGTATCCCACATCATTCATGCAGTCAATCAGAGAAGTAAGATTCAGAAGCGGATGACTGCAGTAGGGTCTGAATTCCCTACGTTTCTGATCGGTCCTCCTTCTTCTTCCAGATTTGTTTGAACTTTCTATTTGTGTGCTAGAAGTTATCCAATTTCTCATATCTGTTCAACCTGCATTCTTTTTCTACATGACCATACTTGTTACAAGAATAACATCTCATGTGTCCAGAGAAATAAGCATAAGAATCATAATGAGTATTTCTACTCTTCCTTCTTTTACAATTAGCTGCTTTATGTCCATACTTGTTACATGAAAAAAAATATCCCTTGAAGCTACTAGAGTACCTTTCTGAGTAGAACCTGTTTGTTTGTGGCTGAATTGTTCTGCTTCTGCAATTGGCTGCAACATGCCCATAATTATGACATTTAAAACATTCAACGTTCTTGAATGAATTCCTTTTGGAATTCATGATTTTTGGTTGATCTTTTGTTTCTTTCAACACTTCAGGTTTTGCATTGACATCCTCTGAATTTTTAGCACTTCCTTGTGAGCTAGATTCTCCTTTAACAGTTTCATGAAAACCAAGACCAAGTTTGATAGAAGGAGACCTTTGACTACTAAGAATATTATCCAGAATCTTAGTACTATCTTGAAACCTCAAAAGTCTAACCTTTTCTTCTAATTTACCTTTGAGAATGTTTACCTCAAACTCCAAGGCTTGACATTGCTTTGTCATGCTTTCTTCTTTCCTTCTTCCATCTTCTACTTGATCCTTCAGATTTAGAATCTCTTCTTTCAACCAATTTTCGTTTACTTCACATGTTTGTTGCAGCTCTTCATTCTTCTTCTTCGATGCTTTGAGATCTTCTTTCAAAGATATGTTTTCTGCTTCAAGTCTTGCATTCTTCTTATTTGATTTATCCAGGTCTTCTTTGAGGGAAATGATTTCTGCTTCAAGTCCTTCCTTTTCAAATGATTGTAGAGGTTCCTTATTTTTCTTACTTGATGCTTCTAGATCTGCTTGTAGAGAGATGACTGTAGCTTCAAGACCTTCATTCTTCCTCTTTGATTTTTCCAGATCTGTTTTTAGAGAAACATTTTCTGCTTCAAGTCCTTCATTCTTCTTATTTGCTTCTTCAAGATCTGCTTGCAGAGAGATGATTCCAGCTTGATATCCTTTACTTCGACTGTATACATCATCGAACATGCTTTTCAGTCTAAATATCAAAGCTTTGTTAGTTGCTTCCTTCTCATTAAATATTCTTTGCTGATCTTTGATAACTTCTTCTAGATCCACAACTTTACTCTCACTATCTTCATCTTTAATCTTGACAGCTTCTTCTAGGTCGATAGCATATTCTTCACTATCATCACCATTCATTGTACCAATGAGACAACTAGGACCCCAATCACTATCTGATTCATCTTCTTTGATTTCTGGTATCCATGTTCTCTGAAATATCTCCTTTCTTCGAGTAGGCTTCTTCTTTTGCTTCTTTCCCATTGTGACGGATCTCCTTCAAGCGATCAAGCTTCTGCACAAGGACCTCCTCTGATACCAATTGTTGGGAAAAATACTGAGAGGGGGGGGTGAATCAGTATTTACTGCATATTCAAAAAATTTTACTTTTTCATTCCTTAAAACCCATACGCTACTTTTCTGAAGCCAAGTAGCGTATACACGCGAATAACCTTCATAAAACTCGCGTATACACAGAGATATAATTATGCCATTAGTTCTTCACTTATATCATTCCATCATTCATTCATTAGATGTTCTATAAACACTAAACATGTGCAGTAAGAACAGAATAAACCATCACACAAAGCATCACACATGAACACCAGGATTTTTAGGTGGAAACCCAAGTCGGGAGAAAACCACCGCTGCAGTTGCTCAGCCTTCAATATTTTATTATAGAGAAAAAATCTTACAACATATGTGCTGGCGCAGACTCTACCAGCACGCAGGCACCCACCTGCGCTCGTTTACCAGCCTCTCCTGGAAGGGAGCTCCAACCCCCTGACTCGTTTACCAGCCTCTCCTGGAAGGGAGCCACGACCCCCCGATCTCGTTTACCAGCCTCACCTGGAAGGGAGCTACAACCCCCTGACTGAAGGCTACAACCTTCAGCACCACCTTGGACCACGTTTCATCAATTTTCACACTGGATCCAACAACTTCAATAGAACACAACTTACAGGCCACATTTCATCATATTTTCAGACTGGACCCTTTCCATCCTTTTAAGTACAAACATACATCACCAACATATACTTATCAACACAGATTAGATAGCAGAAACACAGCAGAACAGATCAGATATTTCATACCCCTTACTTCAGCAAACCCTAGTTTGCATACGCACTTTCCCTTCACTGATGTCGCGTATATACGCGCTTCCGTCCACACAAACCAGCGTATACCTCTGTATGTATTTCATTGAGCATACGCGCTTTCACTTCAGAGAAGCCGCGTATATACGCGCTTCCTCCGCGGCGAAGTAGCGTATAGATCTTCAATCATTATAGAGCAGCATACTTCTTCAGATCAGATATTCAGTTCAGATTTACCCTTTTACTTCAGACAGATGTTCGCCTTATTTCAGATCTAATCACTCCATAAACAGATCTAGCAAGTACAGATACATTTCAGATCTAGATCTCCCGCTTCATCATTTCTTCATAGGTGCATCATAGATTCAGATCTATCATCAAACCTTTACCCTTTCCATACAGATATACTTCATAGAGAAGTATTCATTCAAGCTCAGACATCTTGCTCCCACACTCATAATTTGCATAATGAATTTCATCTCTTTATATAGGTTTATCCTTTTTCAATACCACATAACAACAATACTATGAGCTCAAAACTATTCGGAAGGGGTCAATTAGGTGGATCATTACCCAATACAATGGGTCAATACCATGGTGGTTACCCTTGGTTTTGCACTTTTTGAGCGCTTTTTCCCATACGCGACTTGGAACGTTCTTTTCCGCGTGCATACGCGACTTCCCTTAGACAGATCCGCGTATACATAGAGACATACTCTTTTCATCATACTTTGAGCACATTCTAAATTCCTTTCTTCATTGCCTTCTGTACACACTGTAGATACATCATAATTTCTTCATCAAGAACATATTCTAGCAAGCACAACTTCATCAAGTAAGTTGCCATCATCTTTATCAAGTGGGTTGCCTTTCAGGGACAACACTCAACATCATAATATCAACAAGCATCATATCACATCAGATTTACATCATTTACCAAGTCCATCAAGTCAATAATAACTTCATCAGGTGGATTGCCATCAAGGACAACACATGTCAACAGTCGCATGTCTTCATCTTCATTTAGTGGGTTGCCATCAAGGACAACACTCTGCATCATATTTCCAACAAACCCTAGGTATATTATACAAAAAAAATATATTTCATATGTCATAAAATCAAATCCATACAAGGTGAATGGAGGCACGAATAAAATATAGGGTATAATTTATTATAATCCAGTATGAAGAGTTAGGAGATGTGATGAGCTAAAGATCCTTGTTGTACCATGCATCCTCTCACATCTACCCACTTTCACTGACTTACCCGAAGTAAACATGAAATGATGGGATACTATGATATGATTCGACCTCCTAGATGACCTTGAGGAAATGGAGTTGACACAAAAAGACCTTACTGACTTCCCTCAGGTGCCACATGATCTCCAGGAGTAACCCAACCCCTCGAGGTGTCTAACCCACGTCCAACCCCAGTTAAAAATCACATTTTCCTTGACCTAGAGCCCTAGTCACTCCCTTTCCAAGGCCTCCATGTGACTATGGGTTACCATTCACTCCCATAGGTCTGCCTCCATTTGACCATGGATTTTTCTGTAAGTGTTGTGCCAGGGACTATGAGAATTAAGGCTATTTTCTAGCGTTGGGGATTAGCCTTTGCCTAGAAATCTATGAAATTTATAGAACTCATAAAATACATGAATACAATGCTTGTAAACCAAAAACTGGAACTAGGACTTGACCTGACCATCCCCAATCGTGACTGACATTCTCTCAAACACTTGTTAGATATGCAACCTACAAGTCAGGCTAGAAAATATGAACATAAGGGACTGAAAAATCATTTGAGATTTAACAAGAAGGGTCACTAAATTTTGTCATTAGTTGTCTTAACACCAATTAGATCTTGAGTTAATTACTTATTCAATTATAAGTGAAAACATGAAAAGATCATGACTAAGATATGTCATAAAACCTTGCTTATAACTAGCATATAACCAAAAGCAACAATAATACAACAACCATTAAAGCCACAAAATAAAAAATACATTTCCTTAACAAAAAGAAGAGAAACTTAGACTCTATTAACAACTGGAAAATACCAACCGGGTTCAGGACTTCCACATTCCACCCGACCATAGATAAGCTGAGACAAATATCTCTTCATCCAATCACCCCTGTGGCATATTATAAGCATGAATGTGGGATCTCACAGGATAAAAAAATCCAAATAAAACAAATGGAATCCATAGGTTAAACCACCTACACTCTCTCCATACCGTGATGACACCTAAATCGGTGCGCAGATCACAAAACCATATTGATATTGGATGCCTTAGAATTCTTCACCATCCTTGAGGAATTTTCTTGTCTCTACCCTCAGGCTTTACCATGTATCCCATTGTTACCATTCAAGGGATTCCTAGGCCCTTGAGAATTTTCCTAAGAACACCTCACCTCAGATTCTGAAACTATGGCTATCTCAAAATGAAAAGGCTAGGGTAGAATCCATTATCGAATCTCGGCAAAATGCATGCCAATGACAACAAAAGAACCATATACCAACATGCACATGCCATGCATGTAAATAACTGTTAGGAAATCACACATGCAATATGTTACCTGCAATTATTATCGATGAAGCTATTTGATATTTGCCTTCCTTTACGTTCCTTGTCCTTCTTTGATTTTCCTTTCCTTTCCTTGCTTTTCTTTTCCTTTCCTTGCTTCATTACTTTCTTTCTCCTCTTGGATATTTATCCTATTCGAGACAAATTCTTACACTAAACTGAAAAAGGCTACCGACTGAGGCTTTGAGGTCTTTTTATTGATGAGGCCCCTAATTTCTTCAATTTTCCATTGTTTTCCTTCATTTTACTCCTCACATGCAACCTATGCCCTTTCACCTTCCTTTTCTCCTAATTTCCATAATTTTCATAAATAATGTGGCAAAAATACATTTTTTCCTTTCCAAAGCCTTAGCCATTTCCTTTGCCAATTTCCCTTAGCCATAAACACAACAAGTGATTCCCAATAGGATATTTTTCCCCACATCGAGCTTGGAATATGTGTCCCTTTCCCATGGTCTTATTTTACCTTTATTAACTTTATTACATGAAATTTTAACTCGAGGATGTTACATACCCCTGTCTCTTAGGGGAACACCGTCCTTGGTGTTAAACCACACCTGCACCTAGAAAAACCATTGAAAATAAAAATCATTTTCCCTCTAGAGCTTTATAACCTAGCTTGTTGCATTATTTACAATAACATCCTGCTCAAAAGCAAAACCATCATGACAAACATGACAACCTTACAATCATATCGCTTATTGGAGCTTTATAACTTAGATCATTGTGGTCATTTACAATTGCAACCATAGATGAATATGTAAAAATACGAAAAATAATTTTCCTTCACATACAAACAATGAAGGACACATAGCCCGCATTTGATAAGCCATCTCCCACGTAGATTCATCAGGCCCAAAGTGCTTCCATTGCACTTTAACATGCTTGAGTGCTTTGTTTCAGAGCATGAGATTTTTTTGCTGAAATATGCATTGTGGTTCCGACTAGAATTCTCCTTCTTGCTCCACCTACAATAAAAACCAATCAATAACATGATCACCATCCTTTACATATATTTTAAGTAATGAAACATGCAAAAAATAATGTACTTTCACTGTCAAAGGCAATGAAACTCTGTACGCTACTGGTCCAATCCTCTCAAGGTAATTAAAAGGACCGCAATACCGTGGTTCCAAATTGGCACATGATCTAATCCACAAGGAGATATTCTTGGGATTGATGCACAAATACACATGCTCCCCAACCTGAAACTCCTTAAATTCCTTGTGCTGGTCTGCATAAATTTTCTACCTTTCCTATGTTTCCTTTAGATTCTTCTTTATAACCTACATTTCCTGTTCGATAACTTCCAACATGTTCGGTCAAATAAGTACCCTGTTCACTGGATCAGTCCAGTTGATGGGAGTGTTAAAAAATTTCCCATACAATGCCTCAAACAGAATCATTTTTAGTGACTCCTGATAACCATTTTTGTATGCAAAATCAACCAATGGAAGGTACTCCTAACACCTACTTTCCAGATGCATGACATACATCATCATCATATCCTCCAGTATCCTATTACCCTTTGTGTTTGTTCATATATATGTCGATGATAAGTCATGTTGAAGGCCAACTCAGTCTCTAATCCTACAAACAACTCCTTCCAAAACATGGAAGTAAACTTGGCATCCATGTTCAACATGATCTGCTTCGAAAAACCATGCAATCTCATAATATCCCTGATGAAGACCTTTGCTACCTCACTAGCTAAATAAGTATTCTTCACTCGAATAAAGTGAGCTACCTTGCTCAACTTATCTACCACAACCATGATAGAATCATGCTTCCTGCATGTCCTCATAAGACCTGTGATAAAATCCATGGAAACCAACTCCCATTTCCATTCTAGAATCAAAATAGGTTGAATCAACCCCCTAGATTCTTACACTTTGATTTGAACTCCTGACATTCCAAACATATCGTCACAAAATCCACCACTTCGTTCTTCAGAATCAGGAAATAATAGAAATTATTTACTATTGTCAACAACTTCTGATATCCCGGGTGACCTAAATATTGTTTTACATTAAAATCCCTCAAAAGAAGTTTCTTGAGTTCACTATCATCCGACACATATATCTTGTCCCTAAATCTCACCAAGCCATCTATCATGAGATGATAATCCATATCCTAATCACCTATACCCTGTTGTAATATGAGCATAAGCTCCTTGTACCTGTCATCCTCATGTCCTTCATGTAAAATTTGATCTTGTAGATCTATCTCATATGAACTCACTGTTGTAACATGGTTCAACTATAATTTCCTGTTGAGAGCATTTGCAACCCTGTTCGCCTTTCCCTTAATGTACCTAATCTCAAATTCAAAATCACTAAGGGTAGCCAACCATATAACTTTCCTGCTATTCAAATTCGGCTAGTTAAACAAATATTTTAATCCATTGTGATCGCTCATCAACACAAACCTCCTTTTAAGAAGATAATGTCTCCACATATTGAAGGCATGAATAATAACAGCCAAATCATGATTATGATTCACATATTTCTTCTCATGCTCATTTAGTTTCCTAGACTCATAGGATATCACTTGTCCCTCCCGCATAAGGACTCCACCAGGTCATCTCTTCGAAGAATATGTACACACCACAAAATCTTTATCGGGATCTGTAATATTTAACACTGGATCATTTCTCAAAAACTACTTCAACTCCTAAAAATTGGATGCACACTCCTCTGTCCATTCAAAATTCTTATCTTTCCTCTGTAATGATGTAATAGGATATGCAATGCGTGAGAAGTTCTTGATGAACCTACTGTAGTAACCTACTAAGCCCCCAAATGATCTGACTTCCTCTACGTTTCTAGGAGATGCCCACACCATGATAGCCTTTATCTTCTTCATATATAATGCTATGTCATTTTTGGAAAAAACATGTCCCAAGTAGTGTACTTTTTTCTGGAAGAAATTTCACTTGCTAAGCTTAGCATACAACTGATGCTCTCTTATAAATCACAACACTACTGCTAAATTCTCAGCATCCTCTTCCTCATTCTTAGAATATACCAATATGTCATCAATGAATATAATAACAAACTTTTCCAGATAAGGATGCAACACACCATTAATAAAACACATAAACGTAGCTGGAGAATTATTCAGAATAAAAGGAACTACAACAAACTCATAATGCCCATACCTGGTACTAAATTTCTTCTTGTAGATTTCCTCTTCTTTGATTCATACATGATGATATCCTCATCATAGATCGATTTTTTAGAATAGTACCTCTCCCTTCAACTGATCAAACAATTCATCAATCCCTCGCAACGTGTACCTGTTATTGATTGTCACCTTGTTCAGATTCTTGTAATCAATGCACAATTTAAGAATACCATCCTATTTCTTCACGAACAATACTAGTGCACTCCAAGGCGATACACTTGGTCTAATGTATCCCTTATCAAGCTTTTTCTTCAATTGCAACTTCAACTATACTAACTCAGGAGTGCTCATCCTATAAGGTGCCTATGATGCTGGTGCTTCCCCTGGTAGCAACCCAATAGAAAAGTATACTTCCTATATGGAAGTGACTCTGGAATCTCTACTGAAAACAAATCCCGAAAATGATGCAATACAAGGTACCTCTTGAATATTTCTAAATCCTCAATGTCCTTACCCTTATCACTGAATATATGAACTGCAAGCATCACACACCCTTTTCTATAACTTCTCTTAGGCTGCATAGCTATGACCATCCTCACTGATGTAGGCTTCTTCTTTCCCTTAGAAAAGTATCTTCTCTCCATTATCATCTAGACACTCAATGGCCTTTCCATTAGAATTCTACCTTGATCCTCTGAAGATACAACTAATCCATACCCAAAAGCATACTATACCCAATGGTAGTACATTCAAATTTGATGTTGTAGGCATACCATTCAACTAAGATGCACAAGCTATTACCCAATGATGAACTCTCTTCTTCGTACCTATAGTAAACTACACAAACCAAGACTCTGCATGCACTTATTTTCTCAAGACACACTTATTCTATAGGTCAGGATCAACATAACTATAATTACATCCAGTATTAATCAAAATATAAATAACTTGATCACAAAGCTTACCGTCCATATCAATTATAGATGTTTGATGATATGTCTCATTTTTATCCAAAACTACATAGATATGAGGAATACTGTGACCAAAATCCCCAACTATTTGTGCCTCCTGAGTGTTATAGATTTGAGGCCTACCTCCTTGGTACAAGGGAAAATCCTTCTTATGATGATCTTTGCAAAATATCCAACACTGCAAGGGTGATCTACTACCACCTCTAATATTCTTCTCTACAGGATGCAACACATGTCCCTTCTCAACTGGATAAAATTTCTTGTAAGGAGAAACATTTTCTTTCTCACCTACATATTGAGGTCTTCCCGCTTTGATTCACATTTTCATTTTATCTTATCATTCCTCTTCAAGTCGCATTTAGGCTCAACTTTTATTTTAACTGCTAATAAAAATGCTTCAATTTCTAGATGGATTCCTCTAACGATATAGCCTCATAAAACTCATTCTGGTCTCTGTATGCTGCTGGGAATACACTATTGCATATTTGAATCTTAGCCTTCTCCTACATGAGATATGACACATACCTCAATAGCTCCAAGAATCTGCTAGTATACTCATCATCTGTCATAGAGCCTATATGTTTCTCATAAAACTCCTTAGCTCTCTCATCATAGTACCTCTTCGATAGATACTTATTCTTGAAGATCCTCTCGAATTCATCCCAAATAAATTCTTCTTCCAGAATTCCCTTGATATTATTCAAATCTTCCCACCAGATATCTACCTTCCCTTTAAGACTGAAGGTGACTATCTTGGATTTCATGTTCTATGAATAGTTATGAAATATGAATAATTTATTCATTCCAAGCAACCATCTTCTAACTTCTTCATCTCTCCAAAAAATGTAGCAGGCTTCACTTTCTTGAACTCCTCGGGTAAATAAATCCTCCTCCTATAAGGAAGATGACGGTGATGATTGTGATGATGTCTCATAGATGAGGAAATAGACTGATGCCTATACATACAAGTCCTCTTGTCAGGTGTATGTAGCGATTTTCCACCTCTAACTGTGTACCCTTTATTATCACTCAGATTGAACCTCAAGATGAGAAAGGCAATTCCGAGGTAACCTCAAACCATACTTAGCCAAGTAGCTAGCCCTACTAGGCTAGGAGAGGGTTCTCTCCATATAGATCACAGTCAAAGTGACTGCGGAAAGAAGATATTAGGCTAGGTATAGTAACTCAGGGTTTTGATTTTGATTGTGTAAGGTTTTGCTGGATCAGGAGGAGTCAAATAGCTAGGGCAAGGAAATTAGGTCAAAATTCACAGGGTGTTCTAAGGGGCAAGGTAGGTAGAATTTTTGAAATTTAAAGGATGATTATGGTGATATTAATAGAATGGTGAGGAGTTAGAAAGATCATATTAGATGAATTCTCCCTAAACTGAATAAAATAGACAAATTATGCAAAATTCCCCAAAACAGAGCATGAAAACATGAATTCTACCTTTCAACTTGAAATTAAGCATATCATAGACATGAAAATGGTTTATGAGCTTAAAATACATTCATGCAAATGATCACAAAGAAAAAAATATGTCAAAACATTCATACCACATGGATCCCAAAGAAATAGCTGCAAATTTATCATTAATGTCCAGGCCAAATTGATACAAAATTGTGTCCTTATGATGCCAAAGCTCCAAGTGAGTCCAACCATTACAATGACTGAGAAAATACATCATATAGACCTCAAAACCACTCTTCCTAGCCTCAGGGTAGTCTAATCCATGAGATAGGGATTAGTTTCACCTACTCCCAAACAAGAATCTGAAAACTATGAAAACTCAACAATTTTCCTCTAAAAGAGAGGAAACTGATTCATTTGACCTTTAGAGGACTTATCTGATGTATCTACCATAGATAACAATAAAAACATGGAATTTACATTTATCTTGACCTTTTGTATCAATAATTTCTCATTTCCCAAGATAAAAAGTCAAAATTTGCTGAAGATGATGAAAATGACATTTTCATGGCAAAAGCGCAGCGCCATGATAGAAAAAATATCCTCTCTTGCAAGAAACTTTTAGAGGCCTTCCCGGTGTCACAATAAGCTCCATAATAGCACATTAGAAATATCTCTAAGTCTAGTTTCCAAATATGACACTAGTTTCCAAAATGGTGCCTATCTGCCCTGTCAAAAATCACTTTTCCCAAGGTTGGTATTAGCGCAACGCTAAGGTAAAAAAGGAGGCAGAAACATGAAAAATTGGTCATTTTTTTCACTTTTTAGGGACCAGTTCTCCTCCAAATTTTATGAAAATTTATGGGGTTGATGTCCTCATCATTATAAACATGATGGTGGTGACCATTTTTCCATTGGAGGCTCCAAGGAAAATCCCAACGCCAAGGGCGCTGCGATTTTAGCAAATTTTCTGTGTGTCAAAATTGCCCAAAAAAACCAAAAAAATGCACTAAAGTGCAAAATGTGCCAAAAATTGCCAAAATTGTGAGGTCACTTGCTAATCAAGGGCTTGAGGCATGAAGAGACACCTCAGCAAGTATTTTTAACCTCTCCTTCTCCTTTTTCTTAGTCAAAGCATGAATTTTTGCATGGGCTCATTTGAGCTTGACCCTTGCAATTTTATTTCTCAAGGAATAGTGCTTTGCCATTTTCCTCTAAATATCATTATCCTTTTTGGCCTTCTCTAGCAAGCCCCCCAGATGCAAATTATCTCTATCAAGCCATGACTCTCTATCTCTGCTAATCTCAAGGGCAGGCAGCTCACTTGGAGTGAGCTGCTCTGCCAACTCAGCTTCTCTTTGTCTCTCATAGGCTAGAGCTATCTTTAGCCCTATTGTCTTTGGTGTCTGTCTTGGAGGCTGATCCTCCTCATCATCAATCTCACCAAATCTGTCCAAGGTCTCCTCCAACAAGGCTTGAGCCCTTTCTGCCTCTTTCTTTGCTTTGATGGTCCTGACCTCATCAATGATTTGCTTCGTTTTTAGTTGCTGATTTTCTTGCTCAAGAAAATCAATCACATATTGTGCTCTGTCAAGCTTACCTTGAAGTTCAATAATCTTTGCCTCCTTTCTTAAAATTACTACACTGGTGACTCCATCATCATCCTCCTCATCAAGTTCAATCAGCTGAAACTCCTACTCTGTTTCATTTTTATCCTCCTGCTCCTTAATGATTGGCTCTTTAGTCTTTTATTTTCCCTTGTCCACCTGTTTTGCTGATGAAGAAGGAATGGCCCCTTTCACTCCAAGTGAAGAAAACACATGCCTATGGCCTCTCTGATAGGTCTAGGGAAATGGCTAAACATCAGTCACATTAGCCCAAGTTGCCTCAATGTCCTTTTCACTGCTTGATGCCTTAGTATCATGATGTGATGATGGTGAAGGATTATGGAAAGGTGAAGAAGTAGGATTAACATGAGGTGAATGAATATGACTTGGTGATGATGTATGAGCAGCAAGATGAGATGGAGAAGTGGATATTGGAGGATGAGATAATGAAGGGATGCTCTGCTCATGATGACTAGGTGGGGTAGTGAAAATTTCATTTGCAATGAATGTGTCCCATTAAATTTTCTTCTACTCAAGCTGATGCATGAATACCATCTTAATAAGGGAATGGTGAAAAAAACTTTGCATTTGATGATTATAATGCCTCCTTTGTACAATATATGCCATCCTGTCAATGCTTTTGGAGAGATAGTAAGGTATATGAAGCATTCTGACTCTAGTAAAGTGCACCAGGAGTTGGATATGGTAAGAATAGAGTCAAGAAAACCTCCCTTCACAAGTGAAGTACTTCATGATTATTTTCATCATGGGGACATACCGGTCAAGGAGATGAGAGAAAGAGAAATTTTTTTTCTTATCATCACTATATCTATGTTTGAGATATGGTTCATAATAGCTCAAATCAAGGTTTACCTTTTTAAACCATTTCTCTCCCACATTACGGATCCCTGTAGTAGTTGAAATGGCATTAGTGGACATGGTAAAAGTGACCCTAGCAAGAGTGACATGCCTATCATGAAGATTTGTGATGAACAACCTTGTCAACACAGAGTGATGCTGAATCTGCTGCACCCTCTCACAAAACTCAAAGCAACCAACATGTTTAAAACAAGACACAGTGAGAGGAGAGGCCATGAGTTCCTTTGTGGTTATTGGTTCATATCTGTTAATTTTCCCTCCTTTGTGATCAATTTTCTTTGGTGTTTTTTCCTCACTAACACCTCTGTCCTCCTCTTCAGACATCTTGAGCTTGAAGGCTTTAAAACCCTAGGGATGAGGTAGATGGGGATAGGGAGTGAAAATAGGTCTAGGGAATAGGGATAGGGTTATAAAAATTTAGGTGGATGGGGGTACGAGTTATTGAACTCAGGGAGGTGATAGGGGATCAAAATGTTTAAGGGATTAGGAATTAGAATTTTATTACAGGGTTGATAGGGATTCCTAGGAAATTGAGATGCCTAGGACTTAGGGTTTAGGGGAAAATGGATTTAGGGAAAGGGATATGGTGCTGTAGGGAAGGAGTAGGGTTTATAGTGATGTAGGAAGAGAATGTGAGGTTTGTGGGTGAAAAATTTGGGAACAAAGAATGAATCTAGGGTTTGTAGCCTGACCAACTTCCAAATTTCACATAGAAACCAGAAACACCATGAAATTCCTCTTAAGGACTGCAAAGAGGTGAAATTTTCATGTTACTTACTTGTCAAAGATGTTGAGAATCTTTGCTGAAGATTTGAGGTAATTTGGATGAGTTTCGAAGGTTATGGAGCGAACTGGACATTAGCGCAGCGCTCAACCATTAGCACAACACCTCTGGGGATTAGCGCAGTGCCAATGTAATTTACTTTGTTGTTTTTGGGCATTAGCGTAGTGCCATTGGGGATTAGCATCGCGCTTGGCAAAAAACACAACGCCAAGGTGAAAAAACGCAGCGCCTTGAAATTTTGACCCAAACTGCTCAGAAAACTCAAATTTTCTCCTTTGCTAAAGACTTGATCCAGGTGGATATCGGTGGCCTCCCACCTATTCCATTTGGACCCGCAGCATTAATTCTTTCAGTTTTTCAGCTTCAGCACAACTTACTATTTTTAGCAAGTTTTTGGGTCCTGCACACCCGCAGCCATTTTGGGGACTTAATGATCTAGGTGGATATTGGTGGCCACCCACAGAGTCCATTTGAACCCCCACCATCAGTTATTTCATTTTTTAAGTTTCAGCACAACTTACTATTTATAGTAGTTTTTCAGGTCCTCAACTTCCAAAGCCGTTTTGAGGCCCTAAATGATGCTTTTTGGGAAAATGGGGAGCAACATGGGTCATAGACCAATGTTTCTCACTCAAAAGTTGTAGTCCTCGGATAGATATTTCTAACGAGCTATTGAGCATGTCAAATGAAGATCGGATGCCAAAGTTACGTCCCCGGGAAGTTGAAACACCACCTTACCAAAACAGGGCCCACAGTTTTGGAGCTTCATCTCCTAGGGTTAGGTTTTTGGATGTTTCGGTTTTTACATTATTTCTCAACAATAAATAAGCCTTCGAGCCTCATTGTAACATAGTTCAGGGGCTGGTAGCTGACACATCTCTTCTCAGAGATAAGCGTTGCCAATACCTTAGCTCATTTATTTCCATTATGTTTGTAATAAGCCCGCGAGCCTCAATGTAACACAATTCAGAGGCCTGCGTTCACCACATCTCTTCTCAGAGATACGCTACCAGTGCCCTAGCTTGTTTCCATTATGTTTGTAAGCTTATTTCAATCATTCTTTTATTAATAAAATGAAGCATTATTTCCGCTGCATCTCTGTCTCTATGGCTATATGTATATTCTGTTGCGTTCCTGCATAAAATCTGGATCAATGGTATCAGAGTGGTCTGCTCTTTCTCTATTTTTCTTTTCATTTCCCCAATGCGGCCAGGGTATAAGGAGTTCAATCACGCAACCCCGATGACCCCCCATGGCGAAAGGAAAGAAATACGAGGGAGCAGGAGATCCTATCAAAATATTGCTTGAGGAGGCCCTCAAGAAACAAAGGAATGCAATGATGGATAAATTTTCCAAGATCCTTCAAAGGCTACCCACCGGCGGCACATCTACATCCAGCACGTCTGCCAACAGGTCGGCGACATCCTTAACAAATCCAACACCAAGTTCAGCAGAATTTCCTCCCCCCCCCCATGGAGGAACTTAACGCAATGGAGACCATGACTTCCTAAGGAGGGAGGAATGATCCAGGTGGATATTGGTGGCCTCCCACCTATTCCATTTGGACCAGCAACATCAATTATTTTAGTTTTTCAGCTTCAGCACAACTTACTATTTTTAGCAAGTTTTTGGGTCCTGCACACCCGGAGCCATTTTGGGGACTTAATGATCTAGGTGGATATTGGTGGCCACCCACCGAGTCCATTTGAACCCCCACCATCAGTTATTTCAGTTTGTAAGTTTCAACACAACTTAATATTTATAGCAGTTTTTCGGGTCCTAAACTTCTGAAGCCGTTTTGAGGCCCTAAATGACGCTTTTTGGGAAAACGGGGAGAAACATGGGTCATACATTGATTTTTCTCACTCAAAAGTTGTAGTCCTCGGATAGATCTTTCTAACGAGCTATTAAGCGTGTCAAACGAATATCAGATGCCAAAGTTAGGTCCTCGGGAAGTTGAAACACCACCTTACCCAAACATGGCCCACAGTTTTGGCGCTTCATCTCCTAGAGTTAGGTTTTTGGACGTTTCAGGTTTTACATTGTTTCTCAACAATAAATAGGCTTTCGAGCCTCATTGTAACACAGTTTAGGGGCTGGTAGCCGACACATCTCTTCTCAGAGATAAGCATTGCCAGTACCTTAGCTCATTTATTTCCATTATGTTTGTAATAAGCCTGCGAGCCTCAATGTAACACAATTCAGAGGCTTGCGTTCACCACATCTCTTCTCAGAGATATGCTACCAGCACCCTAGCTTGTTTCCATTATGTTTGTAAGCTTATTTCAGTCATTCTTTTATTAATAAAATGAATCATTATTTCCACTGCATTTGTGTCTCTATGGCTATATGTGTATTCTGTTGCGTTCCTGCATAAAATCTGGATCAATGGTATCAGAGCGGTCTGCACTTTCTCTATTTTTCTTTTCATTTCCCCAACGCGGATAGGGTATAAGGAGTTCAACCACGCAACCCCGACGACTCCCCATGGCGGAAGGAAAGAAAGACGAGGGAGCAGGAGATCCTATCAAAATCTTGCTTGAGGAGGCCCTCGGGAAACAAAGGAATGCGATGATGGATAAATTTTCCCAAATCCTTCAAAGGCTTCCCACCGGCGGCACATCTACATCCAGCACGTCTGCCAACAGGTCGGCGACATCCTTGACAAATCCAACACCAAGTTCAATAGAATTTCCCCTCCCCCCCATGGAGGAACTTAACGCAATGGAGACCATTGCTTCCTAAGGAGGGAGGAATGATCCAGGTGGATATCATTGGCCTCCCACCTATTCCATTTGGACCCGCAGCATCAATTCTTTTAGTTTTTTAGCTTCAGCACAACTTACTATTTTTAGCAAGTTTTTGGGTCATGCACACTCGGAGCCATTTTGGGGACTTAATGATCTAGATGGATATTGGTGGCCACCCACCGAGTCCATTTGAACCCCCACCATCAGTTATTTTAGTTTGTAAGTTTCAGCACAACTTACTATTTATAGCAGTTTTTCGGGTCCTGAACTTCCGAAGCCGTTTTGAGGCCTTAAACGACACTTTTTGGGAAAACGGGGAGCAACATGGGTCATTGACTGATGTTGCTCACACAAAAGTTGTATTCCTCAGATAGATCTTTCTAAAGAGCTATTGAGTGCGTCAAACGAATATCGGATGCCAAAGTTACGTCCCCGGGAAGTTGAAACACCACCTTACCCAAACACGGTCCACAGTTTTGGCGCTTCATCTCCTAGGGTTAGGTTTTTGGACGTTTCGGGTTTTACATTGTTTCTCAACAATAAATAGGCCTTCGAGCCTCATTGTAACACAGTTCAGGGGCTGGTAGCCGACACATCTCTTCTTAGAGATAAGCATTGCCAGTACCTTAGCTGATTTATTTCCATTATGTTTGTAATAAGCCTGCGAGCCTCAATGTAACACAATTCAGAGGCCTATGTTCACCACATCTCTTCTCATAGATACGCTACCAGCACCCTAGTTTGTTTCCATTATGTTTGTAAGCTTATTTCAGTCATTCTTTTATTAATAAAATGAAGCATTATTTCCGCTGCATCTCTGTCTCTATGGCTATATGTGTATTCTGTTGCGTTCCTGCATAAAATCTAGATCAATGGTATCAAAGTGGTTTGATCTTTCTCTGTTTTTATTTTCATTTCCCCAACGTGGCTAGGGTATAAGGAGTTCAACCACGCAACCCCGACGACCCCCCATGGCGGAAGGAAAGAAAGATGAGGGAGCAGGAGATCATATCAAAATCTTGCTTGAGGAGGCCCTCAAGAAACAGAGGAACGCGATGATGGATAAATTTTCCCAGATCCTTCAAAGGCTACCCACTAGTGGCACATCTACATCTAGCACATCTGCCAATAGGTCGGCGACATCCTTGAAAAATCCAACACCAAGTTCAGCAGAATTCCCCCCCCCCCCCACATGGAGGAACTTAACGCAATGGAGACCATTGCTTCCTAAGGAGGGAGGAATGATCCAGGTGGATATCGGTGGCCTCCCACCTATTCCATTTGGACCCGCAACATCAATTCTTTCAGTTTTTCAGCTTCAGTACAGCTTACTATTTTTAGCAAGTTTTTGGGTCCTGCACACCCGGAGCCATTTTGGGGACTTAATGATCTAGGTGGATATTGGTGGCCACCCACCGAGTCCATTTGAACCCCCTCCATCAGTTATTTCAGTTTGTAAGTTTCAGCACAACTTACTATTTATAGCAGTTTTTCAGGTCCTGAACTTCCGAAGCTGTTTTGAGGCCCTAAACGACGCTTTTTGGGAAAACGGGGAGCAACATGTGTCATAGACCAATGTTGCTCACTAAAAATTTGTATTCCTTAGATAGATGTTTCTAACGAGCTATTGAGAGCATCAAACAAATATCGGATGCCAAAGTTACGTCCCCGGGAAGTTGAAACACCACCTTACCCAAACACGACCCACAGTTTTGGCGCTTCATTTCCTAGGGTTAGGTTTTTGGACGTTTTGGGTTTTACATTGTTTCTCAACAATAAATAGGCCTTCGAGCCTCATTGTAACACAGTTCAGGGGCAGGTAGCCGACACATCTCTTCTCAGAGATAAGCGTTGCCAGTACCTTAGCTCATTTATTTCCATTATGTTTGTAATAAGCCGCGAGCCTCAATGTAACACAATTCAGAGGCCTGAGTTCACCACATCTCTTCTCAGAGATACACTAACAACGCCCTAGCTTGTTTCCATTATGTTTGTAAGCTTATTTCAATCATTCTTTTATTAATAAAATGAAGCATTATTTCCGCTGCATCTCGTTCTCTATGGCTATATGTGTATTCTATTGCATTCCTTCATAAAATTTGGATCAATGGTATCAGAGCAGTCTGCTCTTTCTTTGTTTTTCTTTTCATTTCCCCAATGCGGCCAGGGTATAAGGAGTTCAACCATGCAACCCTGACGACCCCCCATGGCGGAAGGAAAGAAAGACGAGGGAGCAGGAGATCCTATCAAAATCTTGCTTGAGGAGGCCCTCAAGAAAAAAAGGAACGCGATGATGGATAAATTTTCCCAGATCCTTCAAAGGCTGCCCACCGGCTGCACATCTACATCTAGCATGTCTGCCAACAGGTCGGCGACATCCTTGACAAATCCAACACCAAGTTCAGCAGAATTCCCCCCCCATGGAGGAACTTAACGCAATGGAGACCATTTCTTCCTAAGGAGGGAGGAATGATCTAGGTGGATATCGGTGGCCTCCCACCTATTCCATTTGGACCCGCAGCATCAATTCTTTCATTTTTCAGCTTCAGCACAGCTTATTATTTTTAGCAATTTTTTTGGTCCTACACACTGGAGCCATTTTGGGGACTTAATGATCTAGGTGGATATTGGTGGCCACCCACCGAGTCCATTTGAACCCCCACCATCAGTTATTTCAGTTTGTAAGTTTCAGCACAACTTACTATTTATTGCAGTTTTTCGGGTCCTGAACTTTCGAAGCCGTTTTGAGGCCCTAAACGACGCTTTTTGGGAAAATGGGGTCCTCAAATAGACCATGTTGCTCACTCAAAATTTGTAGTCCTCGGATAGATCTTTCTAACGAGCTATTGAGTGCGTCAAACGAAGATCGGATGCCAAAGTTATGTCCCCAGGAAATTGAAACACCACCTTACCCAAACAGGGCCCACAGTTTTGGCGCTTCATCTCCTAGGGTTAGGTTTTTGGACGTTTCGGGTTTTACATTGTTTCTCAACAATAAATAGGCCTTCGAGCCTCATTGTAACATAGTTCAGGGGCTAATAGCCGACACATCTCTTCTCAGAGATAAGCGTTGCCAGTACCTTAGCTCATTTATTTCCATTATGTTTGTAATAAGCCTGTGAGCTTCAATGTAACATAATTCAGAGGCCTGCGTTCACCACATCTCTTCTTAGAGATACGCTACCAGTGCCCTAGCTTGTTTCCATTATGTTTGTAAGCTTATTTCAGTCATTCTTTTATTAATAAATTGAAGCATTATTTCCGCTGCATCTCTGTCTCTATGGCTATATGTGTATTCTGTTGCGTTCCTGCATAAAATCTGGATCAATGGTATCAGAGCGGTCTGGTATTTCTTTGTTTTTCTTTTCATTTCCCCAACGTGGCCAGGGTATAAGGAGCTCAACCATGCAACCCTGACGACCCCCCATGACGGAAGGAAATAAAGACGAGGGAGCAGGAGATCCTATCAAAATATTGCTTGAGGAGGTCCTCGAGAAACAAAGGAATGCGATGATGGATAAATTTTCCCAGATCATTTAAAGGCTTCCCATCGGTGGCACATCTACATCCAGCACGTCTGCCAACAGGTCGGTGACATCCTTGACAAATCCAACACCAAGTTCAGCAGAATTGGGACCCACCCCCCCCCCCCCCCCCCCCATGGAGGAACTTAACGCAATGGAGACCATTACTTCCTAAGGAGGGAGGAATGATCCAGGTGGATATCGGTGGCCTCCCACCTATTCCATTTGGACCCGCAGCATCAATTCTTTCAGTTTTTCAGCTTCAGCACATCTTACTATTTTTAGCAAGTTTTTGGGTGCTGCACACCCGGAGCCATTTTGGGGACTTAATGATCTAGGTGGATAATTCTGGCCACCCACCGAGTCCATTTGAACCCCCACCATCAGTTATTTCAGTTTGTAAGTTTAAGCACAACTTACTATTTATAGCAGTTTTTCGGGTCTTGAACTTCCGAAGCCGTTTTGAGGCTCTAAACGACGCTTTTTGGGAAAACGGGGAGCAACATGGGCTATAGGCCAATGTTGCTCACTCAAAAGTTGTAGTCCTCGGATAGATCTTTCTAACGAGCTATTAAGCGTGTCAAACGAATATCAGATGCCAAATTTAGGTCCTCGGGAAGTTGAAACACCACCTTACCCAAACATGGCCCACAGTTTTGGCGCTTCATCTCCTAGAGTTAGGTTTTTGGACGTTTCAGGTTTTACATTGTTTCTCAACAATAAATAGGCTTTCGAGCCTCATTGTAACACAGTTTAGGGGCTGGTAGCCGACACATCTCTTCTCAGAGATAAGCATTGCCAGTACCTTAGCTCATTTATTTCCATTATGTTTGTAATAAGCCTGCGAGCCTCAATGTAACACAATTCAGAGGCTTGCGTTCACCACATCTCTTCTCAGAGATATACTACCAACACCCTAGCTTGTTTCCATTATGTTTGTAAGCTTATTTCAGTCATTCTTTTATTAATAAAATGAAGCATTATTTCCACTGCATTTGTGTCTCTATGGCTATATGTGTATTCTGTTGCGTTCCTGCATAAAATCTGGATCAATGGTATCAGAGCGGTCTGCACTTTCTCTATTTTTCTTTTCATTTCCCTAACGCGGCCAGGGTATAAGGAGTTCAACCACGCAACCCTGATGACCCTCCATGGCGGAAGGAAAGAAAGACAAGGGAGCAGGAGATCCTATCAAAATCTTGCTTGAGGAGGCCCTCGAGAAACAAAGGAATGCGATGATGGATAAATTTTCCCAAATCCTTCAAAGGCTGCCCACAGGATAAATTTTCCATAAACGACGCTTTTTGGTAAAACGGGGAGCAACATTGGTCATTGACCATGTTGCTCACTCAAAAGTTGTAGTCCTCGGATAGATCTTTCTAACAAGTTATTGAGCGCGTCAAACGAAGATCGGATGCCAAAGTTACATCCCCGAGAAGTTGAAACACCACCTTACCCAAACAGGGCCCACAATTTTGGCGCTTCATCTCCTAGGGTTAGGATTTTGGACATTTCGGGTTTTACATTGTTTCTGAACAATAAATAGGCCTTCGAGCCTCATTGTAACATAGTTCAGGGGCTGGTAGCCAACACATCTCTTCTCAGAGATAAGCATTGCCAATACCTTAGCTCATTTATTTCCATTATGTTTGTAATAAGCCTGCGAGCCTCAATGTAACACAATTCAGAGGCCTGCGTTCACCGCATCTCTTCTCACAGATACGCTACCAGCGACCTAGCTTGTTTCCATTATGTTTGTAAGCTTATTTCATTCATTCTTTTATTAATAAAATGAAGCATTATTTCCGCTGCATCTCTGTCTCTATGGCTATATGTGTATTCTGTTGCGTTCCTGCATAAAATCTGGATCAATGGTATCAGAGCGGTCTGCTCTTTCTCTATTTTTCTTTTCATTTCCCCAACACGGCCAAGGTATAAGGAGTTCAACCACGAAACCCCGACGACCCCCCATGGCGGAAGGAAAGAAAGACGAAGGAGCATGAGATCCTATCAAAATCTTGCTTGAGGAGGCCCTCGAGAAACAAAGGAATGCGATGATGGATAAATTTTCCCAGATCCTTCAAAGGCTACCCACCGGCGGCACATCTACATCCAGCACGTCTGCCAACAGGTCGACGACATCCTTGACAAATCCAACGCCAAGTTCAGCAGAATTCCCCCCCCCCCCATGGAGGAACTTAATGCAATGGAGACCATGACTTCCTAAGGAGGGAGGAATGATCCAGGTGGATATTGGTGGCCTCCCACCTATTCCATTTGGACCAGCAACATCAATTATTTTAGTTTTTCAGCTTCAGCACAACTTACTATTTTTAGCAAGTTTTTGGGTCCTGCACACCCGGAGCCATTTTGGGGACTTAATGATCTAGGTGGATATTGGTGGCCACCCACTGAGTTCATTTGAACCCCCACCATCAATTATTTCAGTTTGTAAGTTTCAGCACAACTTACTATTTATAGCAGTTTTTTGGGTCTTGAACTTCCGAAGCCGTTTTGAGGCCCTAAACGACGCTTTTTGGGAAAACGGGGAGCAACATGGGTCATAGACCAATTTTTCTCACTCACAATTTGTAGTCCTCGGATAGATCTTTCTAACGAGCTATTGAGCGCGTCAAACGAAGATCGGATCCCAAAGTTACGTCCCTGGGAAGTTGAAACACCACCTTACCCAAACAGGGCCCACAGTTTTGGTGCTTCATCTCCTAGGGTTAGGTTTTTGGACGTTTCGGGTTTTACATTGTTTCTCAACAATAAATAGGCCTTCGAGCCTCAATGTAACACAATTCAGAGGCCTACGTTCACCACATCTCTTCTCAGAGATATGCTACCAGCGCCCTAGCTTGTTTCCATTATGTTTGTAAGCTTATTTCAGTCATTCTTTTATTAATAAAATGAAGCATTATTTTCGCTACATCTCTGTCTCTATGGCTATATGTGTATTCTGTTGCGTTCCTACATAAAATCTGGATCAAGACTCTTGATGGATGAAAGGCAACAATGAATTGTTTTGTGGTGCTTGATAGGATTTATAGCTTTAATGGTTTTGAAATTTAATTTGAATTACCCACTTTTCTAATGTTCACTTTTCCTCTTTGACACATACTCTTTTTTCTTTGTTACTTTTGGCATTGCAGGCTTGATCAACATGGAGTTTGGATTTCATTTCTCACTTGGGCCGGACATGATTGCATTTTGATAGCTCGAGATTTCATTTATTACATATGAAAACATGAAATTACATTTGGACAAATAAAAATAAATTACATTTTGATATAAAAATCATTAAACTGAAAAAATACAACTTGAAAGTATAATAAATACATAATGATGATCTTATTTAGTCCCTCTAATATACGTGTTGACGTCATCTAAATGAAGGAGTGACCTTGAGAAATTCAAAACCCTAATGACCTAATGGGACTTCTTTTGTGACCTAAATTTTGAATGAGATTTTGAATTTAAAGACTTCCAAGTGAACAGAGCATTTCCATAGGTGTTATTATGCTCAAGGAGACACGAGAATGAGTCAGCGAATATGATCTTCTGAGGGAGAATGAAGCTTATTTGACAAGGACAACCACCAGTGGAACAATTTTATGCCATACCTAATGGAATGATGAAAAATTTATTCAAAATGGGACACCTAAGATGCACATGCAAATGTTTTTTTATCCCTGGTGGAAGTATGAAAATACAGACACTAACATTGGCCTTATTGGGGATGGCAGCTCCTTCGAGGTGTCAAGAACACCGTATACCAAGTGCCTAACCATTGGGTAAATACTATCAAACTATTCAAAAGACTGCTGATTATTAAACTAACTCAAAAACCATTTAAAATGATTGGGAACTGACTCAAAAACTAACTCTGACACTAACTCAAAAATGACTCCAAAATTTTTGTAAACAACATAAAATCAACAAGCTTTATATCCTTCACTTCGGGCCCCAAGCGTAGATGATTGTCTATTCCAAACCTTGCAGAAAATATAAACTGGTATTTACAATGAAAGTGAAACATTCTCTCAGAAGTTGCATAAAAAATAATAATGTTTCAAGAGCCTACCATTGACTGGTCCTCTTGAACATTCCTGTCCATTCATCACTTTCAGTAAATAGGCATTTTGTCCTCGATAAGCTAAGATCTTGTAGGGTCCTTTCCAAATATTTTCAAACTTCTCGTGCTTACCTTTATCTTCATTTATCACATCCCACAGCAGCACTACATCCTCCAACTGAAATTTATCTGCCTTGGTTTTGCGATCATAAATATTTTTTATTTTCTCCTGAAGCTTAGAAGTGGTTTGAGAAACTTCCAACCTTGTTTGCTGAAGGTGAATCATTTGATTGATTCGACGTTTCATATCATCTTCCTCACTATTTTCTTCCTGCAATAATCTCATAACCAGAACAACAAGTGATGTAGGAAACACTGTATCTATACCATAAACCAATTCAAAGGGTGACATACCTATAGACTTCTTGGTGCTCACTCGGTCTACCCACAAAGAATTGGTAAGATTCCTATGCCAATTTTTCTTATTCTCCTCTAACATTTTCTTAATGATATTAAAAAAATATTTATTAGAGGACTCAACTAATCCATTTCCTTCTGGATAATATGTGGTGGAATGGCCCAACCTAATATTATACTTGTGAAAAAACTCAATCATCTTCTTTGAATTGAATTCTGCAGCATTATCTGTAATAATCTTGTGAGGACAACCAAAATGAGACAAAATATTGGATTCTAAAAACTGAATAATTACCGTGTCCATAGCTTGTCTTGTAGGAATAGCCTTGATCCACTTGGTGAAGTAGTCGGTCATTGTTAGAATCCATTTGTGATGTGTCGATGATGTGGGATGAATTTCCCCAATAAAATCAAGCCCCCACTATTGAAAAGGAGCATTTACTGCAACAGGCTTTAGTGGAAGAGGAAGGAGTTTCCTTTTTCCCTAAAAAACTCGACATTCATAACAGTTTGTGACTGTTTTGTACAAATCTGAAAATAAATTTGGCCAATAATACCCTGCTCTCAGAACTTTGTTAGCTGTTGTTTTCCAAAAAAAATGGCCTCCACAATCTCCCCTATGGAAGTCATCCATTACTTGCTTAGCTTCATCTTCAACCAGACAATTCAAAAGAACACCTTCTGGATCTTTCCAATAAAGGGCAGTACCTAGAATGCAATATTTAGCAGATTTCAATTTCAAAGACCTACCCTGACTTTTTGACATTCCAGGAGGAGGACATAAGTGCTTAAGAACATGCACTATATCAGAATACCCTGGTGAAGTGAGAAACATTTATGATACCTGTATTAGAGCGCCATCTTCTTCATAATATGACATTGCTGCAATCAGGTTTATGTCTAGAGCATGTAAATTGGATTCAGCCATTAACTTGGCTAATCCCTATCCCTTGATCAGTTTGGTGGGCCTGATATTGAGATCATACTCTAACATCGCTGCTATCCATTTACCTCTCCGACCTTTAGGACCAGTCTGTGTGAGAACCTCTTTTACTGCTGCATTTGGAACATAGGCTATATTATGTGAATGTAGAATATAAATCCGAAAACGTTTCAAAGCTTTGATTAATACTAAATATTGTTTATCAATAATGTTATAGTGAAGAGAAGCATCCATAATGGCTCGACTGAAGAAAGCAATAGGCTATTCAACCCGATCCCTCTTTTGCTTCAAAATCGTAGCCAAGGTGTGCTCGGATGCAAATGAAAATATTATGAAATCACTAATATAATCTGGACTAACCAAAATGGGGGCTATGATTAAAGCAAGCTTTACCAAGTTGAAATATTTCATAGCATTAGTGGTCCATTTTACACTACTTTCCTTCTTCAACATATTAGTCATTTCACGCAAATGCTCAGCCAAATTAGGAACAAATCTGCGTAAGAAGTTCACCTTATCATTGAAATATTGTATCTATTTTTTATTCTGCGAAAATCTATCTTCTGAATGGCTTCTAATCTGGAAGGATCAATGCAAATTCCATCTTTGGAAATTATGTGACCAAGATGTTTTCCTTCCTCCATGGAAAAAAGACTCTTCTTCAGATTCAGAGAAATTCTGAACTCCTTGCATTTCTAAAAAAAAATTCTCAAATGATACAAATGATGATCATTAGAAGCAGAAAAAGCTGTCAAATCATCTAGATACACCACTAAGAAAACATATTTCTCATTAGCAAAGGCTATATCCATAGCCCGTTGAAAATTAGCCCCTGCATTCTTGAGTCCAAATGGCATTTTGACATACTGAAAAGTCCCCCAAGGTGATGTGAAAGCAGTTTTACCTTGGTCTTCTTCATGTACCAAAATCTGATTATAACCTGAATAACCGTCAAGCAGTGACATTCGTGATGCTCCAACTACCCTTTGCAAAACATGGTTCATCTTAGGAAGGGGGTAATTATCCTTTAAAGATACCTAATTCAAATTCCGGAAATCAATGCATAACCTTACCTCTCCAATATTTTTCCTTACCGGAACCAAATTTGAAATCCAATCAGAAAACCTAATTGGAACAATGATACCTGAGTTGTACAATCGATTTACCTCTTTTTCAAAGGATGGAAACAATCTTGGATTTATCCTTCGCAACTTTTGTCTGAAGGGTTTTTGGTCTAGCTTAATGGGAATAGTGTGCTGAATAATGTTCTTGTCATAGACCTTCAAAGCTGCATAATCCCATGCAAAAATATCAGAAAATTCAGACAAAAAATTGATGTACTTATCTTTTGCCTCGGGAGATAATGTCTTAGAAAACTTAACCATCTTGGGCTTATCTGCTATTCCAATGTTCATGTCTTCCACACTCTTTTCTGTAGGAGTCAAGGTTGGTTTTCTCGCCACATAATCCTGATCGAACAGATCTTCTAAAGGTATGAGACCTCTAGGAATAATATTATCTTTCAGCTACAAAACATTCATCTGTTTGGCCTCTATGTCTTGATCATCAACATCACAAACATCATCAATAAAAACATATTTGAACTTTCCTTCATTATGCAAAAAGCTATTAATTTCTTTTTCATCCCAAAAAAATTTCCAGTACCTTAAATTTTATGGAACACTAGGTCTATGTTTGACATGAATTTCAAATTTATTATTGGAGTACATCGGAATTTTGAGATTACTTGCTACCATACCAAGCGAATCTGCAATGATGTTTTGAGTTCTTGGCACTGCTATTAATGTATACTCAGGAAACATTTTTAATACATCGAAGACTGCATTCCTATAAGCTCTCATTCGCAGATGCTTTGCTTGATATTCTCCTTTCACCTGCTTTATGACAAGCTCAGAATCACCATAAACAAAAATTCTTTTTGCACCAAGTTTCTTCAAAATTTTGAGACCTGTGATCAACGCTTCATACTCCGCTTCATTATTATAATAGTAAAAAGAAAATTTATAAGAGCATTCTCTAACATTACTTGGAATTCCACCTGACTTACCAACAGGATTTCAGATCCAAATACCAATACCTGCACCTTCCTTACCTAAAGCACCATCGAAATCCATGCTCCAAAGTCCATCTTCATCTTCAAGATGTTGAAAATTAACTATTGGTTCTGATTTACTTTGGCTGGTCACCTCATTTTTCTTTTCTATACTGATTTTCTGTTCTTCAAGAAGCTTTTCGGAAGAAGACACCATTTCTTTTTCCTTATCAAGAGCTGCTCTGAAACTTTTTGAAACTTCTATCACATATTCTACCACTACTAGCTAATTATTTACATCATTCAAACCACCATAATTATACAAAATAAAAGATTCTAGATCTGTATGTACAGCCTGTATTGGGTGATTGATGGGCTTCTCCTTACTAGTTATCATATATTTCATTTTCTTTTCCTGATACAATTTCCTCAATTGCTTGAAAACAGGAATAGTAGCATAAGAGAAGTCAAGTTGTAAAGTACCTTTGAGATTGGCTCCCCATAATCAAGACAGTAGCATGCAAAAATGAGGTGGTATATCAGCCACCACCACATCCATCAAAACATTCTTGGCTGGGATTTGGTCTAAGGAAACCACTAAATCTTTGATGAGACCAATGCAGCGAACTCTACTAGAATCAAATGAATACAAATCATGATAGGGTCGGGTGATATCCATGCTCATATTTTCCATAATAGCCTTAGGCATCAGATTGTGAGATGCCCAGGAATCAAGCATAACATTATGAAGTATGTATTCATGCAGTCTAATGCTTAAATAAAAGGGGGGAACTTCACTCTCTTCTAATTGACCATCTATAGCTGGATCAAAAATGAGCTCGGGGTGGTCATCTTCAACATTAACCATATCGGAGAAAGGATAAACTAGCAACATTTTAGACACCTAGTGTTTGTAATGACTATTCTTTACTAATTCTGTCAAAGGAATGGACACTTACAATTTAGCTATTTAATTTTCTAAATTAAAAGTTGTGATTTTATCTACCTCTTTGACAACATGATCCTTTGTTATATTTTCCTTTTTTTGAGTGTTCTTCTCTTTAGTAGCTGAGCTTGTTGATGGCTGATTGATTTTTCTTTGATTTTGATCTACATGCTCTTTACCCTTTCTCTGATTACTCGGAATATCATTCTTTGACTGAACCTATTTTCTTTTTTTGAATGGGATTGACAGGTACATCTCTGCTCCTTAAAGAATATTTTTTCTGCTGTGCACTCAAAGAATTCATATACCCATGCTGGTAATCAACTGATTCTATTTCCAAATCATCATCATTTTCCAAGATATAGTCCTCATCTTTTGGAGAATCTAGATTTTCAGTATACCCTTCATCTTCAGTCAAGAACATGGGCAAGACATCTGCTGTAAAGAAATGATTTTTTTCAACCACTGGATCTTCATCTTCTTCTTCTTCCACTCCTTGGACATAATTTTGCTGCAACGGGGTCCTAATCTGTTGTTGTTGTGTTGTTTGGTCAGGTGCTTTCTGCTCTCCCTACTTGATTCTAAATTGAGGCTGTTGCCCTCTGAAATTTGGATTCCGTATCTGTGGTTCAGGTCTATCTGAGATAGAAAATCGGTCAACCATTCTCTCCATATTCTGAAGTAATTAATCCATTTTTGCATCAGAAGTAGATGTATCCTCTTTGATGGTCACCCTCTTTTCTGATCTCATCCTTGCTCTCTTGGCCAGCAAATTTGCTTCCACACTTACAACATTCTTCTGCATATCTGCTAAAGTTGTAGGATCACGTTCACACAAATGATATGCCATATCAGTATCAAATCCATCAGGAAATTTGACCAAAACCAAACCCTCTAATGGTTTCATATGTGTAGGAAGAGCATTGTACACTGGATTAAATCTCACACAATAATCTTGCACAGTTTCACCAACATTCCTTTTGATGTTCTCATATTCAGACATAATTTGAAGGGAATTTTTCTTTTCTTCCCATCTTTCTACAAATTGATGATGCAAAACTTCTAAGGTGTCAATAGTGGCTTCTGGTAGAGCTTTGAACCATTTTCTTACTTCCCCTCCCAAACTTTGTGCAAAAAACCTCATCTTCACATCCTCTATATCAATTTCATGAAGGTCAAAGAAGTCATTCATCTTATCCACGTGCTTTTGTGCTGTCATAGGCACAGTACTGCCAAACATAGGAAGTTTGGTTTGATAATCTGTGGGCATAGCACTCAGGTTCTGGGGAGAACCAAGGGGGCATATCTTGTAGCCATGATGACTGGAGGTGGGGGAAAAGGAATATTATGGGTAATAGTAGATGAAGTGATAGTAGAAGAAGTTGAGAGCTGAGGTTTGCTTATCACCCAAGCATTTATTTGCGAATAATAGTTCTGCAGATCTTTAAGAACTTGTAGAAGTTGTGTTCCTGATTGTGACCCTGATTGAGAGTGTGAAAACAGATCTTCAATAGGACTGTGAAATGGAATGGAGGAATCAACAACTGTTTCATCGATCCAACTCAAAGATTTGCTCCGGAATAAACTTTGTTCAAAATTTACATCAAATTCAAAATCTTGCAAGTTTTCTAACTTTTCGGGGAATGAATGAGTTCTGGGAATGGAACTTCTCTATGATTGATTTTCGACTGAACTAGAAGTCTCAACAATAGCTTTAGCTTTTCTTATAATGTTCTGAGGATCACTAACAATGGTGGGAGTATTCGGATCGGGGTTGGATCTGGTGTATCTTCGGGAGGCCAGTATGTCCAATTTCAACAACAAATATGCACTTTACAAATTTTTCAATTCAGCCTTTGAGTAAAATCTAAACTTATCATCCATAAGTTTAAGAATTTCAATGAAAACTTATTACTGGGGTTAATCTGATCTAACTCTTTTCTTCCCAGTATGGTCGCCAAAATGTTATCCTGGTAATTCTGAGGTAACCTCAAACCACGCTTAGCCAAGTAGCTAGCCCTACTAGGCAAGGAAAGGGCTCTCTTCGTATAGATCACAGTCAAAGTGACTGTGGAAAGAATATATTAGGCTAGGTATAGTAGCTCAGGGTTTTGATTTTGATTATGTAAGGTTTTTCTGGATCAGGAGGAGTCAAACAGCTAGGGCAAGGAAATTAGGTCAAAATTCACAGGGTGTTCTAAGGGGAAAGGTAGGTAGAATGTTTGAAATTTAAAGGCTGATTATGGTTAGATGACTAGACTGGTGAGGATTTAGGAATAGCATATGAGTTGAATTCTCCCTAAACTGAATAAAATAGACAAATTATGCAAAATTCCCCAAAACAGAGCATGAAAACATGAATTCTGGCTTTCAACTTGAAATTAAGAATATCTTAGACATGAAAATGGTTTATGAGCTTACAATACATTCATAAAAATGACCACAAAGAAAAAAATATGTCAAACCATTCATACCACATGGATCCCAAAGAAATAGCTGCAATTTTTTCATTAACGTCCAGGCCAAACTAATACAAAATTGTGTCCTTGTGATGCCAAAGCTCCAAGTGAGTCCAACCATTACAATGACTGAGAAAATACATCATATAGAACTCAAAAACACTCTTCCTAGCCTTAGGGAGTCTAATCCATGAGATAGGGATTAGTTTCACCTACTCCCAAACAAGAATCTGAAGACTAGGAAAACTCAACAATTTGCCTCTAAAAGAGAGGAAACTGATTCATTTGACCTCTAGAGGACTTATCTAATGTATCTACCCTAGATAAAAATAAAAACATGACATTTACATTTATCTTGACCTTTTACATCAATAATTTCTCATTTCCCAAGATAAAAAGTCAAAAAGTCAAAATTTGTTGAAGATGATGAAAATGACATTTTTCTAGCAAAAGCGCAGTGCCATGACAAAAAAAATAGCCTCTCTTTCAAGCAACGTTTAGAGGCCTTCCTGGTATCCAAATCAGCTCCATGATAGCTCATTGGAAAGATCACTGAGTCTAGTTTCCAAATATGCCTCCATTTTCCAAAATGGTGCCGATATGTCCTGTGAAGAATCACTTTTACCAAGACTGGTATTAGCGCAGTGCCAAGGTCAAAAAGGAAGCAAAAACATGAAAAATTGGTGGTTTTTTTCACTTTTGAGGGACCAGTTCACCTCCAAATTTTCTGAAACTTTCTAGGGTTGATTTCCTCATCATTATAAACATGATGGTGGTGACCATTTGTCCATTGGAGGCTCCAATTAAAATCCCAGTGCCAAGGGCGCTGCGTTTTTGGAAAATTTTCTGTGTCAAAATTGCCCAAAAAACCAAAAAAATGCACTAAAGTACCAAATGTGTCAAACATTTCCAAAATTGTGAGTTAACTTGCTTATCAAGGGCTTGAGGCATGAAGAGACACCTCAACAAGTATGTTTAACCTCTCCTTCTCCTTTTTCTCAGTCAAAGCTTGAATTTTTGCATGGGCTCGTTTGAGCTTCGCTCTTGCAATTTTATTTCTCAAGGCATCATGCTTTGCCATTTTCCTCTGAATATCATTGTCCTTTTTTTCCTTCTATAGAAAGCCCTACAGATGAAAATTAGTTCTATCAAGCCAGGACTCTATTTTTGTGCTAATCTCAAGGGAAAGCAACTCACTTGGAGTGAGCTGCTCTGCCAGCTCATCTTCTCTCTGTCTCTCACGGGCTAGAGCTCTCTTTAGCCCTATTGTATTTGGTCTCTGTCTTGGAGGCTAATCCACCTCATCATAAATCTCACCAAATCTGTCCAAGGTCTCCTCCAACAAGGCTTTAGCCCTTTCTGCATCTTTATTTTCTTTGATGGTCCTGACCTCATCAATGATTTTCTTGGTTTTCAGCTGCTGATTTTCTTGCTCAAGAAAATAAATCACATATTGTGCTCTGTCAAGATTAGCTTGAAGTTCACTAATATTTTCCTCTTTGCTTCTAATTACTGCACTGGTGACTCTATCCTCATCCTCCTCATCAAGTTCAATCAGCTGAAACTCCTGCTTTGTTTCATGTTTATCCTCCTGCTCCTCAATGATTGGCTCTTTAGCCTTTTCTTTGCCCTTGTCCACCTGTTTTGTTGATGAATAAGGCATGGCCCCTTTCACTCCAAGTGAAGCAAACACATGTCTTTGGTCTCTTTGATAGGTCTTTGGAAATGGCTCAAAATCAGTCACATTAGCCCAAGTTTCCTCAATGTCCTTTTCATTGCTTGATGCCTCAGTATCATGATGTGATGATGGTGAAGGATTACAGAAAGGTGAAGAAGTAGGATCAACATGAGGTGAATGCATATGGCTAGGTGATGATGTATGAGCAGCAGGTTGATCTGAAAATGAAAGTATTTGTATTTCTTTTCAAAGTATTCATTATTATTAAATTAAGTGTGCAAAGTGTTTGTAAGGTCTTGCAAGTAAAAAAAAGTGTTCTTCGTAACTGTTTATGAGATTAAGTGTGAGGGAGTGTTGTTTAAATTTATTGTATAAAAACTTGAATATGAATTACACAGCAGAATAATTTCACCATAAAGACACAGCAACATGATGAGGCAGTTCACCCCTCCTGGGCTACATCTGTCGGGTCCAAGGCTCCCAATGGGCATGTCCTTGATATATTATGATGCTAAAATTGGTAATAGAGTGAGAAAAAGTCCTAAACAGACCAAATAAACTATGAAAATTAATTCAGAAGGCAAAAATAAGCTAAGAATGACTCCGTTTTCACCTAAAATAGTGAAGTGTAGTCCAATGCAGCTCCATTTCCCCCATGGCCTAAATGCCTCTCCAAGCTTCCCTAAAGAAAAAATGGCTGAAACACACCTTTGTTGGCTCTGAAACCTATCCCAATAGCTCCATAATTCTCAGAATAGTTGAAATTGACGAAAAGTTTGTCCAAAAAGGTTCAATAGCCTGAAAGTTATGATAAAAAAAGTATTTGCCCATTTTTTCCAAAATAACCTCCACTAATTTTGGGATGACTCCAGTTATCTCCACTAGTTTAGCAACTCATCCGGATTAGGAGGTCTGCCAGTCCAAACCGCTGGATGAAACTGTCAGTTAAGTTAAAGTTTTAATGCGGAGTGGTCACATTGCATTTGTTATCTGCCGGAACCATCGGCATGACTGCCGGACGGTTAGCCCCTGGGCACCGCCACTTGGTAATGTGCCTAGACACTTATCAAAGGGGCTAGCCCCTTTAAACTCTCTGCCCAACTATTCATTTTCCAACCGGCCCGTATTTAGGTCACCTAAATGCGTTCGGGTCGGGTCATCGTCCGCCCGACCGACCTGACGCGTTCAGAAATTGCGTTCACGAGTGACCTCCGCCTGACCTGCTGCACGTAGCATTCACCTCCGCCTGACCTACTGCACGATGCTTCATTCACCGATGACCCATGACCGTTTAGGTCGGGTCATGCCCGACTGACCCGAACACATTTAGCTTGGGTCGGGGCTGCCCACTTAACCAAAATTTTCAAACAGTCAAATAAACTTTGGCTTGGGGCCACGTGGCAGCCTACAGGCAGGCCATGTGGCACCCTCTGATAGGCCCTAAAACAACCATTAAAAAATGAAATTTTTCATTGAAATTTTTTTTCTGAAGATGACATAATTTGAGTTCAAAGGTGTTGTTTTGAAGGTCATTGTGTAGCTTAAAACTTGAATATCTTTCACATTCGAGATCAGATTTGAGTGTCGTTCATGGCGTCAGGATTGCAATGATGAACACTATCCGATTGATCATTTTTTTATCAATTCTTAGCAGTTCCAATTTTGAGCATTTTTTCCCTCTTGGACATGATCACCTGATCACACCTCCCCATTGGGTAGCTTTTGGACCCCAAAAGCCTTCAATTACCTACTAAGAAGATGAGGGTACAGGTCCCTCACCTTTTCCACCTCAATCCACTTTGCCTTACTCAGTTTGCTGCCTTTAAGACCAACCCGAACATAATCAACATTTCCCCTCCTCGAAGTGTGTGTCCTTCTGTCAATGATAGCATCCTCTTTCAACTCATCCAAAAATTCTGGCGATAAATCCTTTATGGATGGCAACTAGATGTCACTTTCATAATCAACAATTAAAGGAGGTTCATACAAACGTAAATTTTCCACATTCACAACAGAATACATTTGCATATATGAAGGAAAATCTAATTGAAAAGCATTATTTCCAACTTGTTTAACGATCTTGAATGGACCATAAAGAATAGGCTTCATATTTTTGCCTTCTCCTTGCATTGTTTCCTTACTGATATGCAGCCATACCTCATCCCCTTCTTGAAACTTATGATCAACTCCGTGCTTATCATGCCTCTCCTTGTACTTACCTTGAATTTTTTCAAGCTGTTCTTGAACCTGCTGATGTATGAGCTGAATTCTTTAAATGAACATGCGAGCTTTGTCAATGTCACTATTCCCATCAATGGCCACATCCTTCTCAAGAATGAAATCTAAAGGTTGTTAGGTAAACTTGACTCGGGATAGAGTCAAAGTTGACTAGGGTAAATAGTAGTGGTTTTGGGGCACATGGTTTTGTGCACCCATGGTTTTGGCCCATGGTATTGCATGTAATGGAGCCTATAAAAAGGCTGGGAAGACTTCATTGTAATTGAGGCCTGGAGGTGAGTGGTGAAGGCTCACTTGGTCAGATTGGCCAGGGTTTTGGCTAATGTTTAATGAAATTTCATTGGTTTGGTTTTTCCTCGGAGTTTGGGGTTTTCCCGGTAAAATATTTGTGTTAATGTTTATGATTTGTTGCTGGTTATTTTTCATGATTATTATTCCTCTCGGTAAATTTATTATTTCTTCGGTAAATTTCTAACAAATGGTATCAAAGCCATATTTGGCTTCAGAGGGACGCTTTTGTAGCCAAGGGTTTTATTGGCTTGTGAATGGAGAAATAAATGCACCCTTTTGCAGATCTGGCCATACGGAGCATGGTGTTTCTAGGAAATAGAAAATATCCAATTGATTGATTCCATGGGGAATTCCATGGAGGGTTTCTCAATGGATAAAGAGAACAATGGTGCTGCCACAGCTTAGATTTGGCTACTAGCAGTGATAAGAAGTTGGTCCGAGAAATTCAGAGATGAGAGGATGTTTTCACGTGGATTAATTAATTGATGAACCATGTATATGAAGAGAACTCCTAGAGGACTAGCGGTTACAGAGGCTGGTGACCCATGTAATCCGGTAGATGGGTTCTTTTTATATGGACATTGATTTCATATGTACAAAGAGAAACAATGAAACAAAAAAAAAAATTATTATAATGGAGTTAATTTTACATGTAAATGGGCATACTGCTGTAAGACCTGGTATGGCATGCGTACCCCTGGATAATCACTGGTAAAGCCTGGGTTAGACCTAGGTGATAGGAGGGATGTCAATTTTACAATCACCCTGGGTAAAAATTTGAGGGGGGAAGAGCTAGAGTGAGCATGGTTATCTCATCTAGTAGGTTTGGCTGGATTTAGTCAATAATCCCCAAGTCAAGTTTAAGGGGGGAATTGTTAGGTAAACTTGACTCGGGATAGAGTCAAAGTTGACTAGGGTAAATAGTAGTGGTTTTGGGGTACATGGTTTTGTGCACCCATGGTTTTGGCCCATGGTATTGCATGTAATGGAGCCTATAAAAAGGCTGGGAAGAATTCATTGTAATTGAGGCCTGGAGGTGAGTGGTGAAGGCTCACTTGGCCAGATTGGCCAGGGTTTTGGCTAATGTTTAATGAAATTTCATTGGTTGGGTTTTTCCTCGGAGTTTGGGGTTTTCTCGGTAAAATATTTGTGTTAATGTTTATGATTTGTTGCTGGTTATTTTTCATGATTATTATTCCTCTCGGTAAATTTATTATTTCTCCGGTAAATTTCTAACAAAGGTGACTTAGGAAAATACCCAAATCAAGCTTCAAAAGGTGAAGTATTTGTAGAAGAGTGCTTGGCCCGGTTGTAAGCATGCCGAATGTAATGCAAGTTCTCATCCCAAAGCTTGGGATGATTGCTGCAATAACCTCTCAAAAGATGAACAATGGTTTTGTTCACTACCTCTGTTTGGCCATCTTTTTGTGGATGGAAAGCAATACTCTTCTTCAACTTGGTGTCCATCATCTTCCATAAATTGGACCAAAAATTCCCAACAAATCTGGAATCCCTGTCACTAACAATAGAAGTAGGCAAGCCATAATGAACCCATACATGTTGAAAATATAAATCAGTAGTTTGTTCAGCAGTTATAGATTTCTTACATGGCATGAGAATACACATCTTCCTGAAACGATCTACTACTACATAAAGATAATCATGCTACTTTCTAGATAATGGTAGCCCTCCAACAAAATCCATGGAAACACTTTCCCATGGTCTAGAAGGTACTGGAAATAGTGTATATAAACCAAGATTCCTATTGCTAGGCTTGCTTGTAGCACATAATGAACAACCTCTAATGAAACGTGAAACACTATCTACCGTGTGAGGCCAATAACAATACCTCTATAAATGTGCCACCGTTTTGCTTACCCCAAAATGTCCAGCAATAAGAGAAGAATGAGCTTCTCTCATGATGCTTAGTCTCTCCCCTTGTGGTATACATAACTTTCCCATATGAAACAGAAAATTATTATGCAAATGATAATCATTCTCCTCAACATGATTCCCTTCACTCAAGTTAGCATACACATCCTTAAAATCAACATATGATGCATACTCTTCTATGTAGCTCTCATGTATAATAGAATCATTCTTAAGTAAAGTACTAGCACTAATAATAGGCCTTGAAAGCATATAAACAACCTTATTGTAAATATCTTTCTTGTACCTTATTACCAAGTGAAATTGTTGTAGGAAACCGATCCATCTGAAATGTCGTGACTGCTTCAATTTACTTTGCGACTGCAAGTACTGTAAAGGCCGATGGTCAGTATGAACAATTGTTTCTTCGCCCATCAAATAGTGTTTCCACTTTTTAACACTTTTTACCAATGCATACAACTCCTTATCTTATGTAGGATAATTCACAACAACACCATTAAATGTCTCAAAATGAAATGCGATAGGCTTACCATGCTGTAAGAGAACTGCACCCATGGCGTAATCACTAGCATCAGTCTGAATCTTGAATGGCTGTCTCAAGTTTGGTAATGAAAGGATTGGAGTTGAACTTATCTTCTCTTTCAAAGACTCAAAAGGTTTCTGTTGCTTGCCTCCCCATTGGAAATCACACTTCACACTAGTCACTGCATGCATAGGAGCTGTTATGGCAGAGAAGTTAGAGATAAACTTCCTCCAATACTGAGTTGCACCCAAAAAACTTCTTACCTCTGTAATGGATTTGGGAGTAGGCCAATTCACAATGGCTTCTACTTTGGAAGGATCAATTCTCAAAGCACCTCCTCCTACTATGTGTCCCAAATAAACCAAATAAGTATTTCCAAATTCACACTTTGACATTTTAAGAAATAACTGATTTTTGTTCAAAATATCAAGTACTTTCTTAACATGCATGACATGCTCTTCTATAGTCTTGCTGAAAATTAAGATGTAATATAAGTAGACAATAATGAAATCATCAATAAAAGGACGTAAGACATCATCCATTACCCGCATGAAAGTTGCAGGTGCATTGCATAAACCAAACGGCATAACAAGCCACTCAAAGAGTCCCTGTTTGGTTTTAAATGCTCTCTTCCAAATGTCACTTTCTACAATTCTAACTTGATGATAACCACGATGTAAGTCTAACTTAGTGAAATATTTAGCATCTTTTAGCTGATCCAACAAATCATCTATCCTTGGAAGTGGGTAACGATTCTTTACCGTTATCTTGTTCAATGCCCTGAAGTCCACACACATGCGCCAAGTTCCGTCGTTCTTTGGAATCAACACTATCAATGACCCACATGGCGAAGTGCTTGGTCTTATGAATCCTTTGTCCAACAAGTCTTTAATTTGCCTCTTGATTTCAGCATTCTCCATGATAGACATGCGGTACATGCCGATGTTAGGAAGAGGACAATCTTGATGTAAATGGATTTCATGCTGAATCTCCCTTTTAGGAGGTAAACTTGTTGGATCCTGAAACATCTCATGATGTGCATCAACTACATCACATAAATCTGATTTAAGCTTGGAATCACAATTTTCAAATGACTCATGATTCATATAAATCTTGGGCTTAACCATAAGAAGTACAAAACTCTTACTAGAATTTACTAGCCTTTTTACCTGTCCCGCATTTACCATCGCTATATTTTCCTTCTTGCAATGTGCTTTGACAATGAACTCCTTGCCATATTTAAAGATATGATACTTATTTTCATGGTGATGAAATATCTCTTTCCTGTCAAATAAGTAAGGAATTCCCAAAACAATTCCTGATATATCAAGCGGTACTACATAAAGTTCAACTGTGTCAATAAAGTTTGCAGTAATGGCGAAATGCAATATGCACTTTCTTGAGACTTGTAAGTTTGCATCCTTGCATATCCACCCAAGTGGATAAGGCTTTGGATGTGGAATGGTCTCAAGTTTAAGTTGTTTGACCAAGTCTTCTGATATGAGATTTGCTTGTGACCCACTGTCAAACAGTGTGTCAATTTTTGTATGTTTGGAGACTACCCTCACATGGAACAATTCAATTCTTTCTTCCTCATTTGGAGCTTGTACATGACAGTTTGAAGTACTAGTGCTTGGCTTAGTTTCAGTTTCCTTTCCCTTCATACTTTTCAAACCCATGACTGCAATTTTGGTTTTGTCACCTGAATCATCACCTAAATCTTGTGGTGTAGTTGTAGTAGCTATAGTTTTCTTCTTTCCTTTGTTTTTGTTAAACTGAGTTCTTTTTTCAGGATGTAATTTCCAACAGTTTTTTTCTTCATGGCCCTCTCTTGAACAATGTTTACATATTACTTTTTCACCCTCTTGTTTGATAGATGCATTCTTTTTTCCTTTTCCGTTAAAGGTTTTATCTTTTTTCTTCCCTTTAAAAGGCTGGTTTCTACCCTCATCAAAAGTGTTTTTCCCTCTAGCCTCTAAATGTGTAGCTTGTACAAAAACTTCGTCTAGACTAGTAGGATTGAACATAAGGATAGTATGTTTAAGGTATGTTCAAACCAACTATATATTTCAACAAAGCATCTTGACTTGGTAAGTCTACCCCTAATAACAGTTCTCTTTTCCTAAACTCTTGGGTGTAGTCTTGCACATTTTGTCGCTTAAGCTGTCTAAAGTTTTGCCAATTCATGATAGCCTTTTGTAAATGAGCTAATGAATAAAATTGCTTTTTAATTGCAGTATTAAATTCAGCCCATGATAAAGTGATATTACCATGTTTTTTAATTTCATCCTTGGTCTTGGTTTCCCACCATACTAATGTTGCTCCATCCATTCTCAACAAGGCTAACTGTATCTTGGTGTCGTCATCATGAAGGTTTTGTATCCTTAAATAAACTTCCAACTGTTTGATCCAATTTTCAAGTTTCTCTGCATTGAATTCACCATTAAAAATAGGCAATTAAAATTTGACATCAACCTTTCAAAATGGACTTTTACTAGTGGTTTTAGACTTGTGAGATTGATTCACTGAAGTTGAGGATGACGATGTAGAGGAAGAGGATGAAGATGAAAATGGTGGATCACCATTTCCTCCATGTCCTTTCTTTGACTTGTCATCACTTTTCTTTCCTCATGAAGAACCCTCTCCTTCTTTCTGGTTTTTAGACCCTTCTCCAAAAAACCTATCATTCCTTTCTTGGTAGAGTATCCTCACCATCTCAGTCATATCCAAGAAAGCTTTCCAGAATACCCATTCGTCTTCCTTGGGATCCATCTCTTCAGGAGCTTCTCCCTCTCTTGAATACATGTTAGAAGCTTCTTTTATGGCTCTTGGAGGTGGTTCTCTAACCCTTCTTGGTTGTGGATTAGTTTGTGCACTAACCAAGTTTCCTTCACCTCTCTTGAGTTTAAGCCTAGTAAGCATCAAAACTTGCAAACAATCAACTATATCTTTGCACAAAACAAATGTTGAGTAAAACTCTAGCTTCTAAGGCTCTAAACCCAAGCTTTGAAACCAACTAATCTAAAATGAAAGTATTTGTACTGCTGTTCAAAGTATTCATTTCCATTAAATTAAGTGTGCAAAGTGTTTGTAAGGTCTTGCAAGTAAAACAAAGTGTTCTTGGTAACTGTTTATGAGATTAAGTGTGAGGGAGTGTTGTTTAAATTTACTGTTTAACAACTTGAATCTGAATTACACAGCAGAATAATTTCACCATAAACACACAACTACATGATGAGGCAGTTCACCCCTATTGGGCTACTTCTGTCGGGTCCAAGGCTCCCAATGGGCATGTCATTGATATATTATGATGCTAAAATTGGTAATATAGTGATAAAAAGGCCTAAACATACCAAACCAACTGTGAAAATGAATTTAGAAGGCAGAAATAAGCTAAGAATGACTCTGGTTTCACCTAAAATAGTGAAGTGTAGTCCAATGCAGTTCCATTTCCCCCATGGCCCTGATGGCTCTCCAAGCTTCCCTGAAGACAAAATGGCTGAAGGACACCTCTTTTGGCTCGGTAACCTATCCCAATAGCTCCACAATGCTCATAATAGTCGAAATTGACTAAAATTTCGTCCAAAAAGGTTCAGTAACCTGAAAGTTATGATCAAAACAGTATTTGCCCATTTTTTCCAAAAAACCCTCCACTAATTTTGGGATGACTCCAGTTATCTCCACTAGTTTAGAAACTCCGTCAGATTAGGAGGTTTTCCAGTCTAAACCACTAGATGAAATTGTCAGTTAAGTTAATGTTTTAATGCAGAGTGGTCACATTGCATTTGTTATCTGCCAGAATTGTCGGCATGACCACCAGACGGTTAGCCCCTGGGCATCGCTGCTTGGTCATGTGGCTAGACGCTTATCACAGGGGCTAGCCCCTTTAAAATCTCTACCCATCTGTTCATTTGCCAACCGACCCGTAATTAGGTGACCCAAATGCGTTCGGGTCGGGTCATCCTCCGCTCGACCGACCCGACGCATTTAGAAATTCCGTTCACGGGTGACCTCTGCCTGACCTGCTGCACGTAGCGTTCACCTCTACCCGACCTGCTGCATGATGATGCGTTCACTAGTGACCCATGACCGTTCAGGTCAGGTCGTGCCTGACTGACCCGAACGCGTTCATCTCGGGTCGGGGTTGCCCACTTAACCAAAAATTTCAAACAGTCAAATAACCTTTGGCCTGGGGCCATGTGGCAGACTCCGGGTAGGCAACGTGGCACCCTCTGATAGGCCCTCAAACAACCATTAAAAAATGAAATTTTCCATTGATAATTTTTTTTTTCTGAAGATGACATAATTTGAGTTCAAAGGTGCTGTTTTTAAGGTCATTGTGCAACTTAAAACTTGAATATATTTCACATCCAACATCAAATTTGACTTCCATTCACGGCACCAGGATTGAAATGACGAACACTATCTGGTCGATTAATTTGCTACCAATTTTGAGCAGTTCCAATTTTGATCATTTTTTCCTTCTTGGACATGATCACCTGATCACAAGCTAAGATGGAGAAGTGGATATGGGAGGATGAGATGATGAAGGGATGCTCTACTCTTGATGACTAGGCGGGGTAGTGAAAATCTCATTTGCAATGAATGTGTCCCATGAAATGTTCTTCTGCTCAAGCTGATGCATGACTACCATCTTAATGAGGGAATAATGAAAAAGAATTTGCATTTGATGCTTATAATGCCTCCTTTGTACAATGTATAACATCTTGTCAATGCTTTGGGAGAGATAGTAAGGTATATGAAGCATTTTGACTCTAGTGAAGTGCATGAGGAGTCGGATAGGGTATGAATAGAGTCAAGAAAACCTCCCCTCACAAGTGAAGTACTTCGTGATTATTTTCATCATGGGGACATACCGGTCAAGGAGATGAGAGAAAGGGAAAACAATTTTCTTATCATACTTATATCTAGGTTTGAGATATGGTTCATAATATCTCAGATCAAGGTTTACCTTTTTAAACCATTTCTCTCCCACATTAGGGATCCCTGTAGCAGCTAAAATGGCATTAGTGGACATGGTAAAAGTGACCCCAGCAAGAGTGATCTGCCTATCATGAATATTTGTGATGAACACCCTTGTCAACATAGGGTGATACTGAATCTGCTGCACCCTCTCACAAAACTCAAAGAAACCAACATGTTTAAAACAAGACATAGTGAGAGGAGAGGCCATGAGTTCGAATTTTAATGTTGAGGCCAAGCGTTGATTTGAGTAACCATAAGTTTGTTGATTTAGTGCGTAAGTAAAAGTGGGACCATAAATTGGATGGAAGAATGGAATCTCATAGGCGCAATTGTTTTGATTAGAATCTGAATGAACTGTTGAATTGAAGAATGTTGTGAAAATTGTTGGACGCGTTACTAAATATGTAGAGGGGTCGCATTGACAGGTAATAGCGAAATTGTAGTGAATTCTCATCACATAAGAGGCGCAAAGTTATTGTTTTAAACCCTGTTTGATAAGGAATTATATTCTGAAGTCAATATTAGCGTTGAAGGTACGAGAACCAGTGAGAAAATGGAGTATAGAACTGAGCATGTAAAGTTAATAATGGAAGGTTTCGTGTATAAGGTCGACTGATCGATGCCTTATATCGCAGCAGAAGATAGCGCAGAGGAATAGTGAATCAACGGTTTGATTAAACATTGAGGTTCTGTATTGAAATGCAGAGATATCGTAATGGAATGTTTGAAGGGAGTTGTTGAGGAACCGCATTGAAGAATTGGCGAAAACCTAAGTTAAAAAGGAACTAGAAGCATTGAGCGATAAGGGCGGTTTCGGAGGTCAAAACCAACAGTCTCGCGTTCCTTGAGAATGGTAAATGGAATCTGAAAAAAAATGAGATACTGTTAGACGGTGGAAACGTGGCATAAGGCAGTATTTTAAAATTGCTAATTTCGCAAAATATTTGTGTGTTAAAGCTCAGTAATGAAAAAAATGCGATTTGCATTCGATCATTGAGGCAAGGGATCCAAGGGCAATCACATTGCAAGTTGCGGGTTCGTTAGCTCCATGTATGGCAGCGTTCTTTCCATTGGTAAGTTTTTATTAATTAATTGATATGTGGGCCCGAAGGGATGAGTAAACATTGATCCAAGAACTTCAATATGGTTGGCGTTGGGTTTAATCCAAAGATTGAAAACTTTTAATATTTGGATACACATTGATGAACCACATCAATGTTAACTTAAATGATAATCTGTGGAAAATAATATGAAGGGGCTTTAGAACCTTTGATAAGTGAGCAAAGATTAAGTTGGGTTTTAATCTGATTGTGAGTTCAATGTAAAGTCGAATATTATTCGATTTCAATGGAATGGTTTTATTAATATGGTCTTAATCAGAAGTGAAAAAGTAGCTTCCGTGTATGTTTGTGATATGGGGTTTATAACCATAAGAATGTTAATTTAATATCTCAAATCTCATATTTGAGATATTAAAGCTTCCAGATATATTTTTAAATTTTGCTCAAATTGACAATTGTATTGAGCGCTAAATTGGTGCATGTATTTTTATATGCATTGATAGAGGAGTATGTGGGTTTGGCAGGGTAGCCCGCTATCAAGTGGTATCAGAGCCAGGTTAAGCTCTTTGAAAATAAATTTTTGAAATGCATATGTACTGAAGCAGTGAGGAAAATTTGAAGTTTTAAAATATGTTTAAGAGTGATTCCAGATTTGAAGAGGTGTGCAGTGAAGGTATTCAGGTTTGAAGAATCTGAAGTTGAAGGCAAGGTGTTTTGAAGATTGCCAGGATATGTTCTGAAGATGTGAACACAAGTGTGATGGTGATGGCAAAGAGATCATATTTGAATCTGACAGGACAGCATGCAGTGCAGCAGAGCATTGGGAGAAATTGCAGAAGCAATTACAAGTGGACGTTGAACAAACTCTGAAGGTGAGGTATTTTTGATTCTGTTTGAAGAATTTTGTTTGCAGAGTGCAGATTGCAGACAATTGAGGAACATATCAACAAGAAGATCACAACTTTGAAGAGCAGTGATGAGGGAAGCCAGTGAAGGTTTCTAAAGAGAAGAAAAGCGTGGCAGAACCTTGAGAATTCCCAACAGATGTTGGATGAAAGAAGAACAGTTGTGTTCTTGAGAGGGTGCAGAGGAGTGAAGCCTGAAGGAGCAAAGAGGATGCTCAAGAGGTTCCAGACATAGTGGACCTGTACTTGCCAAAAGACCGGATCCAGAGAGAGGATTGGTGAGGTAAGTTGTGACAAGGAGGACTGGTTACTGCAGAGGTTTCAGTGCAGCCCATGATGAGTGAGTGAGAACTCATGAAGGAGAAGATGGCTACTAATAGTCATAACAGAGGTGACAGAGGTTTTGAGAGAGGCCATAATAGGATGAAGATGAAGAAAGAGGATTCCAAGACAACTGGCATGCAGAGATAGTTAAAAAAAGAAGAGTATGAGAAAGAGGTAGCTGAGATCAGGGAGTAGTTAAACAAATTGGAAATGATGATAGAGGAAAGCTAGAGAGTTGGTTGGCTCATGAAGAAAAAGGTAAAGTGGCACAGGCTATAGATGAATAAAGAGCAGATGATACATGCTCAACAGAAAGAGATATTACTCAGAATGATTGAGTATTTGGAGAAGGACTTGAAGGCTAAAGCTTCAAGTGGGACCAAGAGGTCGAATGACTTTACATCTGACAAATTTTGTATGTTTGCGGGAAGAACATGTGGAGAAGAACAAACTGTTGATATTATCACAAAGGAGGAAAATGGGACAACCAGATATTTTGAAAATGTCCATGCACAGTTAGAGAAAAGTTTTACTTTTCAATATATTGGAAGAAGAGGAGATTTAACTTATGATGATGGCCAAAAGCTGGAAATTGAGCAATCAATTGGACAGCTTGAAGAAATTGAAGAGAAGACCATTGAAGAATTTTTGAAATACATAGAAGACTTGGAGCAGGAGGATTTGATGATTGAATCATCAAATGAGACCATGGGGTCTTATGGTTTTAAAAGTGACAAGTTGTGTGTGACAAGGTGACAATTTAATAACCTTACCAACCGCAACAGGTGGCAGAAGGGAGGTGGTAGGTGTCATAGCATTTTCCCGGTGCTCACATGGAGGTTTTCCTGCATGGAATGGAGGGCGCCGAAGTAATGGCGTCCCTCCCCTATAAACAACAACGTTTCTCTACCAATCGAAATGGATTTCAACGAAATATTGATTTTGGTGCATGAATGATAATGTATTGGAAAATAAAATAATGCTTAAGGTGAAGAGCTAGTTTGTAAATTCTTGCAAAATGAATTTTATATAATATATTTAAATCAATGGTGAGATGTTGGAGAGAGGAACAAAATTTTTGGTGTAGCCATGTAGTGTTACAGAGCTTCATGTGCCTTCCTTGATTGCCAATTGATCTCTAGTAATAAATGCGATTGGAAAAGCCATATTTTGGCAGGTTGTCACATTGGTAATGGAGTTTAGTGGTTTATGAAGGAATTTTAATGCTCTCTCAAACTTACCAGATGAAATGACTAGGGAGGGAGGGACTCATAATGGAGCTACCCGATACCCTCTAATTAATCAAATTTCCAAAATAGGAAAATTACCAAAACATGTAGATAAAAATGGAAGAAAGAAGATGATTGGGCATTTTTGTTCGAGCATTCTGTAAAACCAAAGAGAATAATTTTACACCATAGGTGATAAAAAATTATTAATTCTGTGACAAATAATAAAATAAAACCTGGGTAACCAATAATAGTAAAGGAAAAAGAAGATGAAAGTTCTCTTAACCGTTTTTATGGAAAACCAATAATTGGAATAAACTTGGGTGGATATAACGATTTTCTAAATAAATAGTAGATGTCATTATATAAGACTCTGCCATAAAGGTATTTTTTCAAGATTGGGCCAACAGTAGGTACATTCAAGAAGAAGAAGAAATATTCTAGACTTGGCCAATGATAGGTACATTCAAGAAGAAGAAGAAATATTCAAGACTCGGCCAATGGTAGGTACATTCAAGAAGAAGAAGAAATATAGCGATAATGAAAAACCTTTCCTATATAAATACGAGTTCGAAATTATGATAAACTCTAGAGAAATGTGTCATCCCGGAAGGGACTTTTTCCATAGACCAAGAAGAACCTAAAAAGAAGGAAGCCAAATTCGGTATGAGAACTTGCTCCAGCACTTTTTTTTCTCTATGAAGGAGGAGTATGACTTCTATTAACGAGGCTGGCATTCCAGTTGAGGGGCTGGTAACCTACCCAGGAAATTCTTTGGTACTGCACTTTTTTGGTGGAGGGCTTTCCCATCTACTTATATTTTGGCGAGAGCTTGTTTCCTTTTCTTTACTCATGAATTACTTGCAATCTATTCATGGGTTATAATAAGGATTGAAAATTTGAATAATTGTACCAATCAAGATTCAATAGACACTTAAAGGATTGGGATCAAAGGGTGGAAGAATTTTCAATCGTCTAACATTGGATCTGACGGTGCAGAGTGACAGTTTGGAGAGTTCTTCTGATAGGGAACGCCTTACGACATAATTAACTAAATTATAAATAAATTTATAAATATATATACATTTAAAAAAAATATGTAACAATATTATTAACCATGGAGATTTCGAACTTTTAAATAACCTTTGCTACTACTACAATATCATAACCCAATACCAAAAAACTTTACTAGAAGTGAGTATGATCACTGTGTATACAGGGTGAGGACTATTTTTTTTTGTGGGGGAGTTGAGAAAAAATAGAGGTCGAAAACAAGGCTAGGGTTTCCTGTATCCGCTTCTTGGCGATCGCGGAGGCTATCAAGGCGGCGGACTCCCATGGTTGGCTACCAGACGAGGAGACCAAGAAGCTTTCAAAGGCCCACGATCTTGCACCTGCGCTGGTTGGGTGCTTCCTATGGCATCGTTTTCACTCTGCAAGCATGGTGGACGACCCCAGACTCACCTTCGACTGTCTCGGTCTTAGTCTCAGCGGCTGGGCGAAGGATCTTCACCATCGCCGGATACCGGAGTATTCGCATTGTACCTGTTTTCAGGACTTAGCCCGCGGTTTTTCGATTGGGAAGTTCGGCACTGTACCAGCGCCGATTTTTCTGTGCAGGGTATAGTGTATGTATCCTCTGACGGTCAATGTGCGCTCTCAAGGGCTTGGAGGTGGTGGTTTTCTCGACACTCCAGTTCGGGCGGGGATACTGATATCTAGGCACCCGCTGCACTTCGCCCATGTTTCCAGAACAACGAGACAAAGGCTACTATAGAGCTACCACAGAAATAAAAAAACAAGGTAAACTCTTCCCTTTTCTAGATTTTCATAAAGCCCCCAAGGGGCAATAGCTTTTCAGTTTGGATACAGGAAAATGACAGGGTTTAAAAACCGAAGCAAATAATTAGGGTTGGCTCTGGCTGCCCCTGTCATTTTCAATCATTGACTTGTCGAGGAAAATCCTTACAAGATCCCTACGCTATCAAGGAATACTCCGTTGGTCCTGGATCTACCATCTACCTCAACCTTTGGTTGAGGGGCGACAAAGTAGATCAGAACAGAACCCAAGGACCCACTAGAGGAGCTCATACTTCCAAACCAGAAACTCTAATAGGACCCTCATATAGTAACATTCTGCAAGGGAAAAACAGAGCAACAACAACAACTGAACCAACAGAGAGTTGCCCCAAGACATACATTGTGGAGCAACAAAACTGCGTGCGTGAATTAAAAATATATGTTCCTGAGATAGACGAGCATCGATCTAGTTATGAATCCCAAACAATATATGCAGATTCAATTGTTTTTGGCCTAAACCTATGGAGCTTTTTCATTGGATCTTCACCAACCGAACCATGGACTGTGAAATCCATCTCTGTTCTAAAGCTTTATTCATGGTCAAGTTTACATCATCGGAAGCCAGAGATATCATTCTGAGGGATGGACCGTAGTTTTGGGGCACAACCGGACTGTTCATCACTCCATGGTTCCTCGAATTTGACACAGACATAATGGAAGTTACCAGAATGTTGGTTTGGGTCCAACTATGCAACCTCCCGCTTCATTTTTGGCAGGAATGTGTGCTAGAAGGCATTGGGAACATTCTTGGCAGATATATAAAAACAGATACTCAACGTCTAGAGGAGCGCATCTACACTTTCACACGAATCTGTGTGGATGTGGACCTTAGCAAAGGTCTACCTAAGAGCATTCATCTGGTTCAAAAACAACAAATATGGACGCAACATTTAGACTATGAAAACACAACATTCAGATGCAGAATATGCAGGAATACCGGACATTTACAAAGCACATGCCCGGAGGCCAAACAAGATAACAGAAAAAAGAAGAAGACAAGGAAGGCTACCAAAGGATGGCAATTTCCATTAGATAACCTAGAGCAGGAGACAAACAAAGAAGAGGAAGCCCCCATCCCAAACAAGAGAAAATAGACAACTACCCCACCCAGTGCACAAGAACAAGAAATGCAAGATTCTTTTGACATCACCGCCACGATATAGCCGACAATGGATCTAGGAGCACTAGACAGTGGGGGGAATAAAAGACAACACACATCAGATACTTTGGACTCAGATAAGGACAATGGAGCACTTAGAGAAGAAAATCAACTCACCCTTATATCAGCCACGCCAATGCAAGGTGGTTGGCGAAAGGTTGAAAAGAAAAAAGGGAGAAAATCTTAGATTTTCATTCCATGTACTATAGTTTTTACTTGCAGCCTACTTGCTTGTCTTGATTGACGTAACATGTAATTTTGTTTTAGTTAATAAAATTATGAATTTTTCCTTGGAAAAAAAAATCATAACCAAAATACCATGATTTATGAATAGTACATGTCAAAAAACCATAACTCATTTCATGTGACACTTGTTCATATAACATATTTTTAATTAATCAATTTAATTAAAAGAAAAGAAAAAATATAACTATTTTTTAGATAAATTTCACTTTTTCATTTATAATTATTAATAAAAAAATTCTAAAATATACAAACTAAATCCCTTTGAATTTTTTTATAATTATATTAAAATATTTCAAAATAAACACAATTATTATTTAATATATCACACCTATTATTTTATATATATATATATATATAGCTGAAAAATATAATTATAATTATATAAAAGTTGGACTGAACAATTCAATCACACAAAAGACTGTGGACGATCTATTTCAAAATAAATACAATTATACAAAAGTTATATATATTACATGACAAATCTAATCATACAAAAGTTGCAGTGAAAATCCAATCACCACACAAGAATGTCGACTTAGCGTTCATGATATTACATAATGTGGACAGCTGAAGACGGTTATGACACACATTCCACCATACGGAAAAAGAATCCAGGTACGACCGGGGACACAAACTCATACAGAAAAGTAAATCCAGGTACGACCGATCTGGCCATTAACATGGACACAAACTCATACAGAAAAGTAAATCCAGGTACGACCGGTCTGGCCATTAACATGGCCACAAAATCATACAGAAATTTAAATCCAGGTACGATCGGTCTGACCATTAAAAGGGACACAAACTCTAACATCTAGGCCACTTCGAAAATTGATACAGAGTTTAACATACAGACTATACATATTTGATTATACAAAATATTGATAGCACGAAAAGAATTTTTCATACATCAAACCCGATTCCTGTAGCCGGTCTCTAACGCAGTTGGGAGAAGCTTTGTGAGACCTCATAAGCCCAAATCAATTTGACATGCTACGTATTAGCAATGCAAGCCTATCCAGATTTTTAAAAGAAGTCCCACCCTCTGCTGTTGCTTTTTCTGCATCTTCTTTTAGTTGCAATGCCCTCCTCCTCATCTCTTTCCCCTTTTCTCCTCTGATTATCACCTTGGCCGCTCTCTCCACCTCTTCTCTCTTCACCACAAACACCCCATTCTCACTTAACTCTCGCTGAATTTCCTCCGCCACTCGCAATTCCTCCACCAGGAGCTTTGCCTCGAAGGGATGATCGTGCTGGAAGGGCCACGCTAATATGGGGACTCCTTGCGCGATGCTCTCCACCGTCGAGTTCCAACCACAGTGGCTCACATGTCCACCGGTAGCGGGATGCCGTAATATTTGCAATTGAGGAACCCAACCCAAAACGACCAAACCCCTACACTCAGACCGATCGCCTGCACTACTGTACCTTTCGATGAAGGCCTGCAAATCCAGTGGAAGAGAGGAAATGAAAGCTGCGTCATCCATGTCTTTGAGGTCGCTCGGTTTCTTCATAGCCCACAGGAAAGACTGCCCGCTCGCTTCCAACCCCGCGGCTACTTCCTGCATTTGATGCGCGGAGAGAGCGATCTGGCTGCCGAAATTGACATAGATTACGGATTCAGGCTCCCGAGAATTCAACCATTTCAAGCACTCTGAATCTGAGAAACTGGAACTCACAGATGAAGAAGTTGCAGAAATTTTAGGAAGAAGAGGGCCGATGCTCCAAACAGGCTTCCCAAAAGTTCGTTCGAGGTGTTCCAACATCTCCCCTTCCATCTCGTAGAAGGAATTAACCACGGCTAGGCTGCATTGATCAAAGTGTCGAACAAGGTTGGTGAATATATCCTTAACGGAATCTGGGTTGCCTTTCACGGCTTCACGAAAAGGAGGGAGCAAATCACAGTCACGCATTGACATCGTTCTCGGGAGGCCAGGCAGATTTACAGAGGTAGGATGATCGCCATTATTATGTGACAGGGGAAGGGGAAGGCTGGTGAGGAGGGAATACGTGAGACACTGGCTGTAAGCTCCCATTACGGGGAAGTAAATGGTATATATGTTTAATTCGGTGGCAAGATCCAGGATAAAGACGGGCCAGAAATCGACAATGATAGATCTGGGCCGAAGGCGGACCAGTATTTCTCTCAAAGACGGCTGTGTCTCCTCCATGGCCCGAAAGAACTCTCCAAGCCGATCGGGGAGGCGTTCCGTGTTTTCGACGCCCTCGGGCAGCCCTGGGACAGCAGGCATTGGGATCTCTACCACCTTAACGCGCGAACCATCCGCTTGCTCGCTGCGAAGGCGCTTGGCATTCAGAGGAGTCGTGACGAAGACGATGTTGAGATTTCTAGAGGAGAGCAGTTCGCAGAGTCGCATAAAGGGTATCATGTGGCCCTGTGCAATCATCGGGAACGCTAAAACGTCAATATTGGCTTCCACCATTGTGCCAATTTATCAACCGCCACACTGCAAGCACTCGATTCTCTGATCTTTCGGCAAACAACGAGCACTGAATTCTGAATCGTTCTAAATTCTAATATTTTCAGTATGAATACTATGCCTTAAATCGTGTGGGCAAAAGGATTATCGAAACGAAGGTTGACTAGTAGTTGATTCACCAATCTTTCAAAGCAATCTTTTTTGAGACGTGTGGATATAAGTTATTATCTTTTTGTGAGGAAAAGGCCAATTTCTTTAAAGCGTAGTCTGACACACGAATTATTATATTTGTTTTTGTCAAGTAAAAGTTCAATTTTTTTAAACCTTAACCTAACGAGCTGTAAATTTTGCTCTCATTACGAGTAGCTGAAAAGTTTGCCACGAGTTGTAAATTTTCGTATAATTTTTATAAACTTTGGTAAATTTTCGTATAATTTTAATAAACTTTCGTAGGAATTTTTGGAAATCTAACAACTTCAAGAATTTTGAATGTTTGAAAGAATTTTTTTTATATAAATTTATTTCCAAAAAAATGAATTTAGTAGATGTAAATTTTGCATTGAGTTGTAAATTTTCGTATAATTTTAATAAACTTTAATAAGAATTTTTGGAAATCTAACAATTTTAAGAAGTTTGAATGTTTGAAAGATTTTTTTTTTACATAGATTTATTTCCACCCTAAAAAAATAAGAATCACACTTATTATTATTTTTTAATGAAAAAATCTACTATGAACCTCTTTAAACAACCCTTGAACCTCAATAGACAACCCTTTTATTTGATTATGAAATTTGTATCTCTTGGTAAAATATCACAAACCATGTTTTTGCGTTTAAAGAACTGTATATATATTTATATATTTTACATTCAAATCGCTTATTTCGAATAATATTGTGATTTTGTTTTTGAATACGAACCATAACTTGGTGGATGATAGGACCATGACTTGAGTGGATAGAAATATGTAAATAATTTTATGATATATAAATGTTTTTATTTTGATAAATGTTATGCAAAAGAACACATGAGTAAAACGGACTTTTTGCTATTCTAAGAAGTATTAAGTGGTCAAGTTCACATGATGGACCTTTCTTAATATTTTTTCACAAAATCTCAAGAGAAAGTTGTCACAAAGGAAATAGTATAATTAGAGAGAAATACTATGTTGTGTGCGAGGAAAAGTTTAGTTTGAGAGAATGACTAAGTTGCATTAAAAGATAGGCATAAGCACAACATGAGGGAAAGTTGTGCTTATGAAAGACAAAAAAAATTGATTTTCCTATCTTTAAAACAAAAATAAATGCCTAGGAAAAAGGTGGGAAGACCTTAAAAGTAAGACGCTATTAAAAATATGTTGGGAATAAAATATAAAATACCACTAGAGGAAGGCAAAAGGGGAGAATTCTAGGATACTCCTAGAGGAGAAGGAGGTAAGAGCTGAGCTCGAGGCAATTTCTTATGAGAAACTTGTTGGTTGGGTGAATGTGCTCTCTCCCATACTTTTTCTTTATAGGAGTTAGATAATTTTGTAGTGGCATTTAATATCTGTAAATTTCTGTGAGATTATTCTTTGATGTTATATGATGAATTATAGGTAGGTTAGATCATTTCATTATGGTATATAATATTTGGAAATTCATGTGATATCTTTTGATGATGCTATGTAGTGAATTATAGCTATATTCGTTCAAATAAATAATGTGTAGAATGATTTATATTTATATTTTTTTTTATGTAAAAAAAGAAATAATATTTCTCTCCTTGAATTGGAGGTTACAGGTATATATAGGTATATATCTATATGTTGAATAGGTGAAAGAAGGAATGATATCCTAGAACCTATGTAGGATTTTGTGTGGAATACACATGCATTGGGATGATACGATAATGAGTGTACTAAAGGTCGGCTCTCGAATTAAGGAGAAGGGTTACATTATGTAAGGGTTAAATTGTATTAAAGAGTTCAAGTACAAAACCCTCACGGAAAGGGATTCTTATAAGTTATTCATCTATTGAGAAGGTATGGAAATTGTGTTAAATTAAATTGATGAAATTATAGACATAGAATTAATATTGGAAGTAAACATATTAAAATTAATATTGGAAGAAAACATAGTACAAGTTTCATGCACGATTTTTGATAGTAATTAGATTAAATATCAGAGTTAATTATAGGATTTAAGTCAAACACCTATTCAATAATTGAGTTAGGGAAATGGAAATCGAAATGAGAATATGTTTATAATACTATCCATTGCATGCAGTTTGATCGAAGGGATACAACTCCGGAGTATAACATGTTATAGATAAAAAAGAATATGAGAAAGTCATAATTATTCGATGTTTTTAAAAAATATGTATTGTAAATTAAAGTGTTATGATGGGTATTGTCTATATTTGATGTATGTTTACATATAGTTAGAATATAAACCATTGGGTTTAGTTAGTCACACTAAAAAAAAGAAATACTGGACAACAATGGTAATTTGACTAATTATTGGCCTTGGAGAAAGAAAGAAGATTATTTCTTTTAAAGACCATAGCTTGGTTATGGTCCATACAACTTGAGTAATCTAAGGATAAGGTAAAAGGAGTACAACCATTTTACCCCACCTCCTTAAGAAAATTTATAATAAAAGTAACAATATAAATATAACAAGAATAGAAGCTCTATGAACAAGTAATGCAATCAAGTCGATTATTTACAACCATTATTGTTGCACCTTGAATAAGCATACATAATAACCTTGCTATTATTATAGCAGTTAAAGAATACATCCATGTGTATTCAAATATTTTACTACAAATTCCATTTTGGTAGGTTGAGTTGAGAGGGGAACAATTTTAATAAAGGAAGGGAAAAATTAAACATTTAGAGTATAGAAATAAGTATGAATCTCCATTAAATAAAAAATCGTATAGATTTATCTATAGAGGGCGATGGGTTATTATCCAACTTGATAAATAAGTAAAAATAAAGCATGGACGATGATGGTCCATTCAACAACATATTAACAAGGAAACACATCAATTATGTCAAGTATAGAAAAAATAGTCTAACACTTTAAAATACCTACTTTCACAAATGGGGCTCCTAATCATAAATTAAAGGAAAACTTGACCAACAAGCAGGTTCCAACATGTATAGTAAAATTTTTAGTAGTCAATATTCCCACAACAAAAAAACCCAACAATTCCACGAAAAATAGTTAGGGAGAAAGTCACACTATACTTGTAACCGAAAAAAGTGTAATTATTAGTAAATGAATTTGAATCTTGAAAGAAACATGCATTGTTTCTACCATGTTATAAGAGCAAGGTATAATTGAAATAGAAGGTTGTTAAGAAAATTGCTAGTATCATCTCCAAAAAAATATCATTGTTACAAATTAGAATTCTCACCCGAATAAAAGACAAATATATAATTTAATAAACAAAAAGGAGAGGTCCATTTCAAATGTTCTCTAAATTTTTTAAAAAGAACCTAGTGAGGTTTTAAAGACTCCAATAATAAGAAAATTTACCCAATTCTTGCTAAGAATTAAGCCAAACCATGTATTTGAAAAATTGGAAGTAAGACTTTAAGAAAACCCTGTAAGGGTTGGACCACGAAACTATAAACTTTCTTACACCGAAAGGGCATCCAAAAATAAATGGTAAAAAATTAAAATATAATGGTTAAAGGAGATACATAGAAATAACCTGTAGTGTTCATGGAAAACCACCAGAAGGATCTTATTCATTTCTTATTCGGAAACATGATAGTAGGACTATAACATTGAGAGAAATAACTATAATCCTATAAGGAGAAATATAGAATAAAAAACTTTTAAATCACAATTTTAAAGAGGAAAATTAACCGAGGGGAAAATGTCGGTGGAAAATCATCAAAAATCCATTAAAGCTTAAGAACAATTACACAAATAAATGAGAATAAAAATTGACAAAGGATATACCTCAAGTAGAGGACTTGAAACCTCATATAATCTGAAAAATGAATCATTGGAAGAAGTTAGACGTTTCAATAATGGTAGAGGATCAATGAATAAAACCCTCATTAAATTTGTAAAGAGGAGTGACAAAATATTACCTCTAAATCTCATTTTTCCCGACCGCATGGATGAGTAATTTCTGAATAGCCAAAAGTATCCAGAGGTCAAAAATATATCAAAGCATAAAATAACACCCTTAAATTTGAAAAGGTAAAGGTTTGAAACCTCTTCTAACCCTTTGCAAAGCAAAACCTTGACAACAATGAAAAAGAACAACATGTGCAAATAAAAAAGGGAAAATCAACTGACCCTAGATGAATTAGTGCTCATTAAACATGATTGTTACATTACCTTGATCCATTTCCACCGTAGATTAGGAATTTCATGTGACCAAAGGGAATTGTCACATAGGAAAGTTTCCAAGCGCATAAGTCACATGGGTGGATAAACCCAATGACTTGATGCTTAATGTGAGCGTACATATGTGTAGGAGATTTAAATCATTATACTATGTAAGCTATTTCTAAGTATTCCCTTCCATTGTAAATCAAAGGAGTCCACATATACATTATTCCTTTGCTGGACTAAAGGGGGGGCATGAAAATCCATTAGTAGAGTAATGGGGGAGCATGCCTATAGTAATCCTTGTATAGGGAAAAAAAGAAGAGAAAAAACCCTTGGTATATTATACAAAAAACATATATTTCATATGTCATAAAATCAAATCCATACAAGGTGAATGGAGGCACGAATAAAATATAGGGTATAATTTATTATAATCCAGTATGAAGAGTTAGGAGATGTGATGAGCTAAAGATCCTTTTTGTACCACGCCTCCTCTCACATCTACCCACTTTCACCGACTTACCCGAAGTAAACATGAAATGAGGGGATACTATGATATGATTCGACCTCCTAGATGACCTTGAGGAAATGGAGTTGACACAACAAGACCTTACTAACTTCCCTCACATGCCATAAGATCTCCAGGAGTAATCCAACCCCTCGAGGTGTCTAACCCACGTCCAACCCCAGTTAAAAATCACATTTTCCTTGACCTAGAGCCCTAGTCGCTCCCTTTCCAAGGCCTCCATGTGACTACGGGTTACCATTCGCTCCCATAGGCCTGCCTCCGTTTAACCATGGCTTTTTCTGTAAGTGTTGTGCCAAGTTCTATGAGAATTAAGGTTATTTTCCAGCGTTGGGGATTAGCCTTTGCCTAGAAATCTATGAAATTTCTAGAACTCATAAAATACATGAAGACAATGCTTGTAAACCAAAAACTAGAACCAGGACTTGACCTGACCATCCCCAATCGTGACTTACATTCTCTCAAACACTTGGTAGATATGCAACCTACAGGTCAGGCTAGAAAATATGAACATAAGGGACTGAAAAATCATTTGAGATTTAACAAGGGTCACTAACTTCTGTTATTAGCTGTCTTAACACCAATTAGATCTTGAGTTAATTACTTATTCAACTATAAGTGAAAACATGAAAAGATCATGACTAAGATATGTCATAAAACCTTGCTTATAACTAGCATATAACCAAAAGAAAAAATAATACAACAACCATTAAAGCCACACAATAAAAAATACATTTCCTTAACAAAAAGAAGAGAAACTTAGACTCTATTAACAACTGGAAAATACCAACCGGGTTCGGGACTTCCACATTCCACCCGACCATAGATAAGATGAGACAAATATCTCTTCATCCAATCACCCCCGTGGCATATTATAAGCATGAATGTGGGATCTCACAGGATAAAAAAATCCAAATAAAACAAAGGGAATCCATAGGTTAAACCACCTACACTCTCTCCATACCGTGATCACACCTAAATCGGTGCGGAGATCACAAAACTAGATTGAGATTGGATGCCTCAGAATTTCTTCACCATCCTTGAGGAATTTTCTTGTCTCTACCCTCAGGCTTTACCATGTATCCCGTCGTTACCATTCAAGGGATTCCAAGGCCCTTGAGAATTTTCCTAAGACCACCTGACCCCGGATTCTGAAACCATGGCTATCTCGAAATGACAAGGCTAGGGTAGAATCCATTATCGAATCCCGGCAAAATGCATGCTAATGACAACAAAATAACCATATACCAACATGCACATGCCATGCATGTAAAGACCTGTTAGGAAATCACACATGCAATATGTTACCTGCAATTATTATCGGTGAAGCTATTTGATATTTTCCTTCCTTTACGTTCCTTGTCCTTCTTTGATTTTCCTTTCCTTTCCTTGCTTCATTACTTTCTTTCTCCTCTTGGATATTTATCCTATTTGAGACAAATTCTTACACTAAACTGAAAAAAGGCTACCGACTGAGGCTTTGAGGTATTTTTATTGATGAGCCCCCCAATTTCTTCAATTTTCCATTATTTTCCTTCATTTTACTCCTCACATGCAACCTATGCCCTTTCACCTTCCTTTTCTCCTAATTTCCATAATTTTCATAGATAATGTGGCAAAAATACATTTTTTCCTTTCCAAAGCCTTAGTCATTTCCTTTGCCAATTTCCCTTAGCCATAAACACAACAAGTGATTCCCAATAGGATATTTTTCCCCACATCCAGCTTGGAATATGTGTCCCTTTCTCGTGGTCTTATTTTACCTTTATTAACTTTATTACATGAAATTTTAACCAGAGGATGTTACATACCCCTGTCTCTTAGGGGAACACCATCCTTGGTGTTAAACCACACCTGCACCTAGAAAAACCGTTGAAAATAAAAATAATTTTCCCTCTAGAGATTTATAACCTAGCTCGTTGCATTATTTACAATAACATCCCGCTCAAAAGCAAAACCATCATGACAAACATGAAAACCTTACAATCATATCGCTTATTGGAGTTTTATAACTTAGATCATTGTGGTAATTTACAATTGCAACCATAGATGAATATGTACAAATACAAAAAATAATTTTCCTTCACATACAAACAATGTAGGACACATAGCCCGCATTTGATAAGCCATCTCCCACGTAGATTCATCAGGCCCAAAGTGCTTCCATTGCACTTTAAACTACTCGAGTGCTTTGTTTCGGAGCACGAGATATTTCTGCTGAAATATGCATTGTGGTTCCGACTAGAATTCTCCTTCTTGCTCCACCTACAATAAAAACCAATCAATAACATGATCACCATCCTTTACATATATTTTAAGTAATGAAACATGCAAAAAAATCATCTACTTTCACTGTCGGAGACAATGAAACTCTGTACACTACTGGTCCAATCCTCTCAAGGATATTAAAAGGACTGCAATACCGTGGTTCCAAATTGGCACATGATCTAATCCACAAGGAGCTCTTCTTGGGATTGATGCACAAATACACATGCTCCCCAACCTGAAACTCCTTAAATTCCTTGTGCTGGTCTGCATAAATTTTCTACCTTTCCTATGTTTCCTTTAGATTCTTCTTTATAACCTACATTTCCTATTTGATAACTTCCAACATGTTAAGAATTTGACTTCTGTGATCCATAAATTATGTATCAAATCTTTCGGTAAAAATCACATTGGAGAAATTTGTGTCACGGTAAAAATCACATTGGAGAAATTTGTGTCAAATAAGTACCCTGTTCACTGGATCACTCTAGTTGATGGGAGTGTTACAAATTTTCCCATACAATGCCTCAAACAAACTCATTTTTAGTGACTCATGATAACCATTTTTGTATGCAAAATCAACCAATGGAAGGTACTCCGAACACCTACTTTCCAGATGCATGACATACATCATCATCATATCCTCCAGTATCCTATTAACCTTTGTGTTTGTTCATCTATATGTCGATGATAAGTCATGTTGAAGGCCAACTCAGTCTCTAATCCTACAAACAACTCCTTCCAAAACATGGAAGTAAACTTGGCATCCATTTTCAACATGATCTGCTTCAAAAAACCATGCAATCTCATAATATCCTTGATGAAGACCTTTGCTACCTCACTAGCTAAATAAGTAGTCTTCACTTGAATGAAGTAAGCTACCTTGCTCAACTTATCTACCACAACCATGATAGAATCATGCTTCCTCCATGTCCTCATAAGACCTGTGATAAAATACATGGAAACGAACTCCCATCTCCATTCCAGAATCAAAATAGCTTGAATCAACCCCCTAGATTCTTACACTTTGATTTGACCTCCTGACATTCGAAACATATCGCCACAAACTCCACCACTTCGTTCTTCAGAATCAAGAAATAATAGGAATTATTTACTGTTGTCAACAACTTCTGGTATCCCGGGTGACCTAAATATTTTTTTACATGAAACTCCCTCAAAAGAAGTTTCTTGAGTTCACTATCATCTGACACATATATCTTATCCCTAAATCTCACCAAGCCATCTGTCATGAGACGATAATCCATATCCTAATCACCTATACCCTGTTGCAATATGAGCATAAGCTCCTTGTACCTGTCATCCTCATGTCCTTCATGTAAAATTTGATCTTGTAGATCTTGTTAGACTCCGTCTTGCCAGTCTGCTGTCAGAGTCAAATTATCAAAGTTCATTTTTCGTTATGAACATTCCTGTTTGATGTCTATGTCAGCAAGGAGTTAATTTGGTATTTAGGGCTAGGTGCAAGTTATTGTTCTCAAGGTGCTTCATAATACCTGCAGGCAGGAGGAAGATTTCAATAAGCTTCATTTTAAGATTTTCCATCGTATTTAAGGATATTTCTTTTTCAAAACTTTGTTTTGAAAATTTTCAAATTTAATGTTTGTAATAAATGTATATTTTGGGTCTCTGCATTGAAATATTGGAAAAGCGACCTTGGTTATCCCCTTCGCTAAGCGAGATGTCGCATCCACGCAAAAAATATGACATTTTCGATTAAAAATTCAGAAAAGCCAAAGCAAAGCATTGTATTAATAGACCAAATGTCAAAATGCCAAAAACATTATAAAGTGGGTTATCAAACAAATTTGAAAAACAATCTGATTTGATGAGATATTTACTTCATATATAAACATGGCAAACAATCTCATTTGCAAGAGATCTGCAAGGCAGAGGTCGAAGTCGAGTTCTTGAAGGCCGAAACCAAGTTTTCATAACTGTAGACAGCGTTTGGAGGTGTGCGCTACCCACTTGAGGTGCGTGCTACCCACTTGGTGCGCGCTACCCACTTGAACGCCACAGCCAGTGCAAAATAAGACGGGCGCTACCCACTTGGTGCGCGCTACCCATTGGGTAGGCGCGCTACCCACACAGAGACAAAGTTTAAAAAACATTTTCTTGCGCCCAGTTTCGTGTTGAATCGACTCCATCGACTTGCAACGGGATGGCAAACCTTCATGTTCTTTGCCAAGGTGATTGAGCATCTGCGTTTTTAGGATTGCAATGTGTCATTCGAAGCAACAGAGATAAGCTTTTCTTCCGGTCACACAGCATCAATTACTGTTGCTATAGTCCAGGTGATTTGCAGAGTGGTTTGTCAAAACAGCTCTTTGATATTTGATGTCAGGATAAGAAGAATACGTGTATAATTCCTGAGTATGTAGTTGAGGGCACGCTGGCAAAAAACGATTTTGAAAGAACCAAAGGACGTGACATTGATAAGTGGGTTGCAGGCTCCTCTGAATATGCATGTTCACTATATTTCATTTTCAGCTCATGCTGATTTCAGTCAGACAAGTTTTTTTTTTTTAATGAACTTCAGCCAACAAATATTGTTCTGGTACACGGAGAAGCAAATGAAATGGATTTAGTTTGTCGACCAAAATATTAGGGTCTTATCACCAAAGAATTGTTAGATAGTGGAGATGCATTTTAAATGCTGAAAAGACAGCATATGCAATTCTTTCAGACCCTGGCAAGCGGATGCACTATGTATGCCACTTGTTGGGATCACCTGAAAGATCTTGGTGCATGAGAGACAGGTGAATCATTGTAGAAAGGGCACACCAACGTGCGAGTCAAGACAAAGTTAAGCAATGTCTTCGGTGTGTTAATATTAGAAGTGAATTGCGCTGGAGATCTCAAGGTGAATGCAGAGCGTCTTCATAAGGGGAAATTGAAAGAGAAATTTCCAGCTGGATTGTTCATTTTTGTAATCAAAAGCAGAGTTTAAAAGGAATTTTGTTAAAAAGTAAATTTTTATTCAAATATCAAATGTAAATGCCAAGGTGAAAAGCCAAAATTAGAAAGAGACAGCCGACTGCTTGAAAAATGAACCGATCTTCTATTTAAGACTTTAGTTAATGATACGCGCTCCCGGTTGTGTCTTTGAATTATTATGAGAGATTTTTCAAATGGTAAAAGTAACGTGGCAATCGAAGTCGAGAAGTCAAATTGAAGTACGGATAACTAATCCCAGGAGAGCCATCGAATTGATTGGACTATTTTTGGTTTTCGGTTAGAGTTTAGAAAGTTGCTTCAGTTTTGCCCATTTATTTGTTATCGATAAACAAATTGTAACTTATTAAATCCTTTTTAAAGGCAGGACTTTCACTATTTTTATGATTTTAGGTGAAACTGCCCCCCTATTTTCATCAATTTGTTTTCCCCATCTCTAATTTTATTTATACATTGAAAAATCACTTGTAAAATGGAGAGTTCTGAGAGGTGTGTGGAAGAGAGAATAGAGTTTTATTGTACAGTTTTGACAGAGATTTTAATGAAGGATACAACTTTGTTTCAGGAGATCCCTGTGGTAACAACTTAGCATTATGTTTTTCTCTGTTTTCATATGTTTCTTGTTATGTTTATTGTTTCATTCATAATCATTCCTGTTGAATACTTTTAAGTGTGAAGGGCAGAATTCAGCTCGCTGCTCTGCCTGGGGAAAGTATTCAAGTTTTATGTTTTCCTTTGTCTGAAAAGGATTCATGAATTCATGCCCTTTTCAGCTTCTTAAACATTCTTTGCACTCCATATAATTTCGAATTGAATGCTTAAGCTTTTGCCTATCTTGCCTCGTGTAATAATCTGCATCTTTCATTTTATCCCTGTTCCTGCTATATTTGCCCCACACAGTCCAGAAAACCCCATCATTTATTAAAAACCCCTTTTCATGTCAATTTACTAGCCTAAAATCAATATCAGTGTTTCATTTAGGTCATCTCAGATCCTATTGGACATATTTCACTGAGTTTTACTTGGAGAGAGCCCTCTCCTGTCCTCGTAGGGCTAGCTACGAGGCTGAGCTTGGTTTGATGTAGCCTTGAGTTTTACCTCCCTCAGCTTTGTGGCGAGATTCGAGCGCTAACATAGTGGCGACCATCACAGGGAAGTCTTCACGTAAAGGATAACAAAGTTCGGATCCGATTCTTTGATGGTGGACGGCGGAGTCGGACATCTGGTGAAATCATTCGACGACTTCATTCGAACAATCCGAGAAATCAATGCTTCATGGCTACCTCTTCATGGCGACCTCACTCTTGACGGACCGGATTGCAAGAAGATACGCTCCCATGAGCCGAGATCACATCCCAGATTTTCCAAATAAAATGCACAAGGTGGATTGGCTTCAAAATTTGCCTATGTTCAGAAACGTGGAAGGTAATGACGCTGCTCTTCATTTGGTGAAATTTCACATTCATGTGCATAATTTAAAGGTCGATTTTCCTGAAGACTGTTTGATGAAAATGTTTATGGCTACTCTGGAAGATGAAGCCCGATCATGGTATGAAAGTTTTCCAGCTGCTTCTATTTATTGTTTAAAGGATTTTCATGCCATGTTCTTTGAAAAGTATAAAGAAACATATGCATCCTTGATTTTAGTTCAGAACTGTTGTAGCCATGTACATAATTTCATTGAAGATCTAGAGAATTTTTATGGAGATAATGATTTCATGGACGGAGAAATCATGGAGGCTCTGTACGATAAACCATTTCAGCAACAAGAAGAGAACCTAGAGGATACCCATCAAGATGCTCAGGAGACTTTACGGCGGGTTGATGGCCATATGGCTGAAAATGATGAAAGAGAAAGTGTAGTTTCAGATCTGCCCACAGAAGAAGACAACATGCAGGGAAGTCAAGATTCAATTTCAGAATGTGATGCAGTCAAGTTAGCTATTTCAGAACTACATTCAGATTTTGATGACCAAGCATATCTTGTGCTGAAGCCCATCAAAGAGAACTCTGCTGTTGCAATCATCTGGAATGCAGAAGACACAGTAATGGATCCAAATGTTCTCAGTCATACTGTCAGTCCATCATTAGAACACAACCTTCATGAAGAAGCAATCCAGTCAGTTCATGAAAAACAAAATGAGATATTTGTGAAAGTAAGTGATAAATCTCCTTTCAATAACTCAGTAATAAATGATAGTTTGAATGCCCTGTCATATGAATATAATTACTGTTTAAGCACAAGAAAACAAAAGGTATTGTCTCCTTTGTCTGAAGATGAGATAGATCTACTTTTGAGAGGTCTTGTTACAACCCAAGCTACAAAAGATTTGCAGTGCACACATAGTCAGGAAAGTGTTGGTGAAACTTCTTCCTCTTTTGAAAAAGATGACTATCTCGTAATCAGTTGTGTAGATCAGCAAACAGATAATTTTTTCTTTCACAAAGATGAAAAGGCTCTCATGTTTGATAATCTTGAAGATTGTTTTTTGTTTAAGAATGACCTAGATCATGAAGTTGAGGAATATATGCCAGAATTTCTCATGTTTAAGGAACCTACAGCTAACACTCAGATGGCAGATACCTCTCTGTGCATTTCTATCCCTCAGAAATCAATTGTCCTTTCAGATCAGAATGGAGTGAATACTTGTATTTTTGCAGCTGGATCTCCAGATAAGCTAGTGCATTAGGATTTTCAAGACCCCTTCAGCATTCTTCTGCAAGCATTAGAAAAGATAAATATTGCCTGGTTCATTATCATAAGCTTTGGTTTCAGTGGTTATTTTGAGTTGCCTACAGGTTCATCATTCCGCTTGCTCAAAGAGAGTAGGAGCAGAAATTTGGCGTGTAGCCATCTGCTGGATTGGTTACATTGGAAGGCACACTACACATGATTGTACATATCACATCAGTATGCAGGTGGTTGCCATCATGATTTTAAAAAGCTTGGTGAATTTCTTGCCCTTTCAAAAAGCTTTTGTTTTAATTCGGTCATTTCAGTTTGCATCGAGTCAGTTTGAGTCAAGTTTTAATCAAGTTCCAGTCAAATAAATTAAGTCATCAGTCTTTTGTCGTTTCTTCTCAATAATGATTCCATAGCCCAATGGATGGAGGCACTGTCTGCTCTCCCAAAGATCTGCAGGTTCTTGGCACCTCCAAGAAGTGGCAGCTGCCATCCCCATTGGAGCCAATGTTAGACTCCGTCTTGCATTCTGCTGTCAGAGTCAAATTATCAAAGTTCATTTTTCGTTATGTACATTCCTGTTTGATGTCTAGGTCAGCAAGGAGTTAATTTGGTATTTAGGGCTAGGTGCAAGTTATTGTTCTCAAGGTGCTTCATAATACCTGCAGGCCAGAGGAATATTTCCAATAAGCTTCATTTTAGGATTTTCATCATGTTCGAGGATATTTCTTTTTCAAAACTTTGTTTTGAAAAGGAAATTTTCAAATTTTAATGTTTCTAATAAATCTATATTTTAGAGTCTCCTGCCTTGAAATATTTCAGAAGCAGCCTTGGTTATCCTTCGCAAAACCACAGTGCCACATCCCTGCAAAAAACAACAAGCATTTTCAGTCCAAAATTCAGAAAAGCCAAAGCAAAGCATTGTATTAATAGCCCAAATGTCAAAATGCCAAAAACATTATAAAGTGGGTTATCAAACAAATTTGAAAAGCAATCTGATTTGATGAGATATTTACTTCATATATAAACATGGCAAACAATATCATTTGCAAGAGATCCGCAAGGCAGAGGTCGAAGTCAAGTTCTTGAAGGCCAAAACCAAGTTTTCATAACTGTGGACATCATTTGGAGGTGTGCGCTACCCACTTGAGGTGCGCGCTACCCACTTGGTGTGCGCTACCCACTTGAACGCCACAGCCAGTGCAAAATAAGACGGGTGCTACCCACTTGGTGCGCGCTACCCATTGGGCAGGTGCGCTACCCACACAGAGACAGAGTTTAAAAAAACGTTTTCTTGCGCCCAGTTTCATGTTGAATCGACTCCATCAACTTGCAATGGGATGGCAAACCTTCATATTCTTTGCCAAGGCGATTGAGCATACGCGTTTGAGATTACGTGTGTCATTGAGCAACGAGAGATAAGCTTTTCTTGAGTCACACAACGCCAGTCTTGTTTATAGTCCGGGTGATTTACGAGTGGTTTGTCGAAACAACTCTTTGATATTTGATGTCGGGATAAGAAGAATAAGTGTATAATTCCTGGGTATGTAGTTGAGGGCACGCTGGAAAAAAATGATTTTGAAAGAACCAAAGGACGTGACATTGATAAGTGGGTTGTAGGCTCCTCTGAATATGCATGTTCACTATATTTCATTTTCATCTCATGCTGATTTCAGTCAGACAAGTTTTTTTTTAAATGAACTTCAGCCAACAAATATTGTTCTGGTACACGGAGAAGCAAATGAAATGGACTCAGTTTGTCGACCAAAATATTAGGGTCTTATCACCAAAGAATTTTTAGACAGTGGAGATGCATTTCAAATGCTGAAAAGACAGCATATGCAATTATTTCGGACCCTGGCAAGCAGATGCGCTATGTATGCCACTTGTTGGGATCACCTGAAGGATCTTGGTGCATGAGAGACAGGTGAATAGTTGTAGAAAGGGCACACCAACGTGCGATTTGAGACAAAGTTAAACAATGTCTTCTGTGTGTTAATGTTAGAAGTGAATTGTCTTTTGGAGATCTCAAGGTGAATGCAGAGCGTCTTCATAAGGGGAAATTGAAAACGAAATTGCCAGCTGGATTGTTCATTTTTGTAATCAAAAGCAGAGTTTAAAAGGCATTTTGTTAAAAAGTAAATTTTTATTCAAATATTGAATGTAAATGTCAAGGCCAAAAGCCAAAATTAGAAAGAAGACATCAACTACAACAGAAAAATAGGAACCGATCTTCTTTTTAAGACTTCAGTTAATGATCTGCGCTCCAGTTTGTGTCTTTGAATTGGCCAGCAGAGATTTTCAAATGGTAAAAGTAACATGGCAATCAAAGTTAGAAGTCAAGTTGAAGTGCAGATAACTATCCCAGCAGAGCCATCGAATTGATTGGCCTATTTTTGGTTTTCAGTTGCAGTTCATAAAGTTTAGCTACAGTTTTTGCCCATTTATTTGTTATCAATAAACAAATTGTAACGCTGCTCCTTTTTAGGGCAGACTTTCCCTATTTTTATGATTTTAGGTGAAACTGCTCCTTATTTTATCGATCAGTTATCACCTTTCTAAGTTTATTTATACGTTGTAAATCATTTGTAAAAAAGGGAGGAGAGTTCTGAGAGGTGTGTGGGAGAGAAAAAGATTTGTTTCATTGTACAGTTCTGGCTGGAGATTAATGAAATGATGTAGCTCTGTTTCAGGAGATCCCTGTGGTAACAACTTAGCATTATGTTTTTTTCTCTTGTTTTCATATGTTTCTTGTTATGTTTATTGTTTCATTCATAATCATTCTTGTTAGATACTTTTAAGTGTGAAGAGCGATTGACTCATTTGCTACGCATGAAAGTATTCCAAGTTCTGTATTTTCCTCCGTACGAGAAGGATTCATGAATTCATGCCCTTTCGGCTTCTTAAACATTCTTTGCACTCCCATTATAATTTCGAATTGATGCTTAAGCTTTTACCTATCTTGCCTTCATGTAATAATGCATCTTTCATTTTAATTTCAACGCTCTATATTTATCTTTGCCCCATACAGCCCAGAAACCCATCATTTATTAAAAACCTCATCCATATCAATTTACTAGCCTAAAATCAATATCAGTGTTTCATTTAGGTCATCTCAGATCCTATTGGACATCTTTTACTGAGTTTGACCCGGAGAGAGCCCTCTCCTGTCCTCGTAGGGCTAGCTACGAGGCTGAGCTTGGTTTGATGTTGCCTCGAGTTTTTCCTCCTTTAGCCTGTGGCAGATTCGAGCGCTAACAGATCTATCTCATATGAAATCACTGTTGTAACATGGTTCAACTATAATTTCCTGTTGAGAGCATTTGCAACCCTGTTCACCTTTCCCTTAATGTACCTAATCTCAAATTCAAAATCATTAAGGGTAGCCAACCATATAACTTTCCTGCTATTCAAATTCGGCTAGTTAAACAAATATTTTAATCCATTGTGATCTCTCATCAACACAAACCTCCTTTTAAGAGGATAATGTCTCCACATATTGAAGGAATGAATAATAGCAGCCAAATCATGATTATGATTCACATAGTTCTTCTCATTCTCATTTAGTTTCCTAGACTCATAGGATATCACTTGTCCCTCCCGCATAAGGACTCCACCAGGTCATCTCTTGGAAGAATATGTACACACTACAAACTCTTTATCGAGATCTGTAATATTTAACACTGGATCATTTCTCAACAACTAATTCAACTCCTAAAAATTGGATGCACACTCCTCTGTCCATTCAAACTTCTTACCTTTCCTCTGTAATGATGTAATAGGATATGCAATGCGTGAGAAGTTCTTGATGAACCTACTTTAGTAACCTACTAAGCCCCCAAATGATCTGACTTCCTCTACATTTCTAGGAGATGCCCACACCATGATAGCCTTTATCTTCTTCATATATAATGCTATGTCGTTTTTGGAAAAAAAATGTCCCAAGTAGTGTACTTTTGTCTGGAAGAAATTTCACTTGCTAAGCTTAGCATACAACTAATGCTCTCTTATAAATCACAACACTACTGCTAAATTCTCAACATCCTCTTCCTCATTCTTAGAATATACCAATATGTCATCAATGAATACAATAACAAACTTGTCCAGATAAGGATGCAACACACCATTAATCAAACACATAAACGTAGCTGGAGAATTATTCAAACTAAAAGGAACTACAACAAACTCATAATGCCCATGCCTGGTACTGAATTTCTTCTTGTAAATTTCCTCTTTTTTGATTCATACATGATGATATCCTCCTCGCAGATCGGTTTTTGAGAACAGTACCTCTCCCTTTAACTGATCGAACAAGTCATCAATCCCTCGCAACGTGTACCTGTTATTGATTGTCACCTTGCTCAGATTCTTGTAATCAATGCACAATTTAAGAATACCATCCTATTTCTTCACGAACAATACTAGTGCACTCCAAGGTGATACACTTGGTCTAATGTATCCCTTATCAAGATTTTTCTTCAATTGCAACTTCAACTCTACTAATTCAGGAGTGCTCATCCTATAAGGTACCTATGATGCTGGTGCTTCCCCTGGTAGCAACTCAATAGAAAAGTATACTTCCCTGTATAGAAGTGACTCTGGAATCTCTGCTGAAAACAAATCCCGAAAATGCTGCAATACAAGGTACCTCTTGAATATTTCTACATCCTCAATTTCCTTACCCTTGTCACTGAATAGATGAACTGTAAGCATCACACACCCTTTTATATAAATTCTCTTAGGCTGCATAGCTATGACCATCCTCACTTATGTAGGCTTCTTATTTCCCTTATAAAAGTATCTTCTCTCCATTATCATCCAGACACTCAATGGCCTTTCCATTAGAATTCTACCTTGATCCTCTGAAGATACAACCAATCCATACCCAAAAGCATACTATACGATCCCAATGGTAGTACATTCAAATGTGATGTTGTAGGCATACCATTCAACTAAGATGCACAAGCTATTACCCAATGATGAACTCTCTTCTTTGTACCTATAGTAAACTACACAAACCAAGACTCAACATGCACTTATTTTCTCAAGACACACTTATTCTACAGGTCAGGATCAACATAACTGTTGGGCCTTAGTTTTGGTCTTATTTTGCTCAAAGAAACTTACTAATCCATCTATTTTCCATCCATTTTTCATTCATTTATTCCATTTTGACATATATTTGATATCTATTCAGGTATTTAATTTTAATTTTTCAAATTCTAAAGTTTTTATGAAAGTTTGGTTTTTTTTAGTGCAAAATTGGCAGATTCAGAAATTCCCGTAATAGCTCTATGGTTGATGTGGTTGCAGGACACTTGGGCATGAATTGAATGCATGGATGGACAGCTTGGAAACTAGGACTAAGCCACCTATGCTTAGTTCGAACAGAACAAGCTTTATTAGGCCCATTTAGTTCTAGTCAATCATGACTAGTCATTCAGAACTCCCATAGAAATAGGGCAGTTTTGAGATTCTATGGGATTGGCCATATTTCTTGGGATAAGAATAATGAATTCGACTTAGATAGGTGGATGAGAAGTAGATGGGTTTTTTTGAGTAAAAATAGATCAGTTTGTTCATGAGACTTCTTATTTAAAGCCAAAGCTTTGATGGCTTATGTATTAGGATTATTATTGACTTATTATACTTTTATATTGTGACAACTTTGGATTGAGGAAGTTAATTTGAAGACTGGTGCTGTTATCATTTTTCTGTTCAATGTTATGGATGTGTGACTGAAGTTAAGCTTCTGAGATTATTTATCAAGTGTGCAAGGCAAGGGTGGAAGGGCCCCCATTCCAAGCTAAGTACACTTTCCTGTTAACTAGTTTTATTTCCTTGTAATTTGATGATTGTAGAACTGGTTTTTCAAAGCTTTATTTCAGATTGCTTCATGGTTCATGCATAATGATTGATGTCATTAGTTTATAGCTTATTCATCACTTTATCAAGTTGGAAAAACATATGTATCAAGTTGAGCATCCCTTCTATGAAAATGATGAATTAAAATTGGTTTCTTTTGTTTGTGTGCAAGTAGTTTCTTGTTGAGATTTTTGATATTAAGATGAATGAATTATAATGGAATACTTTACATGTCTCTTAAGTTAAGAGCTTCTTTCATTAATAATTTATCCATCTTAAGTTCTTGGTTTTAATCTCTGATTCATTAAGTGGTAATTGAGGTGAAAGCGGATTTCTTGAGTCAAGAACCATTTCAATGTTATTCCTCTTTTTAAACTAATTGAGTTAGAGTTATAGAATGTATTACTTTCAGCTTTTGAATAGCTTATCTTTCAAGGTTGATTATATCTGATCTTCACATATAGTGAACTTGCCTCAAAGCATAAACAACTCGGATTGATAATAAATAATTGTGTTAGTTTAGGTACATAAATTAGCTCAACATTTTGGCGCCGTTGCCGGGGAGGCAAATATCGGCATAGTCAATAGAAAGAAGAAAAAAAACACAAAAACAGTAGTTACACTTTTTAGTTATGTTTCTTTATGCCTAGACATAGAGATCCTCATGGTAGATTTATTAAAAACCCCCCACAAATAGAGATAGGATCATCAAACACCCCAGTTACTGGTAATCCAATCATTGAGGAATTGACAGAAAAACAAATAAGTGGACAAAGATTAACTTTGATTGAGAGACAAACTTTGTTAGCTTGGGAAGCAAAGCAAAAACAATCTTCAACTTCTGGAAAACAAAAAGAAATTATCAAAGGAAAACAATCTTTATTTCCATCCATAAATCCTCCTATCTTCGACCAACCTGAAACTCCATTTAAAATTGAAACAAATCAACCAATGGCAGAAGAAGGACATGGATCTGTTATTCTCACTCCTGAACAACGAGCTCAATATGAAAGACAACAAGCAGAATGGAGAAGAAAGAGAGAGGAGGATGAAAAACAAGAAAATGATAGAAAAATAGAAAATGATCAGAAAAGACAAGAAGATGAGACTACCTTTGGCTTTCCAATAATAGACACAAGTGCAATATTAGGAGAAGAAGTGAAAATGAAAAATATTCCACCTTCTGTATTGCCAAATTTTTATGGGATGTCAACAGAAGATCCTGATTCATTTATGTTTGAATTTGATATTCTATGTAGAACATATGGATACACTGATGACATTCATAAACTTCGTCTTTTTCCTGCAACATTAAAAGCAGCAGCCTTGAAATGGTTTATGGGTTTAGGAGAACATACAATAGCTTCTTGGGATGATATGAGATCGGTCTTCCTTAAAAAATATCAAGCTTATTGCAGATCTAGAGATTCAAAGGAAGATATTTTTAGAATGACACAACAAGAAGATGAAAGTTTAGAAGAATATTTGGAAAGATTTTTGTATAATCTACAGAAATCTAAACAACACTCTCTAAATCAGGAAACCATTCGAACAATCTTTCTCAAGGGTATAAGAGATGAATACCTTGACATTTTGAATGTGATGGGTAAAGGAGACATCTCAAACCTACCATTCGATGAAATTGTTGACTTATGTCAAAAATATTCTAGAGGAAGAGCAAAAACAGGAAGAAGAGAATTAAGTTCAAAAGCAGCAAAGTTAGCTGCAGGAGGGATAACAAGAGCTGAAATAGGAAGTTTATTGGAGAATTTCAAAACAGATCTTTTGAGTACATTAGGGACACAAGTAGATGTGCTAAAGGCAAATAAGAGGAAAGAAGAACAAGAACAAGCTCTAGCAATATTTTGTCCCAAATGTAGAAATAAACATCCATTAAGAGAATGTCCTTTGGATAGTGTTCAGAGTGTTCAGGTTTGTGGTCTTTGTACAGAAAAGAATTCCACAGAAAATTGTCTAAAATTGAAAGAATTACAAATGAATTCAATGGAAGAAGTGCCAGGAATGGAAGGTTTTTATTATGTAGCACCACGAAGACCATGGCAACCTAGGATGCCTCAACAAAATCAGCAACAATTCCCTCAACAAAATTACCTCTATCCACCTCAAAATCCTTGGACCCCTCCAATGCCATGGCAAGCTTGGCCTCCACAATAATATCCACAACAACCTGCACAAGGTTGGAGAGGATATGGTTATGGAAACCAGCCACCTCAACAATACCAGCAACAATATCAACAGCCATTCACATATCCACAATATCCTCAATCCATACCATTTCAACAACAACATTCTGCATATCCACAATCCATTCCATATCCGCAGCAGAATCCTCCACCATTGTTGACCCAACCACAACAGTTGCAGCTACCCACAAATCAACCCAGACCAACTCAATTACCAGCCCAACCAATTGCAAATCCGAATAATAAGGTGGAAAAAGCTGCATACACTGTAGAGGAAGCAACATGTTTTCCCACATATTCAATTCTTCCTCTTAATGAAGTCCATCTAAGGTCTGGAAAAGTGCTTAAAAAAGATTCTCCTCCAATAATAGAAGAACCAATCGAACAAGGAGAATCACCTGAAACATCACAAACTAAGATACAAATTCAGAAAGGAACAAACATTACAACTCAAACACCACCTTATCCTGAAAGGTTAGTGGAACAACAAAAAGAAATAACCCTTCCTGAATTTGATATTTTAGATGAGTTAAAAAATGCTTATGTAAAAATTCCTTTGTTGAAGGCAATTAAGAAATACCAATATATGCTAAAACAATAAAGGAATTGTGCATTAAGAAATCACAGAAAAAGAAGAAGGATCCTACTACAATCCAAGTCATTGGTAAACTAGAAAGCCTCATGTCTACTGAAACCAAAGTAGAAAAATATATTGATCCTGGTATCCCTATGGTTACTATATCAATAAATAATTTCTCAGTACCAAACACATTAATAGACTTGGGAGCAGCTATCAATGTAATGACAATGGAGACAATGAAAACTTTGCATTTGAACAACATTAGATCAACCTCTACAATCTTAGAATTAGCAGACAGATCTAAAGTTGTTCCTGAAGGAATATTGGAAGATATTATAGTCTCTTTGGATTCATGGGAATATCCTGTTGACTTCCTTATTCTGCAACCAAAAACAAATTTGGGAGGACATCCTCTAATCTTAGGCAGACCATGGTTAGCTACCGCTGATGCCTTTATAGGATGCAGATCAGGAAGCATGATTATTTCACATGGAGATGAAAAGAAACATATTGCTCTTTATTCACCTACACAGTCAACTTCTTTAGAATCAGTACTTGAAGCTCAAGAAAAACAGCAAACTAAATCAGTTTTAAGTATAAATAAATTCTTTGATTTAAGAGAAGAAGAAGAGAATGAAGACTTAATGGATCTTTTCATTTCGGAACCAAGTATTTCAGAGCAGCTTAGAGAAGTGCAATATGAAGCTGCAAATAACCTTTTGAATCAATGTTTTTAGGAAACCTGTACTATTCAAACTTTGCGAAATTCTTTTATAGACATCTTTCCTGTAAACACAATCTCCAATCCAACAATAAAAACAATTGAGGTAAGTCCTGGAAAACATTTAAACATTGGAAATGAGTTGCAATCAGAACAAGAGCAAGAGGTAATTGCATTATTACAGAAATATTCAAAAGCTTTTGCCTGGGATTATACTGACATGCAAGGAATCCATCCTAACACATGTGTCCACCACATCTATACAGATGAAAAAATCAAACCTGTAAGACAACCTCAAAGACGAATGAATCCTATGATGAAAGAAATAGTGAAAGATGAACTGCAAAAATTGTTAAATGTTGGATTCATCTATCCTATTTCAGATAGTCAATGGGTTTCTCCACTGGTTATTGTTCCAAAGAAAAATGGAAAGTGGAGGGTATGTGTGGATTATGGAGAACTAAACAAAGCTACACTCAAAGATCATTTTCCTCTACCATTTATTGATCAAGTGTTAGACTCATTGGCTGGAAAGAAATTCTTCTCTTTCTTAGATGGGTTTAGCGGGTACAACCAAATTAGAATAGCAACAGAAGACCAAGACAAGACAACATTCACTTGCCCATGGGGAACCTATGCATATAATGTTTTGCCATTTGGTTTATGTAATGCACCTGCAACTTTTCAACGAGCAGTGCTTGCAATTTTTGCTGATCTAATCCATGAATGTGTAGAGGTTTATATGGATGACTTTACGGTTTATGGAAACACATATAATGATTGCTTAAACAATCTTGAGAAAGTGCTGAAGCGATGCATTGAAACAAATTTTTCATTAAGCAATGAGAAATGCTATATAATGTTGACAGAAGGAATAGTTCTGGGACACCATATTTCTGCTTCAGGAATTAAAGTGGATCCAACAAAAATCCAAGTCCTAGTAAACTTAATGCCTCCTACAACACAAAAAGAGGTAAGAAGTTTCTTAGGCTATGCAGGCTATTATAGACGATTCATTGAAAACTTCAGTAAAATAGCCCAACCTCTGTTTAAATTATTAGCAAAAGATATTGAATTTCACTGGACAAATGACTGTCAAAATGCATTTCAAAATCTAAAAGAAAAATTATCAGTTGCACCCATTCTCTGTGGACCAAATTGGTCTTTGCCATTTCATATATCAACTGATGCATCTGATACCGCAATAGGTGCCTCCCTTGGACAGAAAGAGAACTTGTTCAATTATGCAATATACTTTATAAGCAAGAATCTAACACCTGCAGAATTGAACTATACAGTCACCGAGAAAGAAATGTTAGCCGTTATACATGAAGTAAACAAATTCAGACATTATATAACAGGATATCAAGTTTTCATTCATACAGATCATTCAGCAATCAAATACTTGATGAATAAACCTATAACCAATGGAAGAATAACAAGATGGTTACTGTTACTGCAAGAATTTAATATCACAATACAAGACCGTCCAGGCAAGGAAAATCAAGTGGCTGACTTTCTGTCCCGCATACATTCACCCAATGATCCAAATCCGGTTACAGATAAATTTCCCGATGAACATCTGTTTGCTATCACAGTAAAAACACCATGGTTTGCAGACATGGCAAACTATTTATCTTCTGGAAAGTTACCAACCCAATTCACTAAAAAGCAAAGACACAAAATTGTTAGAGAAAGTTCTAGGTATAGTTGGGTAAATGGTGATTTATTTTATACTGGTTCAGATTTGATAATTAGAAAATGTGTGCGAGAAGATGAAATATTAGATATTCTAAGGGCATGTCACGATGAACCATGTGGTGGCCATTTTGCAGGTAAACGAACAACATATAAGGTGCTACAACTGGGCTACTACTGGCCATCCATCTTCAAAGACTCTAAGAAATATGTCAAGCAATGTGACAATTGCCAAAGAACAGGGAGACCAATCACAAGAGATGAGATGCCGCTGAAGCCACAGGTCCTCATAGAACCATTTGAGCAATGGGCACTTGACTTTGTTGGACCCATCAATCCATCATCAAATGGAAAGAAGTACATCTTAGTATGTACAGATTATGTAACCAAGTGGGCAGAGGCTAAAGAAGTGAATAGAGCAACAGAAGATATAGTGGTCAACTTTCTTTTTAAAGAAATCTTTGTCAGATATGGAGTACCTAGACAAATTGTAACAGATCAAGGAACACAATTTACATCAAAACTAGTACGAGATTTAACAGAGAAGTACAATATCAAACACAGAACATCTACACCATATCATCCTCAAGCAAATGGGCAGGTTGAATCAACAAATAAAGTCCTAGAGAATATCATGACAAAAATAGTACAGCTGAACAGAAAATATTGGTCTGAAAAATTACAAGATGCACTATGGGCCTATAGAATTACATGGAAGAATACAACTGGTTTTAGTCCATACCGGTTAGTATATGGAAAAGAGGCCTTATTGCCTATAGAGTTTCAAATACAAACATACAGACTAGCAGCTGAATTAGGACTAGACCTGACAGAAGCACAACAGCAGCGGATCATGGAACTGAATCAGTTGGATGAGCATCGTCAACAAGCCATAGAACATACTACATTGGTACAACAACAAAGAATGAAATGGCACGACAGATATATCAAAACAAAGACATTTCGCAAGGGAGATTGGGCATTACTTTTTGATTCCAAGTTCAAAGATTTCAAAGCAAAGTTCACAACACACTGGCTAGGCCCATATGAAATTGATGAAATCTTCGACAATGGAGCAGTCAAAATCAAGACAATTGACCAGGATTCCACCTCCTTTATAGTGAATGGACATAGGCCCAAAGTTTATAATAGGCCTATCAGTAAAGAAGCATTTATGAAACAACTGACAGAAGATACAGAACTGGAAGTCATGGCACACCAGGCTCAGCCATCTTCTAGTCCTGTAGTTGAATAAAAAATAATATAAAAAAACAAACATAAAAAATAAAAAAAATATAAAAAAATATATATAAAAAATAAATAAAAAATTTTGTTTGCTAGTGAAAACCAGGCAACTGGCACTATGCAAACACGAATTCATAGGGGAAAATCAAGGCAACTTGGACTCTATGAATTCCTTTTCTTGTTCTACTATTCTCACATAATTTCAATACAGGTACTCTCCATCAACAACTAACTTGAGGACAAGTCATATCTTAAACAAGGGGGAGACTTGTATTAGATCTTTAGCTGGAAAGCTGAAGTATAGAAGGAACTTGTATTGTCAACAGAGGGACCTGAAAGAAGAAATCAATACAGAGGGACCTGAGAGACCTGCCAATGTCAAAATAACATGTGCATATTATGTAAGCAGTACAGAGGGACCTAAAACAAAGAATCATTACAAAGGGACCTGATTTTTCAATTCAAGAACCAGAGCATGAAGAACAAGGAGCAGCAATAAAATTTACTTTTTGATTCATCTACAACATCTGACTTCATTCCACCTGTACAAACATCATCCAGGGAAGTATATGTATAGTCATTTTGTGCTTAAAATTCAAATTTTTCTTAGGAATTTTTAGTTTTTGTTAAGTTAAAGTTAGTACCTGAGGATATTCATAATACCCCTATACATATCCTATATTCATAATACCCCTATACATATTCCATTTCATTCATACACATTTCCCATACATATTCCCTATAATCCTAAGTATTTTTCTTTAAGAGCAAAAGACCAAGCTAGGACAACTTTTTCTACCTGCATATACAAATCAAGCATTAGTATGGAGATGATTTTAAACATGACCTAAGATGGTCATTTTAAAATCATAAAGATGTGCATAGAAGGCAAAACAAATAATGCGCTATATTAAACTATATACCATAGTGTAAATAAGGAATGCGTTAAAACCATCTATATAAAAACTCAGCGCAAAGGATATAAGGTTAATACGCAAAAGATATAAGGTTAATGGTATATAAAATCAACGTGCATATGGTATAAGGATAAGCGAAGGTATATGGCGCATACAAAATGAAGGACGGGCACGATTGTTATGATCTGGTTGACAGGCTTGTATGATTGACAGGGTATGGTGAAATAATAATTGCATATACAACGCAGGAGTATCATTGCACGTATGGACACACGGCGGAAGTAATAGTTCATGCAGAAGGTGGCAATGATACGGGTATATCATTCAAATTAAAACGCGTTGGTGGCAATGATACGTGCATATCATTCAAAAAAATAGCACACGACAATGGAAATCATACGTGCACGGTGGTGACAATACAGGCATATCATTCAAACATAGCATACGCCGGTGGTGGTAATACGTGTATATCATTTAAACATAGCACAAGGCGGAGGCATCCTCATGACACAGTCGGGCGACTGGTCAAAGAGGACAGCCATACCAACTGCGCATCATAACACCAATAGGCACGGTACAACCATGAACTCGGTCAATTCATGACCGTTTAGACCTCATTCCTCATTGCCAGAGCTCAGAAGGAAGGCGTTCTGAAACAAGACATCAATCCGGAGAGAAGAGAAGGCGTTTGAAGCAGCGGAATAGTGAAAATCGCTCCGGAAAAGCAAGAAGGCGAATTTAAGAAAGGAAATTGCTCCGGGTTCAACGATCAGAGATAGCAGATTTTCAGGATTAAGTCAGGTAACAGTGAAGTTCATTTACACTCATTGATTATGGAATATTGCTTGTCATTAACTTTTAGATCCTGTGCTTTGCCACCAGCTCAATTAACCGAAGTAATAGGGATTTGGAGCGCCCGGTTACACTCCACGCGCTCGTTGACAGTCAGGTAACTACAAATCCGTGATTATCTCTAGATTGACAGCACTTAAGGATTGTTGATAGATTTTGATGCGCAGCAGTTTGATGGAAACCCATTGCATGAGTAACACGTTAAGGGTTTTAACGGAATACTGAGATTGAAGTGGCATGGCAGTGGTTGTTGACTAATTGCGCACTAAACCATGTTCTGCTGAGTGAATTGTGCGCATTAATATTTTCACAAACAGTTAACATGAAAACGAAAAACGCCATAAACACTTGCTACCACTGCGTTTTTGTTTTTGTTTTTTACTAAAACAGAGGATCGAATGCCTGATTGTCACATTAAACTGTGGTTGCCAAAGGGAGTCGGGTTGTTGAAGCCGTGTTTATATTTGGGTTGAGGCCGAGAGCTTTTTGCATATTTATGATTTTTATGCTGAGCCTGCAAGCAATAATTTTTGCAAACACCTTTGCTTAAGCCGAAAACATTGCGGAAATTTTGATAAGGCCGAGAGCACTCTTTAGTTTTTTTATTTTATATATACACAGTAAATCATGTTTGTGTGATTTGTGATGCCGCGTGTGTATTTAATTTAAAAAAAAACAGAGACCAGTGTATTAACAGAAGTATACAGGTGTGTTTTCATTAAACAGGGAATTCAGAGAGTGATATTGCAAGGGAATATATCAGAGGTTAAAAAGTGCAGAGTTGAGTTGAGTCAGAAGAGGAAGGTAAGCTTCTTTGCTTACTGAATTTCATTTTAAAAAACGATAGTCATAATTTTTATTAAAATGAAGTTAGTAACAGCAGAGGCCTACATTGATTGGTTTACAGAAACAATGGCAAACAGGGTAGAGCCAAAATTTCAAATAGAAAGCTGGGGAAAAGAGACTATAGAAAAACTTTATCAGGCAGCGATGATAGGCTTCTTACAGAAATTTAATGGCCATTCTGAGGAGATAACCAAAGATTTTATAAAGAATTTCAATCAAGACCAGACTCGAGTAGGAGAAATCATTGTTCCGGTAACCCAAGAATACTTGTCCAAAGCCTTAGATTTGCCAATGTTAGGGGAGAAGTATTACAAAGGGCTACACTTCAAGGAGAAAGCATGGAATTTCTTCCTTGAGAAAAACCGGAAGGGGACATTTGATAGGACAAAAGGTATACCCAGGGAATGGTTTAATGAGCCATGGGGAGAATTGGTCTTGATCATCCAAAAGTTTTTGACTTGTGACCGAGGATATAGTGTTGCCCATTTATATCATGTTAAACTTCTACAACACATTAAGGGGGAAGATAGGATTAATTTACCTTATTTCCTATATAAAAGCCTCTTAAGAATGATTGAAACAGCAAGACATGAAAACAGGCTTAAGGCAGGACAGATGTATCATCAAGGATTGATTAAAATCCTAGTTGAGTATCAAGTGAGATTGCAGGGCATAGTGTGGAGAGAATTCATGGTTAAAAATCATTTTACTGAACAGATTAAAGAGGTACAAGAGAAAACAGAGCAGGAAAGTAAAGGAGTGATGAATTCACCCTTATATCCTAGAACAAGAGCCAAACAACAAAATAACATGGCCATGGATAATGAAATATCTGTGATGTCTATTCCCAAAAGATTTACAAATAAAAGTCCCATTAATTTAGACAGGGAAGAAGAAACATATTTTCCAAGACCACAAGAAGAAAATAACATTCCACAAGAAGAATTTGAGAGGGATTCTTCATATGATGATGAAGCAGCAGCATCATTAATGAAAACAACTCAAGATTTTGAAAAAGAAATCAATGATGGAAAAATTAGGGACTTAACTGACCAATTAGAAATTAGCAAAATTGTGGAAAAACAATTAAAAGAAGAGAACAAAGCAAACAGGAAAGATAATGCTAAATTGGTCAAAACAAATGAAAAATTGAAAGAAGAGTTGCGGAGATTGAAAAGGAAAAATGATCTAATTTCTAAACAAGCATTTAAGTGGTTGAAGGAAAAGAACATGTGGCAGGCCAAGTATGAAAAACAGAAGGTTAAAGCAGCTTTGCTCAAAGAAAGACATGACACAGGTTTGGATTGTTTGGCAAGGGCAGCACAACAGGAAGCATCCACAGGTACAACATCTACTTCAGAAAGAAGAAGGTCAAAGAGGAACAGACAAGCATGGGGACATGCTTGATGATAAGCAAGGGAGAGATGTTGGGCCTTAGTTTTGGTCTTATTTTGCTCAAAGAAACTTACTAATCCATCTATTTTCCATCCATTTTTCATTCATTTATTCCATTTTGACATATATTTGATATCTATTCAGGTATTTAATTTTAATTTTTCAAATTCTAAAGTTTTTATGAAAGTTTGGTTTTTAGTGCAAAATTGGCAGATTCAGAAATTCCCGTAATAGCTCTATGGTAGATGTGGTTGCAGGACACTTGGGCACGAATTGAATGCATGGATGGAAATCTTGGCAACTAGGACTAAGCCACCTATGCTTAGTTCGAACAGAACAAGCTTTATTAGGCCCATTTAGTTCTAGTCAATCATGACTAGTCATTCAGAAATCCCATAGAAATAGGGCAGTTTTGAGATTCTATGGGATTGGCCATATTTCTTGGGATAAGAATAATGAATTAGACTTAGATAGGTGGATGAGAAGTAGATGGGTTTGTTTGAGTAAAAATAGATCAGTTTGTTCATGAGACTTCTTATTTAAAGCCAAAGCTTTGATGGCTTATGTATTAGGATTATTATTGACTTATATACTTTTATATTGTGACAATTTTGGATTGAGAAGTTAATTTGAAGACTTGTGCTGTTATCATTTTGCTGTTCAATGTTATGGATGTGTGACTGAAGTTAAGCTTCTGAGATCATTTATCAAGTGTGCAAGGCAAGGGTGGAAGGGCCCCCATTCCAAGCTAAGTACACTTTCTTGTTAACTAGTTTTATTTCCTTGTAATTTGATGATTGTAGAACTGGTTTTTCAAAGCTTTATTTCAGATTGCTTCATGGTTCATGAATAATGATTGATGTCATTAGTTTATAGCTTATTCATCACTTTATCAAGTTGGAAAAACAGATGTATCAAGTTGAGCATCCCTTCTATGAAAATGATGAATTAAAATTGGTTTCTTTTGTTTGTGTGCAAGTAGTTTCTTGTTGAGATTTTTGATATTAAGATGAATGAATTATAATGGAATACTTTACATGTCTCTTAAGTTAATAGCTTCTTTCATTAATAATTTATCCATCTTAATTTCTTGGTTTTAATCTCTGATTCATTAAGTGGTAATTGAGGTGAAAGCGGATTTCTTGAGTCAAGAACCATTTCAATATTATTCCTCTTTTTAAACTAATTGAGTTAGAGTTATAGAATGTATTACTTTCAGCTTTTTTTGAATAGCTTATCTTTCAAGGTTGATTATATCTGATCTTCACATATAGTGAACTTGCCTCAAAGCATAAACAACCCGGATTGATAATAAATAATTGTGTTAGTTTAGGTACATAAATTAGCTCAACAATAACTATAATTACATCCAGTATTAATCAAAATATAAATATCTTGATCACAAAGCTTACCGTCCATATAAATTATAGATTTTTTATGATATGTCTCCTTTTTATCCAAAACTGCATAGATATGAGGAATACTGTGACCAAAATCCCCAACTATTTGCGCCTCCTGAGTGTTATAGATTTGAGGCCTACCTCCTTGGTACAAGGGAAAATCCTTCTTATGATGATCTTTGCAAAATATCCAACACTGCAGGGGTGATCTACTACCACCTCTAATATTCTTCTCTACAGGATGCAACACATGTCCCTTCTCAACTGGATTAAATTTCTTGTAAGGAGAAACATTTTATTTCTCACCTACATATTGAGGTCTTCCCGCTTCGATTCACGTTTTCATTTTATTTTATCATTCCTTTTCAAGTCGCATTTAGGCTCAAATTTTATTTTTAACTGCTAATAACAATGCTTCAATTTCTGGATGGATTCCTCTAATGATATAGCCTCATAAAACTCATTCTGGTCTCTGTATGCTGCTGGGAATACACTATTGCATATTTGAATCTTAGCCTTCTCCTACATGAGATATGACACATACCTCAACAGCTCCAAGAATCTGCTAGTATACTCATCATCTGTCATAGAGCCTATATGTTTCTCATAAAACTCCTTAGCTCTCTCATCATAGTACCTCTTCTATAGATACTTATTCTTTAAGATCCTCTCGAAGTCATCCCAACTAAATTCTTCTTCCAGAATTCACTTTATATTATTCAAATCTTCCCACCAGATATCTGCCTTCTGTTTAAGACTGAAGGTGACTATCTTGGATTTCATGTTCTATGAATAGTTATGCAATATGAATAATTTATTCATTCCAAGAAACCATCTTCTAACTTCTTCATCTCTCCAACAAATGTAGCAGGCTTCACTTTCTTGAACTCCTCGGGTAAATACATCCTCCTCCTATAAGGAAGATGATGGTGATGATTGTGATGATGTCTCCTAGATGAGGAAATATACTGATGCCTATACATACAAGTCCTCTTGTCAGGTGTATGTAGTGATTTTCCACCTCTAACTGTGTACCCTTTGTTATCACTCAGATTGAACCTCAAGATGAGAAAGGCAATTCCAAGGTAACCTCAAACCATGCTTAGCCAAGTAGCTAGCCCTACTAGGCTAGGAGAGGGTTCTCTCCGTATAGATCACAGTCAAAGTGACTGCAGAAAGAAGATATTAGGCTAGGTATAGTAACTCAGGGTTTTGATTTTGATTGTGTAAGGTTTTGCTGGATCAGGAGGAGTCAAACAGCTAGGGAAAGGAAATTAGGTCAAAATTCACAGGGTGTTCTAAGGGGAAAGGTAGGTAGAATGTTTGAAATTTAAAGGATTATTATGGTGAGATGAATAGAATGGTGAGGAGTTAGAAAGATCATATGAGATGAATTCTCCCTAAACTGAATAAAATAGACAAATTATGCAAAATTCCCCAAAACAAAGCATGAAAACATGAATTCTACCTTTCAACTTGAAATTAAGCATATCATAGACATAAAAATGGTTTATGAGCTTAAAATACATTCATAAAAATGATCACAAAGAAAAAAATATGTCAAACCATTCATACCACATGGATCCCAAAGAAATAGCTGCAAATTTATCATTAATGTCCAGGCCAAATTGATACAAAATTGTGTCCTTGTGATGCCAAAGCTCCAAGTGAGTCCAATCATTACAATGACTGAGAAAATACATCATATAGACCTCAAAACCACTCTTCCTAGCCTCGGGGTAGTCGAATCCATGAGATAGGGATCAGTTTCACCTACTCCCAAACAAGAATCTGAAGACTAGGAAAACTCAATAATTTTCCTCTAAAAGAGAGGAAACTGATTCATTTGACCTTTAGTGGACTCATTTGATGTATCTACCATAGATAACAATAAAAAAATGGCATTTACATTTATCTTTACCTTTTACATCAATAATTTCTCATTTCCCAATATAAAGTGTCAAAAAGTCAAAATTTGCTGAAGATGATGAAAATGACATTTTCCTAGCAAAAGCGCAGTGCCATGACAGAAAAATAGCCTCTCTTGCAAGCAAATTTTAGAGGCCTTCCCGGTGTCACAATAAGCGCCATGATAGCACATTGGAAAGCTATCTGAGTCTAGTTTCCAAATATGCCTCCAGTTTCCAAAATGGTGCCTATCTGCCCTGTCAAAAATCACTTTTCCCAAGGCTGGTATTAGCGCAGCGCCAAGGTAAAAAAGGAGGTAGAAACATGAAAAATTGGTCGTTTTTTTCACTTTTTAGGGACCAGTTCTCCTCCAAATTTTATGAAAATTGCTGGGGTTGATGTCCTCATCATTATAAACATGATGGTGGTGACCATTGTTCCATTGGAGGCTCCAAGGAAAATCCCAGTGCAAGGGCGCTGCGTTTTTGGCAAATTTCCTGTGTGTCAAAATTGCCCAAAAAAACCAAAAAAATGCACTAAAGTGCCAAATGTGCCAAAAAATACCAAAATTGTGAGGTCACTTGCTGATCAAGGGCTTGAGGCATGAAGAGACACCTCAAAAATTATTTTTAACCTCTCCTTCTCCTTTTTCTCGGTCAAAGCTTGAATTTTTGCATGGGTCATTTGAGCTTGGCCCTTGCAATTTTATTTCTCAAGGAATAGTGCTTTTCCATTTTCCTCTGAATATCATTATACTTTTTGGACTTCTCTAACAAGCCCCCTAGATGCAAATTATCTATATCAAGCCATGACTCTCTATCTCTGCTAATCTCAAGGGCAAGCAACTCACTTGGAGTGAGCTACTCTACCAACTCAGCTTCTCTCTGTCTCTCATAGGCTAGAGCTCTCTTTAGATCTATTTTATTTGGTGTTTGTCTTGGAGGTTGATCCTCCTCATCATCAATCTCACCAAATCTGTCCAAGTTCTCCTCCAACAAGGCTTTAGCCCTTTCTACCTCTTTCTTTGCTTTCATGGTCCTGACCTCATCAATGATTTGCTTCGTTTTCAGTTGCTGATTTTCTTGCTCAAGAAAATCAATCACATATTGTGCTCTGTCAAGCTTACCTTGAAGTTCAATAATCTTTGCCTCTTTTCTTCAAATTACTGCACTGGTGACTCTATCCTCATCCTCCTCATCAAGTTCAATCAGCTGAAACTCCTGCTCTGTTTCGTTTTTATCCTCCTGCTCCTTAATGATTGGCTCTTTAGTATTTTATTTTCCCTTGTCCACCTGTTTTGCTGATGAAGAAGGCATGGCCCCTTTCACTCCAAGTGAAGCAAACACATGCTTGTGGCCTCTCTGATAGGTCTTGGGAAATGGCTAAACATCAGTCACATTAGCCTAAGTTGCCTCAATGTCCTTTTCACTGCTTGATGCTTCAGTATCATGATGTGATGATGGTGAAGGATTATGGAAAGGTGAAGAAGTAGGATCAACATGAGGTGAATGCATATGACTAGGTGATGATGTATGAGCAACAAGATGAGATGGAGAAGTGGATATGGGAGGATGAGATAATGAAGGGATGCTTTGCTCATGATGACTAGGTGGGGTAGTGAAAATTTAATTTGCAATGAATGTGTCCCATGAAATTTTCTTCTGCTCAAGCTGATGCATGACTACCATCTTAATGAGGGAATGGTGAAAAATAATTTGCATTTGATGATTATAATGCCTCCTTTGTACAATATATGCCATCCTGTCAATGCTTTGGGAGAGATAGTAAGGTATATGAAGCATTCTAACTCTAGTGAAGTGCACGAGGAGTCGGATATGGTATGAATAGAGTCAAGAAAACCTCCCCTCACAAGTGAAGTACTTCATGATTATTTTCATCATGGCGACATACTGGTCAAGGAGATGAGAGAAATATAATTTTTTTTTCTTATCATCATTATATCTACATTTTAGATATGGTTCATAATATCTCAAATCAAGGTTTACCTTTTTAAACCATTTCTCTCCCACATTACGGATCCCTATAGTAGCTGAAATGGAATTAGTGGACATGGTAAAAGTGACCCCAGCAAGAGTGACCTGCCTATCATGAAGATTTGAGATGAACAACCTTGTCAATATAGAGTGATACTGAATCTGCCGCACCCTCTCACAAAACTCAAAGCAACCAACATGTTTAAAACAAGACACGGTGAGAGGAGAGGTCATGAGTTCCTTTGTGGTTATTGGTTCATATTTGTTAATTTTCCCTCCTTTCTGATCACTTTTCTTTGGTGTTTGTTCCTCACTAACACCTTTGTCCTCCTCTTCAGACATCTTGAGCTTGAAGGCTTTAAAACCCTAGGGATGAGGTAGATGGGGATAGGGAGTGAAAATAGGTCTAGGGAATAGGGATAGGATTATAAAAATTTAGGTGGATGAGGGTACGAGTTATTGAACTCAGGGAGGTGATAGGGGATCAAAATGTTTAAGGGATTAAAATTTTATTACAGGGTTGATAGGGCTTCCTAGGAAATTGAGATGCTTAGAACTTAGGGTTTAGGGGAAAAGGGATTTATGGAAAGGGATATGGTGCTATAGGGAAGGAGTAGGGTTTATAGTGATGTAGGAAGAGAATGTGAGGTTTATGGGTGCAAAATTTGGGAAAAAAGAATGAATCTAGGGTTTGTAGCCTGACCAACTTCCAAATTTCACATAGAAACCAAAAACACCATGAAATTCCTCTTAAGGACTGCAAGGAGGTGAAATTTTCATATTACTTACTTGTCAAAGATGTTGAGAATATTTTCTAAAGATTTTAGGCAATTTGGATGAGTTTCGAAGCTTAGGGAGCGAACTAGACATTAGCACAACGCTCAAACATTAGCGCAACACCACTGGGGATTAGTGCAGTGCCAATGTAATTTACTTTGTTGTTTTTGGGCATTAGCACAGTGCCACTGGGGATTAACACAACGCTTGGAAAAAAACACAACGCCAAGGTGAAAAAATGCAGCGCCTTGAAATTTTGACCCAAACTGCTCAGAAAACTCAAATTTTCTCCTTTGCTGAAGACTCTTGATGGCTGAAAGGCAACAATGAATTGTTTTGAGGTGCTTGATAGGATTTATACCTTTAGTGGTTTTGAAATTTAATTTAAATTACCCACTTTTCTAATGTTCACTTTTCCTCTTTGACACTCATACTCTTTTTTCTTTGTTACTTTTGGCATTGCAGGCTTGATCAGCATGGAGTTTGGATTTCGTTGCTCACTTGGGCCGGACATGATTGCATTTTGATAGCTCAAGATTGCATTTATTACATATGAAAACATGAAATTACATTTGGACAAATAAAAATAAATCACATTTTGATATAAAAATCATTAAACTGAAAAAATACAACTTTGAAAGTATAATAAATACATAATGGTGATATTATTTAGTCCCTCTAATATACGTGTTGAAGTCATCTAAATGAAGAAGTGACCTTGAGAAATTCAAAACCCTAATGACCTAATGGGACTTCTTTTGTGACCTAAATTTTGAATGAGATTTTGAATTTAAAGACTTCCAAGTGAACAGATAATTTCCACAGGTGTTATTATGCTCAAGGAGACACGAGAATGAGTCAGCCAATATGATTTTCTGAGGGAGAATGAAGCTTATTTGACAAGGATAACCACCAGTAGAACAATTTTATGCCATACCTAATGGAATGATGAAAAATTTATTCAGAATGGGACACCTAAGATGCACATGCAAATGTTTTTTTATCCCTGGTGGAAGTATGCAAATATAGACACTAACATTGGCCTCATTGGGGATGGCAGCTCCTTCGAGGTGTCAAGAACACCATATACCAAGTGCCTAAACATTGGGTAAATACGGTCAAACAATTCAAAAGACTGTTGATTATTAAACTGACTCAAAAACCATTTAAAACGATTGGGAACTAACTCAAAAACTAACTCTGACACTAACTCAAAAATAACTCCAAAATTTTTGTAAAAAACAGAAAATCAACAAGCTTTATAGCCTTCACTTCAAGCCCCAAGCCTAGATGATTGTCTACTCCAAACCTTGTAGAAAATATAAACTGGTATTTACAATGAAAGTGAAACATTCTCTCATAAGTTGCATCAGAAATAATAATGTTTCAAGAGCCTACCATTGACTGGTCCTCCTGAACATTCCTATTCATTCATCACTTTCTGTAAATAGGCATTCTGTCCTCGATAAGCTAAGATCTTGTAGGGTCCTTTCCAAAGATTTTCAAACTTCCTGTGCTTACCTTTATCTTCATTTCTTGCATCCCACAGCAGCACTACATCCTCCAACTAAAATTTATCTTCCTTGGTTTTGCGATCATAAATATTTTTGATTTTCTCCTGAAGCTTAGAAGTGGTTTGAGAAACTTCCAACCTTGTTTGCTGAAGGTGAATCATTTGATTGATTCGACATTTCATATAATCTTCCTCACTATTTTCTTCCTGCAATAATCTCATAACTGGAACAACAAGTGATGTAGGAAACACTGTATCTGTACCATAAACCAATTCAAAGGGTGACATACCTATAGACTTCTTAGTTCTCACTCGGTCTACCCACAAAGCATTGGTAACATTCCTATGCCAATTTTTCTTATTCGCCTCTAAAATTTTCTTAATGATATTAAAAAAATATTTATTAGAGGACTCAACTAATCCATTGCCTTGTGGATAATATGTTGTGGAATGGCCCAACCTGATATTATACTTGTGACAAAACTCAATCATATTCTTTGAATTGAATGTTGTAGCATTATCTGTAATAGTATTGTGAGGACAACCAAAACGAGAGAAACTATTGGATTCTAAAAACTGAATAATTACTGTGTCCGTAGCTTGTCTTGTAGGAATAGCCTCGATCCACTTGGTGAAGTAGTCAGTCATTCTTAGAATCCATTTGTGATGTGTCGATGATGTGGGATGAATTTCCCCAATAAAATCAAGCCCCCAGTATTGAAAAGGAGCATCTACTGCAATAGGCTTTAGTGGAAGAGGAAGGAGTTTCCTTTTTCCCTGAAAAACTTGACATTCATGACAGTTTGTGACTGTTTTGTACAAACCTGAAAATAAATTTGGCCAATAATAATCTACTCTCAAAACATTGTTTGCTGTTGTTTTCCAAAAAAAATGGCCTCCACAATCTCCCCTATGGAAGTCATCCATTACTTGCTTAGCTTCATCTTCAACTAGACAATTCAAAATAACACCTCCTAGATCTTTCCAATAAAGGGCACTACCTAGAATGCAGTATTTAGTAGATTTCAATTTCAAAGACCTACCCTGAATTTTTGACATTCCAGGAGGAGGAAATAAGTGCTGAAGAACATACACTATATCAGAATACCATGGTGAAGTGAGAAACATTTATGATACTTGTATTAGAGCGCCATATTCTTCATAATATGACATTGCTGCAATCAAGTTTATGTCTAGAGCATGTAAATTGGATTCAGCCATTAACTTGGCTAATCCCTATCCCTTGATCAGTTTGGTGGGCCTGATCTTGAGATCATACTCTAGCATCGTTGCTATCCATTTACCTCTCCGACCTTCAGGACCAGTCTGTGTGAGAACCTCTTTTACTGCTGCATTTGGAACATAGGCTATAGTATGTGAATGTAGAATATAAATCCAAAAATGTTTCAAAGCTTTGATTAAGGCTAAATCTTGTTTATCAATAATGTTATAATGAAGAGAAGCATCTATAATGGCTCGATTGAAGAAAGCAATAGGCTATTCAACTTGATCCTTCTTTTGCATCAAAACCGCAGCCAAGGTGTGCTCGGATGCAAATGAAAATATTATGAAATCACTAATATAATCTGGACTAACCAAAACGGGGGCTATGGTTAAAGCAAGCTTTACCAAGTTGAAATATTTCATAGCATTAGTGGTCCATTTTACACTACTTTCCTTCTTCAACATATTAGTCATTTCACGCAAATGCTCAGCCAAATTAGGAACAAATCTGCGTAAGAAGTTCACCTTACCATTGAAAGCTTGTATCTCTTTTTTATTCTGCAGAAAATCTATCTTTTGAATCGCTTCTACTTTGGAAGGATCAATGCGAATTCCATCTTTGGAAATTATGTGACCAAGAATTTTTCCTTCCTCCATGGAAAAAAGACTCTTCTTCAGATTCAGAGAAATTCTGAACTCCCTGCATTTCTGAAAAAAATTCTCAAATGATACAAATGATGATCATCAGAAGCAGAAAAAGCTGTCAAATCATCTAGATACACCACTAAGAAAACATATTTCTCATTAGCAAAGGCTATATCCATAGCCCGCTGAAAATTAGCCCCTGCATTCTTGAGTCCAAATGGCATTTTGACATATTGAAAAGTCCCCCAAGTTGTTGTGAAAGCAATTTTAACTTGGTCTTCTTCATGTACCAAAATATGATTATAACCTGAATAACCGTCAAGCAGTGACATCCGTGATGCTCCAACTACCCTTTGCAAAACATGGTCCATCTTAGGAAGGGGGTAATTATCCTTTAAAGATACCTTATTCAAATTCCGAAAATAAATGCATAACCTTACCTCTCCAATATTTTTCCTTACCGAAACCAAATTTGAAATCTAATAAAAAAAACTAATTGGAACAATGATACCTGAGTTGTACAATCAATTTACCTCTTTTTCAATGGATGGCAACAATCTTGGATTTATCCTTCTCAACTTCTGTCTGAAGGGTTTTTGGTCCGGCTTAATGGGAATAGTGTGCTGAATAATATTCTTGTCATAGATATTCAAAGATGCATAATCCCATGCAAAAATATCATAAAATTCAGACAAAAAATTGATGTACTTATCTTTTGCCTCGGGAGATAATGTCTTAGAAAACTTAACCATATTAGGCTTATCTTCTATTCCAATTTTCATGTCTTCCACACCCTTTTCTGTAGGAGTCAAGGTTGGTATTCTCGCCACATAATCCTGATCGAACAGATCTTATAAAGGTATGAGACCTCTAGGAACAATATTATCTTTTAGCTACAAAACATTCATCTGTTTGGCCTCTGTGTCTTGATCATCAACATCACAAACATCATCAATAAAAGAATATTTGAACTTTCCTTCATTATGAAAAAAGCTATTAATTTCTTTGTCATCCCAAAAAAATTTCCAGTACCTTAAATTTTTTGGAACACTAGGTCTATGTTTGACATGAATTTCGAATTTATTACTGGAGTTCATCAGAATTTTGAGATTACTTGCTACTGTAGCAAGCGAATCTGCAATGATATTTTGATTTCTTGGCACTGCTGTTAATATACTCAGGAAACATTTTTAATACATCGAAGACTGCATTCCTATAAGCTCTTATTCGCGGATGCTTTTCTTGATATTCTCCTTTCACCTGCTTTATGACAAGCTCAGAATCACCATAAACAAAAATTCTTTTTGCACCAATTTTCTTCAAAATTTTGAGACCTGTGATCAACGCTTCATACTCTGCTTCATTATTATAATAGTCAAAATCCAATTTATAAGAGCATTCTCTAACATTACTTGGAATTCCACCTGACTTACCAACATGATTTCAGATCCAAATACCAATACCTGCACCTTCCTTACCCAAAGCACCATCGAAATCCATGCTCCAAAGTCCACCTTCATCTTCAAGATGTTGAAACTTAACTATTGGTTCTGATTTACTTTGGCTGGTCACCTAATTTTTCTATTCTATACTGATTTTTTATTCTTCAAGAAGCTTTTCGGAAGAAGACACCATTTCTTTTTCCTTATCAAGAGCTGCTCTAAAACTTTCTGAAACTTCTAGAACATATTCTACCACTACTAGCTGATTATTTACATCATTCAAACCACCATAATTATACAAAATAAAATATTCTAGATCTGTATATATAGCTTGTATTGGGTGATTGATGGGATTCTCCTTACTAGTTATCATATATTTCATTTTCTTTTCCTGATACAATTTCCTCAATTGCCTGAAAACAGGAATAGTAGCATAAGAAAAGTCAAGTTGTAAAGTACCTTTGAGATTGGCTCCGCATAATCAAGACAGTAGCATGCCAAAATGAGGTGGTATATCAGCCACCACCACATCCATCAAAACATTCTTGGCTGGGATTTGGTCTAAGGAAACCACTAAATCTTTGATGAGACCAATGCAACGAACTCTACCAGAATCAAATGAATACAAATCATGATATGGTCAGGTGATATCCATGCTCATATTTTCCATAATAGCCTTAGGCATCAGATTGTGAGATGCCCCGGAACCAAGCATAACATTATGAAGTATGTATTCATGAAGTCTAATGCTTAAATAAAAGGGGGAAACTTCACTCTCTTCTAATTGACCATCTATAGCTGGACCAAAAATGAGCTCGGGGTGGTCATCTTCAAAATTAACCATATCGGACAAAGGATAAAATAGCAACATTTTAGACACCTGGTGTTTGTAATGACTATTCTTTACTAATTCTATCAAAGGAATGGACACTTACAATTTAGCTATTTCATTTTCAAAATTAAAAGTTGTGATTTTATCTACCTCTTTGACAACATGATCCTTTGTTATATTTTCCTTTTTTTGAGTGTTCTTCTCTTTAGTAGCTGAGCTTGTTGATGGCAGATTGATGTTGCTATGATTTTGATTTGCATGCTTTTTACCCTTTCTCTGATTACACGAAATATCATTCTTTGACTCAACCTATTTTATTTTTTTGAATGGGATTGACAGGTACATCTCTGCTCCTTAAAGAATATTGTTTCTGCTGTGCACTCAAATAATTCATATACCCATGCTGGTAATCAACTGATTTTGTTTCCAAATCATCATCATTTTCCAAGATATAGTCCTCATCTTTTGGAGAATCCAGATTTTCAGTATACTCTTCATCTTCAGTCAGGAACATGGGCAAGCCATCTGCTGTAAAGAAATGATTTTTTTCAACCACTGGATCTTCATCATCTTCTTCTTCCACTCCTTGGACATAATTTTGCTACAACGAGGTCCTAATCTGTTGTTGTTGTTGTTGTTGTGTTGTTTGGTCAGGTGCTTTCTGCTCTCCCTACTTGATTCTAAATTGAGGCTATTGCCCTCTGAAATTTGGATTCTGGATCTGTGGTTTAGGTCTATCTGAGATGGAAAATCAGTCAACCATTCTCTCCATATTCCGAAGTAATGAATCCATTTTTTCATAAGAAGTAGATGTATCCTCTTTGATGGTCACCCTCTTTTTTGATCTCATCCTTGCTCTCTTGGCCAAAAAATTTGCTTCCACACTTACATCATTCTTTTGCATATTTGCTAAAGTTGTAGGATCACGTTCACAAAACTGATATGCCATATCAGTATCAAATCCATCAGGAAGTTTGACCAAAACCAAACCCTCTGATGGTTTCATATGTGTAGGAAGAGCATTGTACACTACATTAAATCTCACACAATAATCTTGCACAGTTTCACCAACATTCCTTTTGATGTTCTCATATTTAGACATAATTTGAAGGGAAATTTTCTTTTCTTCCCATCTTTCTACAAATTGATGATGCAAAACTTATAAGGTTTCAATAGTGGCTTCTGGTAGAGCTCTGAACCATTTTATTACTTCCCCTCCCAGACTTTGTGCAAACAACCTCATCTTCACATCCTCTATATCGATTTCATGAAGGTCAAAGAAGTCATTCATCTTATCTACGTGCCTTTGTGCTGTCATAAGCACAGTACTGCCAAAAAAAGGGAGTTTGGTTTGATGATTTGCGGGCATAGCACTCGGGTTCTGAGGGAGAACCAAGGGGGCATATCTTGTAGCCATGATGACTGGAGGTGGAGGATTTATAACAGGGATTTGGATGCCTGATGTGGGAGGATTGGTCACTGATTGAGTAATGTGAACAACAGATGAAGAAGGAGGTGGGGGAAAAGGAATATTCTGGGTAATAGTAGATGAAGTCATAGTAGAAGAAGTTGAGAGATGAGGTTTTCTTATCACCCAAGCATTTATTTGCGAAAAATAGTTCTACAGATCTTTAAGAACTTGTAAAAGTTGTGTTCCTGATTGTGACCCTGATTGAGAGTGTGAAAACAGATCTTCAATCGGAATGTGAAACAAAATGGAGGAATCAAAAACTATTTCATCGATACAACTCAAAGATTTGCTTCGGAATAAACTTTTTTCAAAGTTTACATCAAATTCAAAATCTTGCAAGTTTTCTAACTTTTCGGGGAATGAATGAGTTCTGGGAATGGAACTTCTCTCTGATTTATTTTCGAATGAACTAGAAGTCTCAACAACAGCTTTAGCTTTTCTTCTAATGTTCTGAGGATCGCTAACAATGGTGGGAGGATTCGGATCAGGGTTGGATCTGGTGTATCTTCGGGAGGCCAGTATGTCCAATTTCAACAACAAATATGCACTTTACAAATTTTTCAATTCAGCCTTTGAGTAAAATCTAAACTTATCATCCATAATTTTAAGAATTTCAATGAAAACTTATTACTGGGGTTAATATGATCTAACTCTTTTCTCCCCAGTATGGTCACCAAAATGTTATCCTGGCAATTTCGAGGTAACCTCAAACCACACTTAGCCAAGTAGCTAGCCCTACTAGGCCAGGAGAGGGCTCTCTCTGTATAGATCACAGTCAAAGTGACTACAGAAAGAATATATTAGGCTAGGTATAGTAGCTCAGGGTTTTTATTTTGATTATGTAAGGTTTTGTTGGATCAGGAGGAGTCAAACAGCTAGGGCAAGGAAATTAGGTCAAAATTCACAGGGTGTTCTAAGGGGAAAGGTAGGTAGAATGTTTGAAATTTAAAAGCTGATTATGGTGAGATGAATAGATTGGTGAGGATTTAGGAATAGCATATGAGATGAATTCTCCCTAAAATAAATAAAATAGAAAAATTATGCAAAATTCCCCAAAATAGAGCATGAAAACATGAATTTTGGCTTTCAACCTGAAATTAAGAATATCGTAGACATGAAAATGGTTTATGAGCTTACAATACATTCATAAAAATGATCACAAAGAAAAAAACTATGTCAAACCATTCATACCACATGGATCCCAAAGAAATAGCTGCAAATTTTTCATTAACGTCCAGGCCAAACTGATACAAAATTGTGTCCTTGTGATGCCAAAGCTCCAAGTGAGTCCAACCATTACAATGACTGAGAAAATACATCATATAGAACTCAAAAAAACTCTTCCTAACCTCAGGGAGTCGAATCCATGAGATAGGGATTAGTTTCACCTACTCCCAAACAAGAATCTGAAGACTAGGAAAACTCAACAATTTGCCTCTAAAAGAGAGGAAACTGAATCATTTGACCTCTAGAGGACTTATCTGATGTATCTACCCTAGATAAAAATAAAAACATGACATTTACATTTATCTTGACCTTTTACATCAAAAATTTCTCATTTCCCAAGATAAAAAGTCAAAAAGTCAAAATTTGCTGAAGATGATGAAAATGACATTTTTCTGGCAAAAGCGCAGTGCCATGACAAAAAAAATAGCCTCTCTTGCAAGCAATGTTTAGAGGCCTTCCTTGTATCCAAATCAGCTCCATGATAGCTCATTGGAAAGATCTCTGAGTCTAGTTTCCAAATATGTCTCCATTTTCCAAAATGGTGCTGATATGTCCTGTCAAGAATCACTTTTACCAAGACTGGTATTAGTGCAGGGCCAAGGTCAAAAAGGAGGCAAAAACATGAAAAATTGGTGGTTTTTTTCACTTTTGAGGGACCAGTTCACCTCCAAATTTTATAAAAATTTCTAGGGTTGATGTCCTCATCATTATAAACATGACAGTGGTGACCATTTTTCCACTGGAGGCTCCAAGTAAAATCTCACCGCCAAGGGCGCTGCGTTTTTGGAAAATTTTCTGTGTCAAAATTGCCCAAAAAACCAAAAAAATGCACTAAAGTACCAAATGTGTCAAAAATTTCCAAAATTGTGAGTTCACTTGCTTATAAAGGGCTTGAGGCATGAAGAGACACCTCAGCAAGTATGTTTAACCTCTCCTTCTCCTTTTGCTCAGTCAAAGCTTGAATTTTTGCATGGGCTCGTTTGAGCTTCGCCCTTGCAATTTTATTTCTCAAGGCATCATGCTTTGCCATTTTACTCTGAATATAATTGTCCTTTTTTTCCTTCTATAGCAATCCCTACAGATGAAAATTAGTTATATCGAGCCATGACTCTCTTTTTGTGCTAATCTCAAGGGCAAGCAACTCACTTGGAGTGAGCTGCTCTGCCAGCTCAGCTTCTCTCTGTCTCTCACGGGCTATAGATATCTTTAGCCCTATTGTCTTTGGTCTCTGTCTTGGAGGCTAATCCTCCTCATAATCAATCTTACCAAATCTTTCCAAGGCATCCTCCAACAAGGATTTATCCCTTTCTACCTCTTTCTTTGCTTTGATGGTCCTGACCTCATCAATGATTTGCTTGATTTTCAGCTGCTAATTTTCTTGCTCAAGAAAATCAATCACATATTGTGCTCTGTCAATATTAGCTTGAAGTTCACTAATATTTGCCTCTTTTCTTCTAATTACTACACTGGCGACTCTATCCTCATCCTCCTCATCAAGTTCAATCATCTGAAATTCCTGCTCTGCTTCATGTTTATCCTCCTGCTCCTCAATGATTGGCTCTTTAGCCTTTTCTTTGCCCTTGTCCACCTGTTTTGTTGATGAAGAAGGCATGGCCCCTTTCACTCCAAGTGAAGCAAACACATGCCTGTGGCCTCTCTGATAGGTCTTTGGAAATGGCTTAACATCAGTCACATTAGCCCAAGTTGCCTCAATGTCCTTTTCATTGCTTGATGCCTCAGTATCATGATGTGATGATGGTGAAGGATTATGGAAAGGTGAAGAAGTAGGATCAACATGAGGTGAATGCATATGGCTAGGTGATAATGTATGAGCAACAGGTTGATCTAAAAATGAAATTATTTTTATTGCTTTTCAAAGTATTCATTTCCATTAAATTAAGTGTGCAAAGTGTTTGTAAGGTCTTGCAAGTAAAACAAAGTGTTATTGGTAACTTTTTATGAGATTAAGTGTGAGGGAGTGTTTTTTAAATTTACTGTATAACAACTTGAATCTAAATTACACAGCAGAATAATTTCACCATAAACACAAAGCAACACGATGAGGCAGTTCACCCCTCCTGGGCTACATCTGTCGGGTGCAAGGCTCCCAATGGGCATGTCCTTGATATATCATGATGCTAAAATTGGTAATAGAGTGAGAAAAAGTCCTAAACAGACCAAACCAGCTGTGAAAATGAATTCAAAAGGCAGAAATAAGCTAAGAATGACTCTTTTTCACCTAAAACAGTGAAGTGTAGTCCAATGCAGCTCCATTTCCCCCATGGCCCTAATGGATCTCCAAGCTTCCCTAAAGAAAAAATGGCTGAACAACACCTCTGTTGGCTCTGAAACCTATCCCAATAGCTCCAAAATTCTCAGAATAGTCGAAATTGACTAAAATTTCGTCCAAAAAGGTTCAGTAACCTGAAAGTTATGATCAAAACAGTATTTGCCCAATTTTTCCAAAAAAACCTCCACTAATTTTGGGATGACTCCAGTTATCTCCACTAGTTTAGCAACTCAGCCAGATTAGGAGGTCTGCTAGTCCAAACCACCAGATGAAATTTTCAGTTAAGTTAACGTTTTAATGCAGAGTGGTCACATTGCATTTGTTATCTGCCAAAACCATCGGCATGACCGCTGGACGGTTAGTCCTTGGGCACCGCCGCTTGGTCATCTGCCTAGACGCTTGTCAAAGGGGATAGCCCCTTTAAACTCTCTGCTTGACTATTCATTTTCCAACTGGCCCATATTTAGGTGACCCAAACGTGTTCGGGTCAGGTTGTCGTCCGCCCGACCAACTCAACGCGTTCAGAAATTGCGTTCACAAATGACCTCCGCCTGACCTGATGCACGTACCATTCACCTCCACCTGACCTACTGCACGATGCTGCATTCACCGGTGACCCGTGACCGTTCAGGTCAGGTCGTGCTCGACTGACCCGAACGCATTCAGCTCGGGTTGGGGCTGTCCACTTAACCAAAATTTTCAAACAGTCAAATAACCTTTGGCCTGGGGCCACGTGGTAGCCTCCAGGTAGGCCATGTGGCACCCTTTGATAGACCCTTAAACAACCATTAAAAAATGAAATTTTCCATTGATAATTTTTTTTCTGAAGATGACATAATTTGAGTTCAAAGGTGTTGTTTTGAAGGTCATTATGAAACTTAAAACTTGAATATCTTTCACATCCGAGATTGGATTTGAGTGCCATTCACGGCGTCAGGATCACAATGATGAAAACTATCTGGTTGATCATTTTGTTATCAATTCTGAGAAATTCCAATTTTGAGCATTTTTTTCCTCTTGGACATGATCACCTGATCACACCTCCCCATTGGGTAGCTTTTGGACCCCAAAAGCCTTCAATTACCTATTAAGAAGATGAGGGTACAGGTCCCTCACCTTTTCCACCTCAATCCACTTTTCCTTACTTGGTTTGCTACCTTTAAGACCAACCCGAACATAATCAACATTTCCCCTCCTCGAAGTGCATGTCCTTCTGTCAAGGATAGCATCCTCTTTCAACTCATCCAAAAATTCTGGCGAGAAATACTCTATGGATGGCAGCTGGATGTCACTTTCATAATCAACAATTAAATGAGGTTCATACGAACGTAAATTTTCCACATTCACAACGGAATACATTTGCATATATGAAGGCAAATCTAATTGAAAAGCATTATTTCCAACTTGTTTAAGGATTTTGAATGGAAAATAACGAATAGGCTTCATATTTTTACCTTCTTCTTGCATTCTTTCCTTACTGATATGCAGCCATACCTCATCCCCTTCTTGAAAATTATGATCAACTCTGTGCTTATCATGCCTCTCCTTATACTTACCTTGAATTTTTTCAAGCTGTTCTTGAACCTGCTGATGTATGAGCTGAATTATTTCAATGAACATGCGAGCTTTGTCAATGTCACTATGCCCATCAATGGCCACATCCTTCTCAAGAATGAAATCTAAAGGTGACTTAGGCAAATACCCAAATCAAGCTTCAAAAGGTGAAGTATTTGTAGAAGAGTGCTTGGCTCGGTTGTAAGCATGCCGAATGTAATGCAAGTGCTCATCCAAAAGCTTGGGATGCTTGCTGCAATAACCTCTCAAAAGATGAACAATGGTTCTATTCACTACCTTTGTTTGGCCATCTGTTTGTGGATGGAAAGCAATACTCTTCTTCAACTTGGTGTCCATCATCTTCCATAAATTGGACCAAAAATTCCCAACAAATCTGGAATCCCTGTCACTAACAATAGAAGTAGGCAAGCCATAATGAACCCATACATGTTGAAAATATAAATCAGCAGTTTGTTCAGCAGTTATAGATTTCTTACATGGCATGAGAATACACATCTTGCTGAAACGATACAACTACTACATAAAGATAATCATGCTACTTTCTAGATAATGGTAGCCCTCCAACAAAATCCATAGAAACACTTTCCCATGGTCTAGAAGGTACCGGAAATGGCATATATAAACCAATCTTCCTATTTCTAGGCTTGCTTGTAGCACATAACGAACAACCTATAATGAAACATGAAACACTATCTACCATGCGAGGCCAATAACAATACCTCTGTAAATGTGCCACCGTTTTGCTTACCCCGAAATGTCCAGCAATAAGAGAAGAATGATCTTCTCTCATGATGCTTAGTCTCTCCCCCTGTGGTATACATAACTTGCCCATATGAAACATAAAATTATTATGCAAATGATAATCATTCTCCTCAACATGATTCCCTTCACTCAAGTTAGCATACACATCCTTAAAATCAACATATGATGCATACTATTCTATGTAGCTCTCATGTACAATAGAATCATTCTTAAGTAAATTACTAGCACTAATAATAGGCCTTGAAAGCATATCAACAACCTTATTGTAAATAACTTTATTTTACCTTATTACCAAGTGAAATTGTTGTAGGAAACCCATCCATCTGAAATGTCGTGATTGCTTCAATTTACTTTGTGACTGCAAGTACTGTAAAGGCCGATGGTCAATATGAAAAATTGTTTCTTTGCCCATCAAATAGTGTTTCCGCTTTTTGACACTTTGTACCAACGCATACAACTCCTTATCATATGTAGGATAATTCACAACAGCACCATTAAATGCCTCAAAAATAAATGCGATAGGCTTACCATGCTGTAAGAGAACTACACCCATGGCATAATCACTAGCATCAGTCTGAATCTTGAATGGATGTCTCAAGTTCGGTAATGTAAGGACTGGAGTTGAACTTATCTTCTCTTTCAAAGGCTCAAAATATTTCTTTTGCTTGCCTCCCCATTGGAAAGCATGCTTCACACTAGTCACTGCATGCATAGGAGATGCTATGGCAGAGAAGTTAGAGATAAACTTCCTCCAATACTGAGCTGCACCCAAAAAAATTCTTACTTCTGTAATGGATTTGGGAGTAGGCCAATTCACAATGGCTTCTACTTTGGAAGGATCAATTCTCAAAGCACCTCCTCCTACTATGTGTCCCAAATAAACCAAATAAGTCTTTCCAAATTCACACTTTGACATTTTAAGAAATAACTGATTTTTGTTCAAAATATCAAGTACTTTCTTAACATGCATGTCATGCTCTTCTCTAGTATTGCTGAAAATTAAGATGTCATCTAAGTAGACAATAGCAAAATCATCAAGAAAAGGATGTAAGACATCATCCATTACCCGCATGAAAGTTGCAGGTGCATTGCATAAACCAAACAGCATAACAAGCCACTCAAAGAGTCCCTGTTTGGTTTTAAATGCTCTCTTCCAAATGTCACTTTCTGCAATTCTAACTTGATGATAACCACTATGTAAGTCTAACTTAGTGAAATATTTAGCATCTTTTAGCTGATCCAACAAATCATCTATCCTTGGAAGTGGGTAAAGATTCTTTACCGTTATCTTGTTCAATTCCCTGAAGTTCACACACATGCGCCAAGTTCTGTCTTTCTTTGGAATCAACACTATCGGTGACCCACATGGCGAAGTGCTTGGTCTTATGAATCCTTTGTCCAACAATTCTTTAATTTTCCTCTTGATTTCAGCATTCTCTATGATAGACATGTGGTACATGCCGATGTTAGGAAGAGGACAATCTTGATGTAAATGGATTTCATGCTGAATCTCCCTTTTAGGAGGTAAACTTGTTAGTTCCTGAAACATCTCATGATGTGCATAAAATAAATCATATAAATCTGATTTAAGCTTGGAACCACAATTTTCAAATGACTCATGATTCATATCAACCTTGGGCTTAACCATAAGAAGTACAAAACTCCTACTAGAATTTACTAGCCTTTTTACCTGTCCCGCATTTACCATCGCTATATTTTCCTTCTTGCGATGTGCTTTGACAATGAACTCCTTGCCATATTTAAAGAGATGATACTTATTTTCATGGCGATGGAAGATCTATTTCCTGTCAAATAAGTAAGGACTTCCTAAAACAATTCCTGATATATGAAGCGGTACTACATCAAGTTCAACTATGTCAATAAAGTGTGCAGTAATGGAAAAACGTAATATGCACTTTCTTGAGACTTGTAAGTTTGCATCCTTGCATATCCACCCTAGTGGATAAGGCTTTGGATGTGGAATGGTCTCAAGTTTAAGCTGTTTGACCAAGTATTCTAATATGAGATTTGCTTGTGACCCACTGTCAAACAGTGTGTCAATTTTTGTATGTTTGGAGACTACCCTCACATGGAACAATTCAATTCTTTCTTCCTCATTTGGAGCTTGTACATGACAGTTTGAAGTACTAGTGCTTGGCTTAGTTTCATTTTCCTTTCCCTTCATACTTTTCAAACCCATGGCTGCAATTTTGGTTTCGTCACCTGAATCATCACCTAAATCTTGTGGTGTAGTTGTAGTAGCTGCAGTTTTCTTCTTTCCTTTGTTTTTGTTAAACTAAGTTCTTTTTTCAGGATGTAATTTCCAACAATTTTTCTCTTCATGGACCTCTCTTGAACAATTTTTACATATTACTTTTTCACCCTCTTGTTTGATAGATGCATTCTTTTTTCCTTTTCCCTTAAAGGTTTTATCTTTGTTCTTCCCTTTACAAGGCTTGTTTCTACCCTCATCAAAAGTGTTTTCCCCTCTAGCCTCTAAATGCGTAGCTTGTACAAAAACTTCATCTAGACTAGTAGGATTGACTATGAGGATAGTATGTTTAAGGTAGCTGTGCAAACCAGCTATATATTTCAGCAAAGTATCTTGATGTTGTAAGTCTACCCCTAATAAGAGTTCTCTTTTCCTAAACTCTTGGGTGTAGTCTTGCAAATTTTGTCGCTTAAGCTGTCTAAAGTTTTGCCAATTCATGATAGCCTTTTGTAAATGAGCTAATGGATAAAATTGATTTTTAATTGCAGTAATAAATTCAGCCCATGATAAAGTGATCTTACCATGTTTTTTAATTTCATCCTTGATCTTGGTTTCCCACCATACTAATGCTACTCCATCCATTCTCAACGAGGCTAACTGTATCTTGGTGTTGTCATCATGAAGGTTTTGTATCCTTAAATAAAATTCCAACTGTTTGATCCAATTGTCAAGTTTCTCTGCATTGACTTCACCATTAAACATAGGCAATTAAAATTTGACATCAATCTTTAAAAATGGAATTTACCAGTGGTTTTAGACTTGTGAGATGGATTCACCGAAGTTGAGGATGACGATGTAGAGGAAGAGGATGAAGATGGAGATGGTGGATCACCATTTCCTCCATGTCCTTTCTTTGACTTGTCATCACTTTTCTTTCCTCCTGAAGAACCCTCTCCTTCTTTTGTGTTTTTAGAACCTTCTCCAACAAGCCTATCATTCCTTTCTTGGTAGAGTATCCTCACCATCTCAGTCATATCCAAGAAAGATTTCTGGAATCCCCATTCGTCTTCCTTGGGATCCATCTCTTCAGGAGCTTCTCCCTCTCTTCAAGACATGCTAGAAGCTAGTTCTATGGCTCTTGGAGGTGGTTCTCTAACCCTTCTTGGTTGTGGATTAGTTTGTGCACTAACCAAGTTTCCTTCACCTCTCTTAAGTTTAAGCCTAGTATGCATCAAAACTTGCAAACAATCAACTATATCTTTGCACAAAACAAATGCTGAGTAAAACTATAGCTTCTAAGGCTCTAAAGCCAAGCTTTGATACCAACTAATATGAAAATGAAAGTATTTGTACTGCTGTTCAAAGTATTCATTTCCATTAAATTAAGTGTGCAAAGTGTTTGTAAGGTCTTGCAAGTAAAACAAAGTGTTCTTGGTAACTGTTTATGAGATTAAGTATGAGGGAGTGTTGTTTAAATTTACTGTTTAACAACTTGAATCTGAATTACACAGCAGAATAATTTCACCATAAAGACACAACAACATGATGAGGCATTTCAACCCTATTGGGCTACATCTACCGGGTCTAAGACTCCCAATGGGCATGTCCTTGATATATTATGATGCTAAAATTGGTAATATAGTGATAAAAAGGCCTAAATATACCAAACCAGCTGTGAAAATGAATTCAAAAGGCAGAATTAAGCTAATAATGACTCTGGTTTCACCTAAAATAATGAAGTGTAGTCCAATGCAGCTCCATTTCCCCCATGGCCCTGATGGTTCTCCAAGATTCCCTGAAGCCAAAATGGCCAAAAGACACCTCTACTGGCTCTGCAACTTATCCCAATAGCTCCATAATGCTCAGAATAGTCGAAATTGACTAAAATTTCGTCCAAAAAGGTTCAGTAACCTGAAAGTTATGATCAAAACAATATTTGCCCAATTTTTCCAAAAAAAATTCCACTAATTTTGGGATGACTCCAGTTATCTCCACTACTTTAGCAACTCTGTCAGATTAGGAGGTCCGCCAGTCCGAACCACTAGATGAAACTGTCAGTTAAGTTAAAGTTTAATGCAGAGTGGTCACATTGCCTTTGTTATCTGCCGAAACTGTCGGCATGACCGCCGAACGATTAGCCCCTGGGCATCACCGCTTGGTCATGTGGCTAGATGCTTATAACAGGGGCTAGCCCCTTTAAACTCTCTGCCCGACTGTTCATTTTCCAACTGACCCGTATTTAGGTGACCCAAATGCGTTTGGGTTGGGTCGTCCTCTGCTCAACCGACTCGACACGTTCAGAAATTGCATTCACGGGTGACCTCCGCCCGACCTGCTGCACGTAGCATTCACCTCTGCACGACCTGCTGCATGATTATGCATTCATCGGTGACCCATGACCATTCGGGTCGGGTCGTTCCCGACTGACCTGAACGCATTCAGCTCGGGTCGGGGCTGCCCACTTAACCAAAATTTTCAAACAGTCAAATAACCTTTGGCCTGGGGCCATGTGGTAGCCTCTGGGCAGGCCATGTGGCACCCTCTGATAGGCCCTCAAACAACCATTAAAAAATGAAATTTTCCATTGATAATTTTTTTTTGAAGATGACATAATTTGAGTTCAAAGGTGCTGTTTTGAAGGTCATTGTGCAACTTAAAACTTGAATATCTTTCACATCCAACATCAAATTTGAGTGCCATTCATGGTGCCAGGATTGAAATGAAGAACACTATCCGGTCAATTAATTTGTTACCAATTCTGAGCAGTTCCAATTTTGAGCATTTTTTCCCTCTTGGACATGATCACCTGATCACAAGCTGAGATGGAGAAGTGTATATGGGAGGATGAGATGATGAAGGGATGCTCTACTCTTGATGATTAGGCAGGGTAGTGAAAATTTCATTTGCAATGAATGTCTCCCATGAAATGTTCTTCTGCTCAAGCTGATGCATGACTACCATCTTAATGAGGGAATAGTGAAAAAGAATTTGCATTTGATGGTTATAATGCCTCCTTTGTACAATGTATAACATCTTGTCAATGCTTTGGGAGAGATAGTAAGGTATATGAAGCATTCTGACTCTAGTGAAGTGCATGAGGAGTTGGATAGGGTATGAATAGAGTCGAGAAAACCTCCCCTCACAAGTGAAGTACTTCGTGATTATTTTCATCATGGGGACATACCAGTCAAGGATATGAGAGAAAGGGAAAACAATTTTCTTATCATCCTTATATATAGGTTTGAGATATGGTTCATAATATCTTAGATCAAGGTTTAATTTTTAAACCATTTCTCTCCCACATTAGGGATCCCTGTAGCAGCTGAAATGGCATTAGTGGACATGGTAAAAGTGACCCCAGCAAGAGTGACCTGCCTATCATGAATATTTGTGATGAAAAACCTTATCAACATAGGGTGATACTGAATCTACTGCACCCTCTCACAAAACTCAAAGAAACCAACATGTTTAAAACAAGACACAGTGAGAGGAGAGGCCATGAGTTCCTTTGTGGTTATTGGTTCATATCTGTTAATTTTCCCTCCTTTGTGATCACTTTTATTTGGTGTTTGTTCCTCACTGACACCTCTGTCCTCCTCTTCAAACATCTTGAGTTTGAAGGCTTTGAAACCCTGGGGATGAGGTAGATGGGGATGGGAAGTAAAAATGGGTCTAGGGAATAGGGAAAGGGTTATAAAAATTTAGGTGGATGGGGGCAGGGGTTATTGAACTCAGGGAGGTGATAGAGGATCAAAATTTTTAAGGGATTAGGAATTAGAATTTTATTACAAGGTTGATAGGGCTTCCTAGGAAATTGAGATCCCTAGGACTTAGGGTTTAGGGGAAAAGGGATTTAGGGAAAGAGATATTGTGCTGTAGGGAAGCAGTAGGGTTTATAGTGATGTAGGAAGAGAATGTGAGGTTTATCGGTGCAAAATTTTGGAACAAAGAATGAATCTAGGGTTTGTAGCCTGACCAACTTCCAAATTTCACATAGAAACAAAAAGCACCATGAAATTCCTCTTAAAGACTGCAAGGAGGTGAAATTTTCATGTTACTTGTCAAAAGTGTTGAGAATCTTTGCTAAAGATTTGAGGCAATTTGGATGAGTTTCGAAGCTTAGGGAGAGAACTCGACATTAGCACAATGCTCAAACATTAGAGTAGCACCACTGGGGATTAGTGTAGCACCAGTGTAATTTACCCTGTGGTTTTTGGGCATTAGCACAGTGCCACTGGGGATTAGCACAACGCTTAGACAAAAATGCAGCGCCAAGGTGAAAAAATGCAGCGCCTTGAAATTTTGACCCAAATTGCTCAGAAAACTCAAATTTTCTCCTTTTCTGAAGACTCTTGATGGCTGAATGGAAACAATGACTTATTTTGCGGTGCTTGACAGGCTTTATAGCTTTAGTGGTTTTGAAATTTAATTTAAATTACTCACTTTTCTAATGTTCACTTTTCCTCTTTGACACTCATACTCTTTTTGCTTTGTTACTTTTGGCATTGCAGGCTTGATCAACATGGAGTTTGGCTTTCCTTGCTCACTTGGGCTAGAAATGATTGCATTTTGACAGCTCGGGATTGCATTTATTACATATGAAAACATGAAATTACATTTGTACAAATAAAAATAAATTACATATTGAATTTTATATCAAAATGACATTTTGATATAAAAATCATTAAACTGAAAAAATACAACTTTGAAAGTATAATAAATACATCATGATGGTCTTATTTAGTCCCTCTCATATACGTGTTGACCTCATCTAAATGAAGGAGTGACCTTGAGAAATGAAAAACCTTAATGACCTAATGGGACTTCCTTTGTGACCTGACTTTTGAATGAGGTTTTGACTTTAAAGACTTCCAAGTGAACAAAGCATTTCCATAGGTGTTATTATGCTCAAGGAGACACGAGAATGAGTCAGCCAATATGATCTTCTGAGGGAGAATGAAGCTTATTTGGCAAGGAAAACCACCAGTGGAACAATTTTATGTCATGACCTAATGGAATGATGAAAAATTTATTCATAATGGGACACCTAAGATGCACATGCAAATGTGTTATGATCCCTGGTGGAAGTTTGAAAATACTGACACTAACACCCTTTATCCAACCTGTATCCAGACCGAGATCTACTACCACAGGATCCATTAGTTTTCTCTTCCAACTCTTGACTGATTCTCATTTGTCCTTGTTTCTACAACTCTAGCAAGATCTGAAGAATTGATGCATTAACCTTTACCTGCTTCTCCTAAGCCATTGAAAGTGTTTCTTGAGCCTCAACCAACCTGTCATTGTATTATTTGTAACTTCTAAAATTTTCCCTCAACCTCCTCAATATATCTGCTATACCAGGAGAATAATCTTCTCCTTATTACACAATTGATTTGTAGGAAGTGTCACGGGAACTGTATTCTACCATTTTTCTTGTCATATTTGATTCTATTCTTCCTCCAAGTAATGCATGTCATATAAATCAAATAGATACCAAAATCAAATCCAAACGTTAGTGATATTCAGGGGAGGTTTATTTCATCTATAAGATCAGTCCACATTAGCATGTACATGTATAATCATAACCATATTCATGTAATAATATAACATCATGATAACATCATACATGACCATATCAACTATATACCATGATCCCATGCATAACAACCATAACCTTGACAACATCAAAACTTACTCAAAGAGAGTGAAACCATGCTCTGATACCACCCCGTGGTATCAGATATGACCTAAAGAAAGAGTAATTGACTTTGATACCACCCTCTAACATGCCTCCTCTCACATCTACCGACTTTCGCTGGCTTACCTAGAGTAAACATGAGATGAGGGGCTACTGTGATATGACTCAACATCCTAGATGACCTGAAGTAAATGGAGTTGACACAAAAAGACCTTATTGACTTCCCTTAGGTGTCATAGGACCTCCAAGAGTAACCCAACCCCTCGAGGTGTCCAACCCCTATTGAAACTCACCTTTTCCCTGACCTATACCCCCAATCGCTCCGTTGCCAAGGCGTCCATATGACTATGGGTTCCAAGTTTCTCCCATAGGCCTGCATCAATGCGACTGTATTAGGTCCCTATATTACTAATGTAGTCCTTATTGTTGTTAGTGTAGCCCCCTTATTGTTATTGTTGTATCCCTGTAGTCCCCAAATTATTAGTATTGTGCCCCATAAATGCCCACTATTGTTATTGTTGTCCCCTTACATTATTATTTTTAGGCCGACTAGGATTATATCATGACCCCATGGACTCCTATATGTAGAAAGGAGGTTTTCCATTTGAATCATCCAATAATTATTCATTTATGTAATTTAAAGGAGTTTTCCCCTTCGAATAGGATGATTTCAAAGGCATTCATCTCTCTTTTATTCTATTTTGTAAGTTTGGTATCAGAGCTTTGGATTCTAGGGTTTTGCTGCTTCAAAGAGGTCATCATGGAATTTTCATTGTAACAGTTTTTATAAGAAGGTTCAGAAGATAAAAAAAAACCCATTTGCGAAGCAATCTTGAGGAACATTGTGAAAATATTTCAGATTTTGGTTCACAATATTTTTGGAGATATCATCTGTAGATGTTAGGGTTTTGTGAAGGCTCCCAAATTTCATCTCAAAGAGGTGACCTTGGGAAATTCATCATAACTCTCTCTCTGAGCATCAGATTGTAATTCTATAAAAAATAAGTGAAAGTAAACCAACTGTAATTTCTTATGTGTCAATGCCAGAGCCGAAGGAGGAAACAATGGCACGTGGAACACCATACAAGTTTGCTCTACTGAATTAGTCCATAGTTAGGTCATTGTGGGAGATTGGGAATAAATTTGTCTTGAAGAATCCAAATTGGGTCAGACCTATGGAATTGGAAAGAAGATTCAGAGGGATACTAAAGGACCTAAGATACAATCTTGGGGATCCGAAATTATGAAGATAAATTAGTTTCAATATCGAGCTCCTTAAAAGCAAGAAAAATGTGTGTATATATATATATAGATATATATATATATTGCATAAGTATTGTTTGTTTTAAGTGATTCCAAGGGGGGTCATAGGGGGAGCGGCAGCGGGCCGGGAAAATTTTTTTGGACCTTATTTTTCGGTGGGCAGACCTGCCCATGGTTTTGTACATGGGTTTGCACCTAATTTTGGGGCATGATGGTTTTCAGCCCCTAGTATTTTGTAGATTCGGTCAAGGGAACTATGGTTATGTTCTAATCTAGGGTTAATGGATTGGGATTTATATATGATTCAGCATGTATATATATGTGTTGTAACACTAAAAGTAATATAATGAAAAATCAAGCTAGTCGTCCCGATTTGGGATCCAGGGGAAAATCTTTGTGTATATCTGTTTTATGTTTTATGCTCTCGCTATTGTTTCTTTTTTGTTTTTAAGATTCGTTTGTAGATAATTTCTATACAGGGTTAAAACCTACATATACCCAACACCTGAATTTCAAATGATGGTTGAAAATGGAGGAACTATAAATTTCTCTTAGGTGCTAATGTTATACTAGGAGTACAATGGTCACAATATTTGGGGACAATAGATTTTAATTTTCAAGAACTTTTCTTCAATTTTTTTCTGGAAGGAAATGAAGTTGAATTATGGGGTATCACAGGGAAGCCAGGAAAGGTAATAAGCTCTAATTTAATGAAAAATCTTCTAAATAAAGAACAATGAGGAATAGTTACACAATTATGCTCACTAGAAGTTCCAACATCAAAATCATCTATTTGTCCATATCTATAAATAGTCTTGGACAATCATTCCAAGGTGTTTGAAACTAATAAAGGATTCCCACCTATTCATGATCATGATCATGATATTCATTTGATTCCTGGAAGTGTTCCTCCAAACATCAGACCTTACAGATAACCTTATGTCCAAGAGAGAGAAGTTGACCGTATCATTGCAGAAATGTTAGAGGCTCATATAATTCAACCTAGTCAAAGTCCTTTCTCTTCTCATGTAGTACTGGTGCACAAGAAGGATGGATCATGGTGCATGTGTCCGGATTATAGGGAGTTAAATAAGACCACTATTAAAGATAAATTTCTCATTCCCATGATTGATGAATTATTGGATGAATTACATGGAGAAATTTATTTTACCAAGCTGGATCTCAGTTCAGGATATCATCAAATTAGAATGAAGATTGAAGATATTCCCAAAACATCATTTTGAACTCATGAAGTTTTGGTCATGCATTTTGGCCTTACCAATGCACCTTCTACATTTAAAGGGTTGATGAATTCCATTTTCAAACCCTTCCTTACAAAATTTGTGTTAGTATTTTTTGATGATATACTAATCTACAACAAGTCTTGGAAGGATCATGTTAAACATGTTGACAAGGTGCTCAAACTATTGGAGGAGAAACAATTATATGAAAAAACCTCCAAATGTTTCTTTGGACTACAAGAGGTGGAATATTTGGGTCATATTTTATCTCAGCAGAGTATTAAGGTAGACCCTAAAAAATTTAAATCCATTAAGGAATGGAAATTCCCCACAACCATAAAGAAGTTGCAAGGATTTCTCGGGTTAACAGGGTATTATCGCAAGTTTGTTAAGAGTTATGGGAGAATAGAAGCACCTCTAACAAAATTATTAATGAAAGATGCATTTTAATGGACTCCTGAAGCAACTAAGGCCTTTGAACATTTTAAAGAGGCAATGTGCCAAGCACCAGTCTTAGCTATGATAGGCTTCACAAAAACCTTTATTGTGGAATGTGATGCCTCAGGATATGGAATTGGTGCTGTTTTAATGCAAGAAGGAAGACTCATTGCTTTTGAAAGTCATCCAATCAAAGGAAATTATTTATAGAAATCTATTTATGAGAAGGAAATGTTGGAAATATTGCATGCAATAAAGAAATCGTGACCTTACCTAATGGGAAGACACTTCAAGGTAAAAAATGATCATGATAGTCTTAAATAATTTTTGGAACAAAGACTATATTAAAAAAAATAGCAAAAATGGGTCAGAAAGATGTTGGGTTATGAATTTGAAATCATCTACAAAAAAGGGAAGCTAAATGTTGTTGTAGATGCACTCGCAAGAAAGGACGAGGAGGTGGATGCATTACTTTGTTCCATTTCTATTATCCAACGAGAATGGATAACTGAAGCAAGGGAGGAATGGAAGAATGATGAAGAAGTGTGGACACTCATTCAAAAGTTGCAGCAAGGTCTGAGTAAATCTGATACATTTAGTTGGAAAAATGATTCCTTATGGTACAAATATCGATTATATCTTTGTAATAATTCCCAACTAAAAAAAAATATTATTTTGGAATTGCACACCTCTCCCCAAGGAGGACACTCAAGATTTTCAAAAACTTACCACAAGGTGAAGAAGGAATTTTTTTGGGATGGCCTTAAATCTGATATTCAAAATTTTGTGGCAGAATTTTTAGTTTTCCAGCAAAATAAAGTTGAGAAAATTAAGACCCCAGGTCTACTACAATCTTGATCCATTCTAGGTCAACACTGGGAGGAGGTTTCAATGGATTTTATCACATGTTTACCTAAGTCCGAAGGAAAGAGTGTCATCATGGTGGTAGTTGATAGACTTACCAAGTATGCACACTTTTGTTCATTATCTCATCCATTTAAAGTAAGTACAATTGCTACTGTATTTATGGAAACAATTCAAAATCTACGTGGAAACCCAAATATTATTGTAAGTGACAGAGATCCCATTTTCACTGGAAATTTTTGGATGAAATTATTTTCTTGTTTGGGTACTCAAATAGCTTATATCTCATCTTATCATCCTCGATTCGATGGGAAAACTGAGATACTGAACAAGTTTTTGGAATGATATATTCATTTTTTTGTATTTGATAAAACAAACACAATGGGTTAAGTGGTTAGCTCTGGTTGAATGGTGGTATAACACTTCCTTCCATACTGCAGCAAAAATGACCCCATTTATGGCACTTTATGGATATCATCCATCGTCCATCACATCATCTTTAATAGAAAATTATAAGGTTCAAGTAGTGGAAGATCACATCGAGCATCAACAACAAGTTTTATAACTCTTAAAGGATAACCTAAATTTGGCACAAAATCGAATGAAACAACAACCAAATCAATATCACAATGAGAGAAGTTTTGATGTAGGAGGCTGGGTATTTTTACGGCTACAACCATACAAAAAAATGTCCCTCAAGCAAGATAAGAAGGATAATAAATTATTGCCAAAGTACTATGGTCCTTACAAGGTGTTGCAAAACATTGGTACTATGGCATAAAAATTGGAGCTTCCTGATTCTTCCCTAGTACACCAAATTTTCCATGTTTCATGCTTAAATAAGGTTATAGGTGACAAAATTACAGTTCAAACAATATTTCCATAGCTTGATGAGGAAGGAAAAATCATATTGGAACCTGAAGTAGTCACGGAAATAAGAACTCGGCAGTTATGAAATCGATCAATTTCAAAGTATCTCATCAAGTGGAAAAACATAACCACTGAAGATTCCACATGGTAGGATGGTAATTTTATACAAAAGCATCCAGAACTACTGAATTATTGAGGACAACATGTTTTTAAAGGAGAGGGGCATGTTAGGTCCCTATATTAATAGTGTAGTCTCTTATTATTGTTAGTGTAGCCTCGTTATTGTTATTGTTGTACCCTTGCAGTCCTCGTATTTTTATTATTGTGCCCCATAAAAGCTCACTATAGTTATTTTTGTGCCCTTACATTATTATTTTTAGGTTGAATAGGATTATATTGTGACTCCATGGACTCCTATATATATAAAGGAGGTTTTTTCATTTGAATCATCCAAGAATTTTTCATTTATGTAATTTAAAGGAGGTTTCCCCCTCAAAGAGACTGATTCTAAGGTGTTGATCTCTCTTTTATTTTATTTTGTAATTTGGTTTCATAAAAGACTATGGCATTTTCTTCCAGTGTTGTGGAAGCGACTGTGATAATTAAGGTTATTTTCCAAGGACGAGGCTTAACCTTTGCCCAGAAAGCTATGAAACATACATAACTCATAAATAGCATGAAGGAAATGCTTCTAAACTGAAAAATTGAACCAAGACTTGACCTGACCATCCCTAACAAAGATTGACATTTTGTTAAAAACTTGGTAGATATGAAACCTACAGGTCATGAATGCAAATCTGAACATAAGGGACTAAAAATTATCTAATGTTTAACAATAAGGGTCACTACCTTCTCTCTTTAGTTTTCTTAACACCAATTATGTCTTGCACACATTCTTTATTCAATTATAAGTGAAAACAAGAAAAGATCCCTGACTAAGATCTATTATAAAACCATGCTTATAACCAGATAAGTAAAAATAAAAGAAAAAAACATTAAAGAGACATAATAACCAATACATTTCCTTACCAAAATAAAGAGAAACTTAGATTGTATTAACCATAGGAAAATACCAACCAATTTTGGGACTTCTACATTCCACCTGACCGTAGATTGGATGAGGAAAACCTCTCTTCACCCAATAACCCCCATGCCATATTCCAAGCATGAATGTGGAATCTCATGGGATAAACCAATGTAAAGACATCCAAGGGAATCCAGAGGTTAAACCACCTCACTCTCTCCATACCATGATCACACCTAAACTACTACCGAAATCACAAAACTGAACTGAGCTTGGATGCCTCAGGATTTCATCACCATCCTTGAGGAGTTTTCATGTCTCCACCCTCAATATTTACCATTTATTACTCCATTACCACTCAAGGGATTCCTAGGACTTTGGAAATTTTCTTAGACCACCTCACTGTAGATTTGGAAACCATCTGGGAATCTAAAGCTCAAACTAAGAAAAATCCTATCACACCATGGCTATCCATAAATGGAAAGGATAGGCTAAAATTCACCATAGAATCCCAAAAAAATCCATTCCAATGACAACAAAAGAACCATATACTAACATGTAGATACCATGCATGTCAAAACCAACCATGAAATCACACATGAAATATGTTACCTGCTAGTATTCCCGCTGAATTTGCTTGATCCTTGCCTTCCTTTTATTTGCTTGTCCTTATTTTCTTTACCTTTCCTTTCCTTTCTTGCTAACTTTATTTATCCTCTTGGTGCTTCCTCCTCTTTGAGACAAATTATAACACTAAAATGACAAAAGGCTACCAATGGATGCTCTGAGTTCTTTTATTAATGAGGCCTCTAATTTCTCCAATTTTCCACTATTTTCCTTGATTTTCCTCCTTACATGCAACCTGTGACCTTTCACCTTAATTTTATCCTAATTTTCATTATTTTCATAAATAATGTGCCAAAAATACATTTTTTCCTTTCGAAATACTTAGCCATTGTCTTTTCCAATTTCTCTTATCCATAAACACAACAAGTGATGTGCACTAGGATATTTTTCTCAACATCCAACTTGGAATAAATGTCCCTGTCCCGTGGTCTTACTTTACCTTTATTAACTTCATTATATGAAATTTTAACCTGGGGTTATTACACTTGTGGTTCACTTAGGGGAATTACCTGTTAGTATCTCTCCAACTCATAACCTCCACATGGATTGAATATGAATATGATACAAGCAATGGAAATCTATGTGTTTATAAAAGGATCAGAGTTCATTGTAGAGGAGTTAAGTGTAATAATAACATTGATTATTTCTAAAAATAAATGTGGGTAACGTTCAAATTATATCATAAAGGTATGCTTCATGATGAGGAGGAATTATGATTAAATTGTAATTATGCTAGTTAAAAAAAATCCGAATGAATTTTTTTTTTGAGTAGATTTATTCATAGATCAATATTCTATATTTGGATGAATTTATTAAGGTGGGTTACACTTTTGTGAGAAACACGCCCAAAAATTTCACTCTCCCACAAGTTTGGCCAAACTTTTCATAAGTTCGACTGAACATTTTCTGACGTTAATCGAACTTATTATGCCCTTTACATTGATAACAATGATAACCAGATATTTGGCTGAAGGTAGAGAAACCGACGTTAAAATTTCGACCAAAATAATAGTTCAGCCAAAATTTTCACTCGGCTGAACTTTTAAAAAAGTTTGGCTGGACTTTGTTTTTATAAATATAGCAGCCGACAGACCGGAAGAATATTTCTGTCATTTTATGGTTTGTGACCGTTGATGGGTTATGCTCATCCGATGTGCATCTGTGCTCATCCGCTTTGCGTCTATGCTCATCCACTCTGCGTCTATGCTCGTTTACTTTGTGTCTGTGCTCGGCCGCTTTGCATCTGTGCTCTTCCAGGTATTCTTCGAAACAAATTTTTCTTTACTCAATGTTTTCCATGCTATTTTTGTTCATGTTTTCCATGTTGTTGTTGTTCATGTTTGCCATGGTGCTGTTGTTCATGTTTCCCATGTTGTTCTATGCACAATTATATTGTACTTTCTATATGTTCTTTCCTAATATTCATATATGTAGCAAAAGATGATTTTTATTACCGATATTTACTTTTTGATCTGGCCAATAGATTATTCCAGAGAACAGAAACAAATTTTTTTGGATAGATAAAGAATTAGAAAAAAAATTTTCCAGAACTTTTTGAATAATATTTTTATATTGTTGAAAAGAAAATTACCAAAAAATTACTTATAAAATGTAAAGAAGAGTAATCATGATCACACATTATACCCATGAATTTAAATAAATTATAATATGTGTTAAAAACAAGTCATTCCACTTCAATGCATAAAATTTCCAAGAGGTATACCCAATGGAGTATCGCTGAAACACTTAGGTTGAGAAACTAAATTTTTTTGTGAAGTCAAATGAGCTATATCTAGTCAACCGATAGTTTTATTTTTTTTACATACTCTAATAGTTACTATTGTGTAAGGTAATACGAGGTACATAATCGTGGGTCTGTTTTTCATAAGAGGTAAATAAAGGCAATTTTTATTGGGTCTTATTTATGGGAAGTAATTATACTTGTTACATCTTACAAGTAAAAAATAATCATAACACTTCATATATTAAGCTATTTATTCTAAAGACTATGTTGAGCTATGTGGAGCTCCTTCATATTATTACTTAATGGACATCTGTTTTGTTTGAGCCTGGTCGAATGTTACTCATATTTAAATATTTTACATATTTTGCTATACTTTTCTTGATTGTCATAATGGTAGAAGTTAACATAAGGGGTATTTTTTTGTTCAACATTTATATCTTTTTTATAAAAAATATAATTTTTTTCTTTTTATCTATTTATTATAATAAAATAATATTATATACCGAATATTTTCACTTGTCCAACCCTGAGCTGGTTTAAAAAACTCGCTTAAATTTGACCTATCATTATCCTTCAATTCATCCTTAGTCAATTTAAATATCTCTCTTAATGCCAACCTATCCTTATTGGTTGCATACAAATTGACTATAAGAATACCATTCTCATTTGCCTCAGTCAAAGCACTTAGAGTCAGTCCATCCTTATCGGTATCAAGGAGCTCTCTTTCAGCCACCCCATCCTCATTTTCCCCAAACAAATCACATAGATCTAAAGTTTCCTCATCAACCTCAAATAACACACTTATATCCGGGATATCCTCATCCAACCCATGTGCGAGTGAAAATTATTGTGTGATGAATTCCTTAATAAATTTTAAATCATCTATTTCACTTTCACTATTGGGGAAATCCTTTGTTTCCTACTCTTTTGTGACAATCAATGATTCTTGTTCAAATTCATTCAATACAAAATCCATAATTTTTTGCAAAAATTATCAGAGGTCACTCAAAAGAGAAAAAAAAATTCATTTAGGTTAGGAAAAAAATAGAACATAAATTTATAGATCAAGCACATTAATGAAAAATGAGTAAAACATGTAGTTGTTGTTCCTTCAGTTTGCACAACTTGTCTTTAAGACTGAGAGATGTCCAAGAGGGATTTATTCCATTTTTCTGTCTTTTCCATGGTGAGTCTCTATTTGTGCTTTTGAAAGGCATTTTTATAACATTATTTGTTAATGTAATGAGGAGCCATAGGTTCAATATCATAGATGTTATGTGGAATTGTGATCTACAGATAAATCAAATTCCATAAGTGTGGTGCTAGGCACTTTGAACAACAGATGAAAGACTTTGCTAACACTTTATCTAAAATAAGAAGATACAAAAAATGATAGAAGAACCTAGTAATCCAAGCACTTCTCCTTCTCCTTTTTTTTCTTTTGTTGTCGCCTTCAATCCAACTCAGATCGCCAGATTGATTCCTCCAAACATAAACAAAGAACAACAAACATATTACAATATACAAATATCTACTTATCTTAATCACTCAAATCAATTAGATGTGAAACATATATATCATTCAAGAATCCATTGCATGAAAAATAGAAACATAAAGAGATACATATATGGGAAAATGAACAACAATATTTATTAAAGAGTAGAAGAGGCATGTTACAACTAATGATCGATTTGATGCCACTACCTCCAGCTTCATCTCAGACTCATCACATCCAACATCACACCAGCATCATATCAATACTTTCACTCTATCAAATGAGAATCCAACAACATTTCTTTACCAAAATTCTTCCTTCCCTAGCACTAGGATATGCGCTCAATTTATAGGGAAACTAATGGTAGTTTCTCAATGAATGAATTTATAAGAATAGGCAAGACATGTTCCCAAGTTTAGAGGTGTTAGATGGATACTTGGATTCAGATTTTGACACATGTGGACTCTTATAGAAGGCATTGGCCATGTATATATTCCTAGAACAATGAGAGTTCTGCTCCCAGGTGACCAACACACTCTTAAATGTCGGGAAGTGCATTGTGGTGCACCCTTGAATGGAGGATGCTACATATGCAACATAGTTAGTCCCTTTAGAGGAAGCATTGGTGAGTTCATATGTGATATAACATATACTTCAAACCTTGGAAATCTCACAATAGAAGCCATGAATGAATTGTTCTTCTCTTAGGGAATATATCAACTGAAATGTAAGGGGATGATAGACCCTATTTCATTGGTCCTAGGGATGATGTCAATTTTTACCAAGTCATAAGGAATGATGCCTAAATTGACCTATAACAGCTGCCCCCTAAAGCATGAATTTGAAATAATAATAATATTTTTGGATGAGATGTTTTACGACGTGGTGAGATGGAACTGAAGCAGAGTGGTGACCTACATCAATCTTAAAATACATTACATCATGATATTTTCATCTTGATCATGAATTGCTATGGGAGGCATTCCCATGCTCAACACATAAAGTATCTAATAACATGTACATAGTGCAGAAAGTCGTCTACATTGGAATGTTGCCAAATACATACATGCCTACAGATATAGGCCCATTTTTGGATGACGATCTGTATGTATGTTCACCGTACAGATGATGTGTACACCAATCCTGAAAGCAGAGCCTGTATGGATGAAACTAAATCCGAGGTCCTCTTATCTCGTTCACTCGATCATTCAGGTACAAGTATAGCCATGCTAATATATGATTTGTAGTTGAACATGGTAAGATATCATTTGATTACCAGCCAATGATGTGAGTTTTTAACACACGCAAGAGAACCACTATTAATGTTAATGGCTCTCAACGTACTGAAATACATTTTGCAAGGTATGAATAGATGATTTGATGTCAAATGCCAAACAAAATATTTCGGTCAAAGGTTCAGAAGCGAGGATCTTGTCGATGTTGTAACAAGCCTCATGGTACTGGAAGATGATGTTTCTAAGTAAACTTCCTAGATGATGATTTTATGTCGACAGGAAGCCACTTTATCATGAAATGAGAGTTACTAATTTTAGAGACAAATTGATACTTGATATAGAAATGTTCAGGGATGACTGTCATGAAAATGAAGGTTTATGAGTATTGCAGAAGGATGAGTATTCACTGGATGACTTCTCTTGAACACATCAGCGACACTGAGATGAGTTTTTCAGCATTAACCCAAAACCGAAGTGAAGGTATGATGAACCATATGTATGAATGAACCGTCAAGAAGATTACCCAACCCAAAAGTCACAATGATGGAGTGGAGTGTCATGTTCAAGAGCGACCTGCTACCATAAAATTTTTGTTCACTTTCCCAAATTTTCCCTCGTCATATGTCGACCAATACATCTTTAGTTTTTAACAAGCTTTAGGAGGATAACATATGATTGTTCTATAATTCAACCCTTCGGGAGAATATGCATCGATATTTAATAATTTAATGAGTCTCGCGATAAATGAAACTCGATTCTTGCCATGGTCGACAAGTCCATCGCTATTTTATGTTTTAACAAGCTTAATGACAGTGACACCCCGATCCTTTTTCATATTTAGAGAGTTTGAAAAAGAGGACAAAAGAAAACTCCATGAGTCCTTTTTCGTAACTTTTTCGCTTAGATCCAAAAAAGTGTAAAATGATATCTGAGAGACCTCCTAGCCATGTTCGACTAAGGTTTTCATTTTTCGTAAATAATGTAGCTCAGTCCGGAAAAGGGTTAAACTTATTCTAAGTAGATTTTGTTTCATTTACTTTTACGAGCTCGAAAAGGCGAGTGCTCAGAAACATTTTCACATCATCGGAGTCTGAAAAATAGCTAAAAGAAGACTTCAGGGGTTCCTTTTTCATCATTATCGAAGCTCTAAAAAGAGATAAATGTGCGCTTCAAGTCCTTTTTCGTTTTTTATTAAAGCTCGAAAAATAAGGATAAAAGTATGCTTTGTGGTCAAATCATTATTGAAATAAGTGTGCATGACTAATCTACTATTCAGTTGTAAAAATATTCAGAAAAACATCAAATGGATTAAAAATACCTGTTTCATGATAAAAAATGAATAAAAACCATAGTCACAACAATAAATATGATTTGAAAATAATCAAATGACTAATTAAAAGAGTTTTATTGTTCATTTTTACCATTTGAAAGTTACCATTTGGATTTTGGAGCTCTGAACTAGTTTTCCCCCCTGAACTTCAGCTATTTATTGCGATCAATTATGTGGATAGTTTCCCTTTCCATTTGTTCCAAGTTGGTGCTATAAACCTCCTCTTTCCTTTAGTAGTCTTTTTTCTTCATTTCATTGCAGCTTAATTTTAAGGATTTGGGCCCCTTAGGGTAAATTTATTTTTCAAACAGGGAAACACACCCTTGAATGTTGAAAGGTGTGTTGCAGTGCACTAGAATTGAAGGCAAGGTGTACATGCAATGAACTTTTCCTTAAACATGTGTGCATTGGGCGTAATTCAATTTTATTTTCTTTGCAGTGTGCCCAAATTTTGCCTAGCTTTTTTCATGAAATTGGCCCTTATGAGTATGATGGTTGTGTTTTAGGGATTCAACATACCAAAATGAAAATTTCTTGGAGGGAAAGAGATCATGAGGAACAAAACAAGATTGCCCTAAATGATCCATGTACTATAAGAAACCTCAGATACTGTGGGTTGCTGAAATAGTTCAAACTATCTGGTATGAGGCAATAGATGGAACTATTGGAGTTCCTTGTTCTTTCATGGGATCTAATGATTGAGGCATTTCATATTGGGGACAAAGTGGTCCCAATTTTAGTGGAGGATATCTATTTTCTCACAGGTTTGTCGAGGAGAGGCCTGCCCATTTGTCTTTCAGGGTTTTCTCTCAGAGTAGAGACAATGGAGATTATATATTGCAGTATTGCAATCCAAGGGCATAACCTAGCAAGGATGGGAAAATAAACATATGCGATGTTTGTGATTTGATATTAAGAACCATCTTGTTCATGATCGCAAAGCCTGCTGGTACCACTACACTACAGGTAGCAAACATATATTACATGCATTATGCAATAGATTTCTTGGAACCGACATTTTTTAATTGGGATTAAGCTGTAATCTCTCAAATGAAAGAAAAACTGAGCAAGGAAAAGAGAGGAAGGAAGAAAAATTTCAACTATGTTTCGATCCTCATTTATTTTGCCTTAGAGCGGATTCCATTGATGCAGCCTCAACCTCTGACATTGGGTATATCTAACCCTAGAGATCCAAGGATGTAGAGATGGGTAGAACTAATGGCTAGACATGCTAGTCAATCGACCATTGTGTTCTTGACTGCATTCTTTGCCTGGTTTAGGTGACATATTATCGTCATGGATGACTATGCATATGCAGGCATCGACTTCTGAGGAGATCCAGATTTTGTTTTACCAGAAGGTGCTCAGTGGGGTGCAATTGGTAAGAATGTTTTGGCCATGTTTTTTTTATTTTTCTAAGGTTTATACATGTTTTTTTCTTTTAATGTTTTCCCAATACTAAACTAAAGTTTTTATGTATGCAGATGTAGGTCGAGTTCGACCAGTGGGACAACTAGAGTAGGAAGCATTAGGGGAATTCTGAGGTCTAAAATGGGCCTCCTAAAAAAAATGTACATCCAAAATACACTTTATAAGAACCAATAAGGTTCAAGATGATGATGTCAACCATGGGGGATGATGCACCATTTTTGGAGTAAAAAAGTACAAATATTAAAAGATAATAAAATAATAAAACTACTTTTTCAACTCGTATTTTCAACTTATATCCCTAAGGTTTTACTCAAATTTTGAGCGAGAGTACTAGTTGGATGCAAAATTTAATTCCTCATCCAAAGAGTACCCATGTTGGATACTTTTGATGAACCCTACTACATGAAAAATGATAAATACATGAAAAACATGATTGCAATCATGTTTTTTCATGTATTTATCATTTTTCATGTAGCAGGGTTCATCAAAAGTATGCAATATGGGTACTCCTTGGATGAGGAATCAAATTATGCATCCAACGAGTGTTTCCGCTCGAAATTTGAGTAAACCCATAGGGAGACAAGTTGAAAATACGAGTTGAAAAAATAGTTTTCCCTTTTTTCCTTCTAAAACTTGATGATGTAATCTAATATTATTTTATTATTTTCACTATTATTTTATAATTTCCTTAGGAGGCCCATTTAAGACCTCAAAATTCCCCTAATGCGGATGAGCCAACAGAGAGTGTTGTCGGGAGAGCATTCCTTCAGGATTTGGATATGGATGAGATTCTTGTTAAGCTTCAGCAACACATACAGGGGTTGACCTTCGGGATTCTAGATTTCTGGATCAAACAGTTACCCAGGCGAATGCAACACCATACCATTGGCATTCCTAACCGTTGTATGCGGTTATTGCGTAGGATAGCTAGATCAGTAGCATGTTATCATGAGCACCACTAGTTTACTTTTTACATGTTGCATACATTTTGAGATTAGATGACCAATGTGTCTTGGGCACAAATTTTGTAAAAACCTATAACTATCTATCTATTTGTTTTCAGCATTTTCCTGTGTTTATTGCGCAATCCTATTCAATTATGTGAATGTATCTCTACATCTGTTGCAAATGTCTGTTTATAACATAATTCGCTAAAGAAACAGTTAATGTGTACAAGTCCAGTCAAGCTCTTGGGTTTAGATCTATTCTTTTCTTACTGATTGGGAAGGGTTAGATTAGCAGGGAGCTAGATCAACAGGGAAAGGGAGCTAGATAGAAGAGACAATCAGATAATAGAATAGCTTGAGGACTTATTAGTTATACAGTTTATGGAAATGTGTTGATATTTAATGAAATCAAAATGTCTTTCCAAAAGTCTAACTCTTAGGAACATATGATACAATGTTGGATTTTTGACAGTATAAACACTAGTAAGTTGTAGTACCAAAAGTTCTGAGTCTAACCTAATTATGATGCGGTTAATACCAAATGAAATGGCATCAGAGAGAAGTTCAATAAATGCACTATACTCAGCGATATTGTTTGTAGATCGACCAATACAAATCCATTCAAAACTCACTAACTTTCCGTTCAGAGCGAAAATGGCCCACGCTATAGAGGATAGACTATGCGTTCTATGACTAGCACCATCAGCATACCCAACGAATGGTTCGAAAGAGCCAGAGATATGCGATGAAATGTAAACAGGATTAATAAGTTCAAGAAAACTATAGAAAAACAAACTAAGACAGTAAATGAAAATAAAAAACATATATACAATATAATTCAACATTTTACTATGCTCATGTTTAAGCATAGTAATGTTTGAGATACAACCCATTTCGGGGCTGCGCCAACGGAACTCCATCGTAATCTTCCAACTCGTAGGCACCCTTAGCAAGAACTATTTTGACAATATAGGGGCCATGCCATAATGTCTCAAATTTACTTGTACTTGTTACATCAACTTCTTGATCATAAAGAAGGACTAGGTCACCCTCTGAGAAGATGCAATGCTGGACATGCTTGTCGTATTGCACCTTTATACATCTCTTATGCACTTCATTGGCCAATTGGGCTTCACGACGCGTTTCATCAAGATGGATGAGGTTAAAAATACGTGCTTCTTCAACAAAGGTGTCAGGTAACAAGTTGATTGCGAGTTTTAACAACTGTATTTCACATTGGATTGGAAAGATAGCTTCCAGACCATACACCAATTGAAATGGGGTAAATCTAGTTACGTTTCTCACCGAGGTTTTGTATGCCCACAAAGTTGAGTATAGGATTAAATGCCAATTTCGTTTATGAACTCCTATCATTCGTTGAAGAATTAATTTAAGAAGTCAATGAATTCATCATATGATTGAAAAAATGTGAACCATGATCTGTGACTATAGCTTGTGGAACCCCAAACCATGAAATGACATGATTAAAGAAAAACAATACAGTTTTTTGCCCTGTGTTGTTGAATTTAGGCATCACTTCGGCCCACTTGGTAGAGTAGTATACTACGACAAAAATATAACATTGCCACCCAGACGAATGATGGTTACAGGTCAGGAAGTCAATGCCCCATTTTGAAAATGGTCCCACAGAGACAACAAGATGCATTGGCGCTGACGGTTTGTGGATTTTAACATAAAAAATCTGGCACACATGAAAAATTCTAACAATGAGGATGCAGTCGCGAAATATGGTATGCCAAAAGTAACCGACGTGGAGTATTTTCTGTGTGGTAGTGTATCTAGACAAGTGTCCACCACAAACCCCATCATGACAATCATTTAAAAAAATTTCAGCCTCCTCATGAGTGAGGCACCTTCTTAAAATTTTATCGACACCATGCCGATAAAGTGTATTGCCGACGATTAGATAATATTTAGCTTGGTATCGAATACGTCACTGGTTAGAGTGAGAGGTATCAGGCTGAAAATTCTGGGTCTGGAGATAAATGATAAAATCCCCATACCAAGGATCAAATGATCCGATAAAAAACAGAGAGTCATTAGGAATAGATGGTTCCGATGTAGTAGCAGTACTATCAGAGAGAAGGTCATAGAGAAGCTCAGCCAAAAATAAAAACTACTTTGACTTGGATTTGATGAATTCCATATCAAACTCCAGAAAAATGACAATCCATTTTGAATACTTGCCCCCCAGAAATAGACGTGATAAGATGTAAGTCATGGGGTTGCAATCTGAAATGAAAATGGTATTCCGGAATAGGATAGAGTGGCGAAATATTTGGACAAATTGAATAGCCACCAAGGCAAGATTTTCTACGTATGAATACTTCACTTACATATCATTGAGATTAAGACTCAAATAATAAATCAGATGTTCTATCCCATTTTTTAGTTGGACGAATACCATAGGAATGGTTGTATCAGTTGCAATGATATATAATAAATAATCACTATGATAATTGGGGGGATACATTAATGATGCCCGGACAAGTGTATCCTTGAAAACATCAAAAGAAGCTTGCACAACCTTATCCCAATGGAAGGGAATCCCCTTTTTCAAGAGCCGAGTAAATCCTTTAGCCATTTTGGCATAGTTGGTGAACTTCCTTAGGAATTTAGCCTTTCTATGAAGTTTCTATAAATGAAGCAAATTTGATGGCGTAGGAAAATCAAGAATGGCTTGGACCTTTAGTGGGTCAATTCAAATTCCTTCTTTTGAGACGAAGAATCCTAGAAAACGAACAGAACCAACACAAAACACACATTTATGTGGATTGAGGCATATTTTTGAGTGGCGACAGCGTAAAAATATAGCTCTCAAATGTATCGGGTGATTAGTCTAGTTTCGTGAATGTGAGGGTAAATTTTCTAGATAGGGTTGAACAATCTACTTGATGTCGTTGAAAGAATAATCAATTGCTCTCTGAAAAGTTTCCCCAGCATTATTTAAACCAAATGGGAGTTTCCGATAAGTGAATGTGCCCTAGGGACATATGAATGTTTTCTTTATTGGTCCTCTCGGTGGATATTTATTTGATTGTAGCCATAAAATCCATCAATAAACGAAAATATTTCACAACCAGCACAATCGTCAATAATCTAGTCGATAAAGGGAGAAGGATAGTTGTCTTTTGGATAAGCAAGATTGAAATCCCAATAATTGATGCACACTCTGATGGTCCATTGTTTCTTCATAACAAGAACAATGTTGGAAAACCACTCAGTTAGAAGAACAAGGTATATGAAACCAACACCTAAAAAAATTTCAACTTCTGCTTTAATGGCAACAACCTTCTTCGGATGAACGGGACGAAGGCGTTGACGTACTGGTTTGACATCAGGGTACATATTAATAATGTATTCAGTGATAATAGTATCTATTCCTGGAATTTACTCGTAAGACCAAGAAAATACACCATGAAATTCACGAAAGAGAGAGCGGTACGTTTCAAGTTCTGATGGAGAACAATACACGTCGACATGAATGTTTTCTACAATGCCAGATTTGGTCGAAATATCGATAGAAATGGTTTCTTCAATATTTGATAAATTTTGCTCAGATTTGATTGCATTAATGGGAAAATAATTCAAAAAGAATGTTTTGCTTGATGGGTGATATAGTTCAATAGGATTATCTTCTTCGTAATCCTGTAGATGGGAGCAATGATGATGATATTCCCATGGTTCTCCTTCTGGCATCATGCATTCCACAATATTCTCATCTGTCAAGAATGTGGATGAAAAAGGATCAGATGGAGTACCAAAATCTAGTGAACGATCAACCCAAATGACCGGCGACGATGATTTCGGATTCATAGCCCAATCCATGTACATTGATTTCTATGCTAGCTAAATTGGGTTGGGCGACAGAGATTCATCCAATGTAACAACTTCAGAATCACCTGTAATATTACTTAAGATAGATGGAGTGGAAGATATCATGTAGAAGGTCTCTATTTTTGCAATTTTTATCGACGTCGCAGGTGGCGGTAATTCAAAGGTTCCCATGAGGGTGTAATCCTTTAAGAGTTCTACACCAATGTTCTGAAGTGCGAGTTTGGTTGTGTGAACTAACAGAATGCTTCCAGTTACCTGGGAACTGGAGGCAAAGAAGGATAGCTGATTAATGACCGTGATGACACCTTTATGTGGAAAAGCGATCATTCTAAAATATGTAGAGATGATCGCAATCATAGCATATACCCATGGCCTTCCGAGTCAAATGTTGTAATCAAGGGGTCTGTCAATAACCTAAACTTCAACATTCACTTTTTTCCCCCCTAGTTCAACATGCAGGTTATTGATAATACCACAAGGCTTATATGTACGTCCGTTGAAATCTTTCAACGTCGTAGGTGATTGAGATAGTCGCGACGATCAAAGTGATTTCCAACAGTTTAGAGACATAATGCATGTAGATTCTCTCTCATCAATAATAGTATGATAAAAAAGGTGATTGATAACATTTACCTGGATGGAGAATGCCAATTATGCTGGTAATTGCGGCACATAGCCCTTATGATTAAAGGCTACGAGATTGGAATATGTCAGAGCAATTCCAACAATTGTCGATAACAAAGCCTGCTTCTGGGAGGGAAAATTTTGAAGCACCTTAAGTGCTGACATAGTTGAAGGTGATTGAGCCAAATATTCAATTATATTATAATTTTGAGCAGCTTGGGCTCGAGGATTAAATGTTGATTTATGAAGGACTCCCTTTGGTGGCTTTATTGTCAATTCAGGAATAGCGATTAGCGATATCGATTCCGCAGATGGATTCATGGTCAAGGTAGTAGGTTGATGAGTAGCCTGACTACCATAAACTTTATTACGCATTGACACCAAAACATGAGTGGATGTTTTCGTGACAGACAGAATAAGCACTTGGGAACTAGAAGTTGGATCTATAGCAACCAAATTTGTGTCCATATTCAGAAATGGATCTATCAACATTGCAGATGCATGCGAGGTCTTAACCAATTTTGAGACTTTGGTGCGGTGATGACAGTCTCGAACAAAGTGTTCCTCATTACAGATTATGCAGGGGTAACGAGGTTTCCGATTTCAAGTCAATTGATTAGATGATATTTCCTACGGGGTATAAGTTTTCTTTTTCTTTGATTTCCCCTTTTTATTACTTCCGGGTTGATTTTCAGATGAAACATAATGGATTTTGGAAGAAGGCGCAGGATCAAATGTAGTAGGGTGATGTGCGCTTGTAGTAATGATCATATCGTATCTGTCATGAGAGTCCTTAGATGGAGGAGGAATAGTAAAATTAGATCGCGACACATTGGGAATTTTATTGTAGATCATTCCAGACTGAGTATAAATCAATTATAAATATTAGGCATGAGAAATGACCTTCTCTTCAGTGACGATGCCACCCTTAGCCACATCCTCAGTTATAGATGGTAACAGGGACTTAATGAACCACTCAGTAAGGAGTTGATCAGGAACAAATGTCTTAACCATTCTACAACAATGACGCCACTCATGAATATGATCAAAATGTGAGTAGCATTAGTCTGTTTAAAATTATTCAAGGGTTCTATTCCAATTTTATATCATATGGGTAACTGGAAGTGGGTCAAAAAGACAGTGGCTAGGGCAGTGAAATTATCAAAAGAAGCTCTTGGTAACTCAATGTACCATTTTGTAGCTAGACCAGTGAGCGTACACTGGAAAAGACGTAGTCAAACGAAATCATCATTTAGGGAGTTAGATGAAAACCACAAATGATAAGTCATAACATGTGTCGATGGGTCTCCCCTAGGGTTTCCATTAAACTTAGGAATATCTGAGGGTAATTTATGAGGTATCACTGACCACCAAGGAGTATAGTTGATTGGATCACTGGTGAGCTTGTTTAAATCCTGTAACCCTAAAGTTGCAACAAAAGACAACTGTTGATTTAAGTCGGGTTGAGCATAGCCAGGGTATGATGGAATTTCTTGGGAAATAGGCCTTTGAGCACCAGCATAAGGAATCTATTGCTGGTAACCCAAATATGGGTTGTTTTGAAAAGCAAACGTTTGAGGATTCTGGGTACTCTACTTGCTAAAATGAAGGTTATGGAATTTACGCTTGTGGCTGCCAAGGGGTCTACCCACCAATATTATAACCCAAACTAGAATAGCGTGGATTTGGTTGTGGATAGGTATAACCTGGTTGTAGTTGTGACATCCCATAATATGGTAATCAAGCTTGTGAATAAATAATTCCAGATAAAGGTGGTTGTTGTAAACCAACAGAAGGAGTTGGAGTCTGAGGGCCCAATACTTGAGGGTATTGGGTTGAAGGACCCACCTGAGACGGTTGAGGTACAAAATTTTGAGTCTGTAATAGGGGTAAGGATGTATTAACAAGTGGAGTTGTCGTGGGTGAAACTGGTTGAACCGGTTGATACGATTGTACAAACGTTTATAGTTGGATGGGTAGAGTGGGATGCCATTGAAAAACACTCATTTCGACATTAGGATGACCAAATAACGGTAGAGTACTATAAATATGGGTGACCATATGTTTCCCCCCAACATGAGGAGTATAATAATATGGAAAACATTGTTCTCGAAATTTAGGGATTCCAGTTGAAATTGTATTGGATGGAATATACCCAGATGGACCAGCATGATATTTCCATGATGATGTATATAAAGGATCAAGCCGTTCAATACTTACTATAGATTTACTAGTTAGAATACCAGACGATGACATTGGTGAAGTCCATGGGTTTGAGGATGCACCAGAGAAGGCTCCTGATAAAGATTGGTAGGAAGGTGGGATGGAAGGGCCACCATATAGATATGACTTTGGAAAAGTTCTGAATATCGACAGGGTAGCAAGAGCAGGTGCTGTCGCAATTGGAACAAATGGTCCAACCGAATATGTTAGCTCATGCATGGATATTTGACCAAATGTATACCATATAGGATCTACAGAAACTCGAATAGACACAGGATCAAAAAAAGCATAGGACAGTGATTGAGAAAAAGACTTGTACAGGTAAGGCTCTACCCCAAAATAAGTTGGAGTTAAAGGTGTTTTGTCTTGTGGTATTTCTTCAATCGAAATTAAACCAGGTGGAAGGATTTCACTGTCAAGCCCAAAGCATATTTCAGGAGGTTGAATGTGTGATATGGGAGACTTAATGGCTACAATATATTGTGGGGAAACCGATATAGGAACAACTTTCGGTCATTCGAATTTGGGATTAAGATTTTCTGGCAAAACAGTGAAAGGATCCAGATCAACTTCCAATTGAGTAACGTCGGGTTCGGGAGGTATGGTATCACTGATTGGATGAATCGTGACCACGGGTAGCTATGAGGACTCCATCTTGACAACAATAGATGAACCAATATTTGTAGAAGTAACTTGAGTTGACTCTAGTATATTTGAGTATGATGTCTCACCATAGGTACTGATAGTACTCGTTTTGATAGAGCGGTGTCATCTTCGCCCACCAGAAATGAATTCCGGTGGCAAAGGTGGTTTAAGTGCTATTCTACGTTAACGATGGGGAAAGGGATGTTATTCTTCCACGATGACTGATTTATTTTATGAAAAAAATTAAAAAATAAAAATAAAAGTGTAATTCTAGGCAAAAGGTTTACCAAGTAATTGTGAACTGCAGAATACCTCCTGGCGAACGAAGAAGTATGGGCAGGAAATCTCCCCGAATGTTGTGTTCATTGTATCACAAGTTACCAGGCGACCAACTCGGTTCACTATGGATGGATAGAAACCTAAATTTTTCCTCCCAAATATACCCGAAGGTATGTGGAGGCCAAAGTCCATATTAGTGCTGTCTAATGTGAAACTGCAGAGTGGGAGCACCCCCTTATAATTTTCATACTAGAACACCACCCAATATACCCAAAGGTACGTGCGCAGGCTCTGATATACTTACGTACGTGGAGTGAGTTATCACACTCGGAATGTATCACAAAAAAATTAACGACAGTTGTTATGTTTAATGATGTCGGAACACACCTCTAGCCTAGACCTTCTAAATGTTATCATTGTAGTTCCAATACTTTCTTAGGTAAATTGATATAAATTTTATGTTGATCTTGTTTAGAAAGTTTTTCCTTGACGTTCACTGCGTGATGTGATGGAAATTCCTAAAAATTCAAACTAAAATTATAAGAAAACTTTTCAATTTTAGTTTTTTCAATGAAAATCCTAGCTATCAAGGGAAAGAGCAATCAATTTGGAGAAAACAACAAAGAGCACAAACTAAAATGCAGCTTTCCTAACTTGTTCTTATGAAACACACACAATTCACTATATGCACATGCAAGTTTTTCTTTTCAGCTCCTTAATGTGAATGCAAGAAAGGAAACTATATGCATCAAATCAACAAAAACATGTGTTTTCTTCTTTGAGAAACTACAAATTTAACAACAATTTCTCTTTTAGGAAAAATGAAGAATAGAACTACAATTTTTCCTACAGGAAACGAAGAATGAAATGACAATTTCCTTTACAAAAATAAATGGATCTATGCAGAAATAAAATACTTTGAATTTGATTTGCCAATGATAAATAAAAACACTAAAGAGACATTGAACAAATTTACTCTTCAAAGGAAGAAGAATCAGGTAAATTCACTGGTCTCTAAGAGGTATTTGAGAATTGTGAATACAAAAAACAAATGGATGAGAATGATAGCAATGAAAAATTTGAGTGGAATTTGGTTGGATAAGGGGGAAACACAGTCTCTAAGGGGAGACAATGCGTTGCAATGCACCCCTAAGTGGGAGACAATGCACTGCAATGAACTATGTCTTGAACAACAATGCATTGGGCACAACATTGATTGAAAATGCAAGCTACAAAAAACACTTCTAATGCAATTATTTCATTAAAAATTATAATAACTCAAATTATATGTTACTGATGTCAAGGATTAGTAGAGAAAAAAACACCAAGAATGATAGGAAACTTCCCAGTGGAGTCGCCAATTTATTATGTGGAATTGTGATCTACAAATAAATCAAATTCCCTAAGTGTGGTGCTAGGCACTTAGAAGAACAGATGAAAGACTTTGCTAACACTTTCTCTAAAATAAGAAGATACACAAAATGATAGAAGAACCTACTTGTAATCCAAGTGCTTCTCCTTATCCTTCTGTCGCTTTTGTTGTCGCCTTCAATCCAACTGAGATTGCCAGATTGATTCCTGCAAACATAAATAGAGAACAGGAAACAAATTACAATACACCTATATCTACTTATCTTAATCACTCAAATCGATTATATGTGAAACATATATATCATTCAAGAATCCATTGCATGAGAAATAGAAACATAAAGAGATACATATATGGGAAAATGAACAACAATCTTTATTAAAGAGTACAAGGGGGAGGTTACAACCAATGATTGATTTGATGCCACCAGCTCTAGCTTCATCCCAGCCTCATCACATCCAACATCATACCAACAACATATTAGTACTTTCACTCTCTCAAATGAGAATCCAACAACATTTCTTTAGCAAAATTCTTCCTTCCCTAGCACTAGGATCTGTGCTCAATTTATAGGGAAGCTGATGGTAGTTTGTCAATGAATGAATTTATAAGAGTAGGCAAGACATGCTCCCAAGTTAAAAGGTGTTAGATGGACACTTGGAGTTGAATTTTGACACATATGGACTCTTCTAGAAGGAACTGGCCATGTGGAGATTCGCGGAACAATGAGGATTCCACTACCAGCTGACCAACACACTCTTGAATGTCAGGAAGTGCATTGCAGTGCACCCTTGAATGGAGGATCCTTCATATGCAACACGGTTAGTCCCTTTAGAGGCAGCGTTGGAAAGTTCATAAGTGATATAACATATACTTCAAACCTTGTAAATCTCACAATAGAAGCCATGAATGAATTTTTCTTCTCTTAAGACATATAGCAACTGAAATGCAAGGGGATGATAGATCCTATTTCATTGGTCTTGGGGATGATGTCCAGTTTGACCAGGTCATAGGGAATGATGCCAAAATTGACCTATAACAGTAGAACACTAGAGTAACCTTACATATGGAGCCCAAAATTGAATCTAATGCATCAAAGCACCATTTTGATTCAACATAATGCTTTGAAAAAGTGTCGACGTGAATTCAATCCCTTTTAATGGCTGCTTTGATTCTAGTAGAGACTTCAACTCCATAGTGATTCTCCTTTTGATTGAGGAAGACCTATAGTATGCAATCATTAAATTTTAATAGATTATAAATGATGCTGGTAAGACCCTTCTTGACATCAATTTCCCTGTGATTTATGAAAATATCATATTGGAACTCTTGTTTTATCTTCATTATAAGTATACATAAAAATACAAATAGATATGGCACCATATCAAAGTTAGGGGCCTATTTCAAATATGAGAGAGATTGATGAAGCAATGAGAAAAGATTGAAAAATATGAGTAAAGGCCCACGATAGTATTTAAAGTAATATACGAGAATAATTTGGACAGGAATTGATATAGTTGGATTATTTTTAATGTAACAACATCAATTTCTGTCCAAATTGTTTTTGTCCTATTCTATATGGTTGTTGTTGTTGTTCATGATTGCCATGTTTTTATATGCACAGTTAATTTCTACTTTCCATATGCACATTCCTATTCTATATGGTACAGTGCATAGGATTATATATCATGGTATTGATCAATAAAATTCCATTGATATGTACACACGCTGATTATTTTATCAATCCAAATTCAACAATTCTTTTCTATTCAGAATTCTTCTATTCACTTGTACCATGTCCTCACTAATCTGAAGTGATAGCCTTTTCTAATTTATACATGTTTCATATGAAATCTACTCTCAATTTCTGAATTTCCAGGCCTTTAAATGTGCCATAAGTATTACAATTATGTTGTTGTTGTTCATGTTTGCTATGTTTTCCTTGGTCAGGAGTATGTGGTAGTGATTCTCTCCACAGTCAAATTATTTAGTATTGTTGTGCTCAAACTCTTCTTCTTGCTTATGTTGTCTTGTTATTGATAATGGTTTCCAGTCTCTTCTTCCAGTGTCTTGTTACTTGTGCTCTGTCCCACAGTATTCTCAGTTTCCTCACTCTGTCCACCTTCTGATTGTTGCATGTTGTTGTGATTAGTTTCTTCCTATTCTTGTTTATTTTTGTTCGTATCTTCTTCTTGAGCATTTTTGTCATAACTCCAGCTCCCGTAGCTACTCGTAGTGGCCTCCTCCTCTTCTGCTCATTGCTGTTGTTGTTCATGTTTGCCATGTTGTTCTATGCACAGTTATATTGTACTTTCCATATACACAATCCTATTATATATGGTTGTTGTTGTTGTTGTTGTTCATGTTTGCCATGTTGTTCCATGGACATTTATATTGTATTTTCCATATGCACAGTCCTATTCTATATAGTACCTTGCATAGGATTATATATCATGGTATTGATCAATAAAATTCCATTGCTATGTACACACACTGAGAACAATAAAATTCCATTACTTTTGTATAATAATTTATTAGTTTAAATGATTATTAGATCTAGTTGTAATAATTGGATTTATTTTGGCGTTCATTTTAATTTAGTTATTTTTTCCTGAATTGTAATATTATTTTAGAATGAGAAATTTTTCATAATAATTTATTAGTTTAAATGATTATTAGATCTGGTTGTAATAACTGGATTGATTTATTGAGAATGATTTTTTTCCTGAATTGAAATCTTTATTTTAGAATGATAACTTTTGTATAATACTTTATCAGTTTAAATGATTATTAGATATGGTTGTAAGAATTGGATTGATTTATTGAGAAGAAATCCCCGAGTACAAAAAATTACAGATTCATTTACCCAATATGATATAAAATTGTTTCAAGAGATATATGAACAGGTAGCATTGGATTTACCTGTAGTTGTTTTTTATCAGCACATCAACTTATACGTCATTATACAAGCATCATCTTAGAAATTTAGTTGCCAAGCCTCCCAAAAAATAACAAAAACAAATGTTGTAGGAATTCAAAATTATCTTGATGGTCGTACACAAGAATATTTTTTTTAGTATTTATGTAATTTTATTCTAAATTCTAGAATTTTTAAAAAATTTTGATCTATAAGTGAAGTTAAATAAATAGTTCAATTTTTTTAATATTTATGAGACTTTTAAAATATTTTAAAATCTACATATAACTACCTCTACAAAAGAGTGTTTTTTCCCCTTTGAAATCCTATTTCTTCAGCCAAGAAGAGCAAGGGAAGGCATGCTATTCACCATTTCATGAAGTGTAGGCACCTATAGAATCTTACTGCCAAGTCATCCCACTAGCAGCCTCTAGTCACTCAATAGCTGATTGAATTCAAGGCATATCACAAGGTTCTAGTGTCATCATAGTGGCATTCTCCTCATGATTCCTAGTTTATAGCAACCATCATCTATCCATACTATATAGATCCATCATCTCACCTGTATCATAAACAGAAAGTCACCACAAGATGTTCAAATAAAAAATTGAAATCTATATAATTTAGAAACTAGATTGAGAAACTATGAGATTATTATCATAATGCTTGACGCTTGCATATAGTAGCAACCAGTATTGATTATGGGATTAAATATCCAATCAGTTTCTACCTGCAATTTTTCCTCCCTCACAGAATTTTCATTAAGCCAAACAACTATGAATATTCAAGCATATAAGCTTTCATTGCCATATTTCTAGTATCTTTTGAAATGATCATAGAATTATGACATACTGATAATTCCATTATTTTAAGTTATAAACATATTAAATGCAATGAAGTTTCATTAACTATATATTCATTACTATAATATAAGATCATTCACACAATGCATTCAAACATATGCACTAATACTCATTTATACACAATCAAACTTTTCACATCCGCATAGTATACTTCATGCACATTCATTCTTCTTTCACATTCACCCCACACACTCACTACACCCTTGCACGACATTGAATACCATCCCATGTTGCATTCCCTACTCAATCGATCTTGCCATATGTATCCTAGCTAACTCTGTATCATTTTCTTCATCATCTTCAATTCCTATATATTTTTCACATCCTCCAAGCATCTAGACGTACATCTCTGTATCATTGTCTTCATCATCTTCACTTCATATAGATTTTACACATCCTCTAGGCAACTAGACTTACATTTGCTATAATAATTACAATATATCCCATGTCATACCATCCTTCTTGACCAAATTCAAAATTCACTCAACTCTTCAACAAATTTGGACACCTTCCTCTTCAATCATCACACACGAGGAATTTACCCTCCCTTCATTTATTAACAATCCCTAAAGAGCCCTTCCTTTCACTACAAATAATCCCTCAGGAAACTCTTCCTTCTCTTAACCAACTCAACATGACATATTATCATATGAATTCATAACAAATATTTTGTCACAATTTTGAAATTTCCTCTAGGAGTCCTTCCTTTACCATACCACTACCTGGGTATAAATTCAAATACATGCATTCATATGTCATCACATACATATAAATTTAGATATTGAAGTTAAACTCAAGGAATCATTACCCAATTCCTTTCATCTCGCATGATATATTGGCATGAACAATTCATACCTGTATAGTTTCCATCAATATTTCTAATGTTACTTGATCATCTAATTCCCCTTTGTTGATCAATGGACAATGGATAATGGAAAATGTTAGAAGTTTTTTTCTTCTTGAATTCTGGGGAAAAAATCACTTAGTGTAGCAGTAGAATTATTATCATGATTTGGTGTCACATCATCTTCCATGTTGTCTCTTTGATCTGGTGAGCTCCAATGTTAGGATGTGTTGTTACTCATTTTCATTGGTAGTAAACTATTCTGGCTAGGATAGACCAACACTATAATGAGTGACTTCTACAATTTTAAGGACACTTAAAGCAATATCTTGAAGATTACATGGTTATTTTCCAACTTCTTTGTTTAGTAATAGATCTGTCCTTGAGTTTCCAAGTCTTGAATGATTGTTTGAACCATAATTCGCTTAAATCAATACCTTTAATAGTACATGGTACTTTTCGAACATATTTGTTTAGTAACAACATATTACATGTTTTCTCTTTGATATGGGGAGCTCCAATGTTTTGAAGGAGTTTGATTGGATTTTTGTTAAGGATTTCCAGTAGCCGGGTTGTCCTTTTTAATAGCAAGGATTCTTTAAAAATCACATATGTCATGCTAGTTTCGTTTTCTCCCCTCCGAGGTCACAAGGATGCTTTCAAAATCATATATGTCATGCTAGTATCTTTTTCCTTGCTCTATGTACATGTCATTTCTCCCATAAAATTTAAGGCATTTACAATAAATTTTCATTTAATAATTTATTGAATTTTTTTTTCATGGATCAAAAATCCTACTAAACATGGTTGAACAATGGAAATTACGCATAGATATTTAATGTTACACCAATCCATGGAAAGAATTGACTACATATCTGCTATGCAATATTGCGACTAACAAAGTCCAAAGGAAAATGGATATACCTGGAAGAACAAAAAACAATGAAGCATATTATATTGCATTGATAGAAGGCTTGGGAACTGCTAGGGAGTATGGATCAAATGGAATTGTAGTTTTCACCAAATCTAAACTTGTGTGAAACCAAATGAAAGGCATGTACCAAGTTAAGAAGGAGACGCTAAAACAACTGCATGGAAAATCAAACAATATTGTTAGCCAATTTCAATCATTTAGTGTAATACATTGTGAAAATGTTAATAAGATGTTTAGTGATCTATTGTATGGGGAAATGCCAAATCAAGATTTATCTGTCAAAGATGAATTAGTATTGTATGGGGCAATGCGAATTCCATATTCATCTATCAAAGTTGAATTAGTGTTGAGACATTCTTCTTCAAAATTCAAAGATGAATTAGTGTTGATATTCTTTGCTTCAAAATTCAAAGATGAAGATGAATTACTGTTGAGATACCCTTCTCCAAAATTTATCGATGGACATTATAAGACATTTTTGATGTGTGTATTTTTTTACTTATAAATGCGTCATTTTTAATGACCATGTGTTTTTTTCAATTATATACAGAGTGCACTCCCACCATGTAAGCAGAACTTGGTGAGCTTCTTGTTTTAGAAATTTTTGTATTTAATTTTCAAAATTTTTAGGACTTCAACAAATTTTTGTTTAAACAAAGTGAGTTTTACACATTAATTTTTGCTTTGAAAGTTTTATGTTTTACATAATTTGTGTTCAAGTTATGCTCCAACATTTGTGTAAATTACATCAATCTTTAAATTTTTGTTTAAATAAAGTGAGTTTTAAACATCAAATTGTGCTTTGAAAGTTTTGTATTTTACATAATTTGCGTTCAAGTTGTGCTCCAACTGCTTTGAAAGTTTTGTGTTTTACATAATTTGTGTTCAAGTTGTGCTCCAACATTTGTGTAAGATCAATTTTTTGAATTCTTTTGATTTTTTTTTTAAATAGTAATTTTAAAACTGATTGTAAGTGCACGAGGTAACTTTTTAAACATCATATATCTATGTATTTGTAGATAGATCCATATATATCATGGATGATCATTTCCACATGATTCTTCGAGGCTTTAAACATTATGTGTATCTATGTAACTGTAGATATATATATATATATATATATATATATATATATATATATATATATATATATATATATCATGAAGGATGATAATTTGGCACATGATTATTCGAGGCAAACATCAATAGAGTCCCATGCCTCTACGAGAGAGGGGTATCATGGATAGAAGGATTTTCATCGTATTTATATAAATGTGCATGTTTTTAAATAAAATTTAAATATATAATCTTATCCCCATACATACATGTATACATGTGGAATTGATTTTTTTTTAATATATATTTTTATCCCCATGTACATACATGTATACATATGTAATTTATTTTTTATCAATTTTGTATGTTCAATTATTTTTTTATAAATTTGATTTTTTAGGAGTTCGAAGTAAAAGAGTATCTACTCAATCAATGGAGCTTGGCCATGGTTCACGCAATCATGTTGTGGTTCACACAATATACTCAATAATACATGTATGTATCTATATGTATGTATGTATTTTTGAATTGAATAGAAATTCATATATTTTTATGAAGTTTTTGTCTTGTCGCATGAGGGTGGTGGTGGTACACATACCCCTGGTGGCCAATCAGTAGGTGGTGGCCAATCAATGGGTGGTCATCTTGGTTCTCAACCATCTCAGGGTGGGCATGATGCTGCTTAGCCATCTCGAGGTGGCCATCAATATGAATATTAATTTCATTCAATTATTAATTGGTTAAATTATTTATATAATTTTTTTTATGGTTAAAAGGAAAATTTGTACAAATTTTTTCACATGTTTTTTTATTTATACATAATTTTATATGTTGATGCAGAGGGTGAAAAGTTTGCTCGAAAAAGACGTAGGCCAAACCGCATTATTCAAGAATAAGGTTGTACACCAACCATGACTTATCCTTCTGAAATTGCCTATTTACCTTGGGAAACAAACATCCAACAATGCACATTACAAAGGTGTGAACATCTTTATTCAAAATTGAAGAAAGATCTTTTGTCTTTGAAACTTCCTGCTGAGAGTCGAGAAAGCTTAGAAATAGTTACACACTCTTTAAGCACACTTGTAGATGTTTACAAAAATCATGGGCCAACCACTGATACTTTTGTAGAAGTGATGAGGAAAATAAAGGAAACAGTAATGGGTCCCGATACATTGGACGATGTTAAAAACAAAGTTACAAAAGAAATCAAAAAATATATGTTTAATTTCAAAGAAGGGCCGAAAAGAAAGATGTTAAAGGTTCAATATTTCAAGCACCCTAATATATCTTACCATTTGTATGATATGCACCTTGTAGCCTATGGAAGACTACCATGGAATGGCGAGGTTTATCTTTACTTTGCAAAATTATTTTATGCAGAATTCTTTTTGAGAATGAAACACAGTAATAATGACCTTCCTTCTAATTTTTTTGGTCCTGGGAAAGGTACATTATGTGACCATAGGGGCGCTAAGTATGATGCTGAGTTTCCTCGCCCCAAGCGACCATTGGTAAGACGACCTATTTGTGTGGAAACTTTGTGGTCAAAGATGGATGCCACTTCTCAAATTAGTCGAGAAGTAAGGGATGTCATAAGAGACAATGTTCAGACTAGACTTGGTGGAATTGATATTGGTCTGAATCGACAAAGAGCATGAGAGAATGCACATGCTAATTTTTTATATAGTACAGATGATGAGATAGACAACATGAGTATTGAAGAGATTAGAACATATGAAAAGCATTGTTGCAATGGTTGGTAGGACTTAATTATTCACAAGGAAGAGGGCATGGGATTGGTATGTGTTAATGGTTAGGGTGAATATTTTAATGTAATTTATAATTTAAATATACATGTTTATTTGTATATGTTAATCTAAATTTTTTTTATCATATGTTGACCATTTGCAGTTAACACACTTAATGAACGAAAATTTTGATAATATCACGGTTGAAGATTCAAGTTCTCGCAATCAAGATCATATGTTCAGAAATGTTAGTGTTTTTTAAGTGTTCATGATGTTGATGTACAATTATTATTCTATTATTATATCAGTATCATGATGACATATTTTTAAAATAAATAATTGTGTACACATGTATGTATATAATTAAATGTTAACATATTTCGATTATGTCCGATGTTTTCGTAATGGAGCCACCCTCTTCTTCTCTATTAGGAGATGTGCCAAGTCCACCATCACAACTATTCAATTTTTCACTTATGTTTAAGTTATAAATTGAAGTGAAAGTTTCATTAAAAGATGAGATTTAGATCTTGAGTTATTTTACAGTTTTAAAATTTCTAAATTTTAGGTTTGTGGAGATGATTTCCATTCTCCAAGGACTATTTTTGCAATGGATCCACCCTCTTCTTCCCTGTTAGGAGATGTGCCAAATTGAATGTTACAAGTATTAAATTTTTCACTTATGTTTAAGTTATAAATTGAAGTGAAAGTTTCATTAAAAAATGAGATCTAGTTCTTGAGTTATTTTATGGTTTTAAAATTTTTGAATTTTAGGTTTGTGGAGATGATTATCGTTCTCCAAAGACTGTTTTTGCAATGGAGACACCCTCTTCTTCCCTGTGAGTGGATGTGTCAAATCCACCATCATAAGTATTCAATTTTTCACTTATGTTTAAGTTATAAATTGAAGTGAACGTTTCATTAAAAAATGAGATCTAGATCTTGATTTATTTTACAATTTTATTTTTTTTGAATTTTAGGTTTGTTGAGATGATTTCCATTCTCCAAGGACTTTAGCGATGGAGTGGATGATGGAGATAGGAACATACAAACAATTTGAACAAGAAGTTGTCTAACTTTGTTTTTAATATTATTTCATTAGTTTATGCATTTTCATTTATTTTTTTTTACTATATATATATATATATATATATATATACTTGTACATGTATATTTTACAGTTTATTGTGGAGGATCCATTGATGCATGATCAACATGGGGCAATGGAGGTGGGACTACATGAGGTATTGCATGAATTTTTTTCATTTAGTTTCTTTTTATTGAAGTACTACATTCTCATTCAATTTTAAAACATTAAATTTTAATTTTAATAAATGTAATATAAATGTATTATACATGTGTACATATATATGTATATGCAATTAGGGCCAACACGGAACAATTGAGTGGGAATTACATGAGGTATTGCATGATTTTTTTTTTTCATTTAGTTTGTTTTATTGAGGTTATACATTCTCATTCAATTTTAAAACATTAAATTTTAATTTTAATACATGTAATATAAATTTATTATACATGTGTACATGTACATATGTATACATGCAATTAGGGCCAACACAGGACAATGGAGGGGGAAGTAAATGAGGTATTGCATGTTTTTTTTTTCATTTTGTGTTTTTATAAAGTTCTACATTCTCATTCTATTTTAAAACATTAAATTTTAATGTTTACACGTTGTGTAGGTTCCCCATTCTTCAGATGATAGCACAAGGAGGCTTGGGAGGTTGCTGGAAAATACATTACGGCAAAATTCTCTATTTGATTGATGCACTTGCAAAATTTAATTTGATATATAGTCTTATTTACTTTTCTATATAGGTAGTCTTATATATGCGGACATATTTACTTTTCTATATAGCTTGATACTTGTAACACTATACATTGTTATTTTTACTTTTATTTTTCATGAATAAATTTTGGAGATTTTTTACATTTTGGATAGTTGAACTACATTTACTTTTATTGAATCATATTAAATTTTGGATAGTTGTTACATTTGGCATGTGATCACATGTTGTCATATAATGTTAGCTTCGATGATCTTAGATTATGTTTTGTTTTTAAAACTTGTTGTTTTGTCACTTGTTATTTAAAATGAATCTATATTGAAATTTCAAATTAGAAAACACATGTGGTACATGTTACATATTTGAACATGTGTGAATGTTATATAATTAGGATGTCTATTAAAGGTGATATTTAGGTAAATTCTGCATGATCATTTGTCATCTAAAACAATCATAGATGGTTTTACATATTTAAGTTCATGAATAAGTAACAATGATTGAAGTACATTTGCATTTAGTTGTTACATTTTACATACATGGTCACATGTTTTAATAATGAAATAACTTAGATGATCTTAGATTATATGTTTGTTTTTAAAACTCAAGTTGTTTTGTCATTTGTTATTTAAAATGAATCTAGATTGAAATTTCAAATTACAAAACACATGTGGTACATGTTATGCATTTGAACATGTTTGAATGTTATATAATTAGGATGTCTATTAAAGGGTGATATTTATGTACATTTTTCATGATCATTTGTCATTTAAAACAATCATAGATGATTTTACATATTTAAGTTCACGAATATGAAACAATGATTGAAGTACATTTTCATTTATTGTTACATTTTCCATACATGATCACATGTTGTTATAATGAACTAGCTTAGATGATCTTAGATTATATGTTTTGCTTTTAAAACTCAAGTTGTTTTTTTTTTTCATTTTTTATTTAAAATGAATCTAGATTGAAATTTCAAATTACAAAACACATGTGGTATATGTTATGCATTTGAACATGTGTGAATATTATATAATTAGGATGCCTATTAAAGGTGATATTTAGGTACATTTTGCATGATCATGTGTCATTTAAAACAATCATATATGGTTTTACATATTTAAGTTCATGAATACGTAACAATGATTGAAGTACATTTTCACTTATTTTTTAAATATTGCATACAAGATCACATATTGTTATAATGTTAGCTTAGACAATCTTAGATTATGTTTTGTTTTTAAAGCTCAAGTTGTTTTGTTACTTGTTATTTAAAATGAATCTAGATTGAAATTACAAATTACAAAACAAATGTGGTACATGCTATGCATTTGAACATGTGTGAATATTATATAATTAGGTGTATATGTGTATTAAAGGTGACATTTAGGTACATTTTGCATGATCATGTGTCATTTAAAACAATCATGTATCTATGGTTTTACATATTTAAGTTCATGAATATATGTGACAATGAATGAAGTATGTTTGCATTTAGTTGTTACATTTTGCATACATGATGACATGTTGTTATAATGTTAACTTAGATTCAATCTTAGATTAAATGTTTTTTTTTTAAAGATCAAGTTTTTTTGTCATTTGTTATTTAAAATGAATCTAGAATGAAATTTCAAATTACAAAACCCATGTGGTACATGTTAAATGCATTTGAACATGTATGAATTTTATATAATTAAAACATACATCTATTAAAAGTGATATTTAGGTGTACATTTTGCACATGATCATGTGTCATTTAAAACAATTATAGATGGTTAAATACCTATTTACGTTCATGAATATGTAACAATGATTGAAGTACATAAATGCATTTAGTTACATTACATTTGGAGTACATGATGACTTGTTATAATGTTAACTTAGATTCAATCTTAGATTAAATTTTTTGTTTTTAAAGCTCAATTTTTTTTTTCATTTGTTATTTAAAATGAATCCAGATTTTAAATTGAAAATTACAAAACACATGTGGTACATGTTAAATGCATTTTCACATGTATGAATGTTATATAATTAGGAAATACATCTATTAAAGGTGATATTTAGATGTACATTTTGCACATGATCATGTGCCATTTAAAACAATCATATATCATTTTACATATTACTTGGGTTAAATACATATATATTTAAGTTCGTGAATATGTATCAATGAAAGAGAATTTGCATTTAGTTCATACGTTTTTCATTTGAAATAATTCTTATAATGTTTTAATATACAATACATAAACACAATCATAGAATTCTAGGTGTTCATAGATGTGTCAAACAATCATAAAATTTTAAAATTGCATTAAAACATATCCAGTACACAACATTTTTCATTCATGTAGATAGAAAGGCTACTATGGATGTGAGTTGATATTAAACTGGAAATTACAAAACACGTACCACACATTTTGCATTCAATAATGAATATTATAATTTGCTTTAGATGCATAAAACAAAATCATAACTTAAAATTTTCATTATATCAAATATGCTAAATATACATGCACATTTTGAAATAATAACATAATGACATAAAATGTACTAGAGAATGTATGAAATCTCTTAAGACCAGAGAATCTACATGTATGTGTACATGTGTATCAATTACTTGTGTTCATGTGCACAAATAATGTACATGTGAAAACACTTGTACATAACATAAAATATACATATTATAATAATGTAAAACTTAAGAATGCACAAAAAAAGGCTAACAATTTCTAGTTGGGTTCTCTAAGTTCTAAAAGATGAAACCAAGGAGAAGAAATTATGGGGCAGTTCAATCAAAAAAATTCTAATGGAATGCCATCTTCAATGATTCATTCATGATCAACTTTTGACATTTTCCATTTCTTAATTTTAAATTTTTTCTTTGATTGAACTTTTATCAAATTTATGTGTGCTTCACACACCAAGTGACTATATTAACAACTTATGACATCAGGTTCATAGTTTTGAAAGTAAACAAAATCTTGACTTTGATGAGTTTGTTGGAAAAAATAACATTTCAGTATAATAGACCCTCTGTCATATATAAACCAATTATCATCATATTTTTCCAATAATTTCATCTTTTGTTCAGTGAAACACATCAAATAATACTTCACATTTTCTACATTGTTAGTAGGTGAAACTACAACAAAAACATCTCCTGCACAATAAAAGAAACTTACATAAATCTGATCATAATTAACATGAAAAATTAACTTTAAAATTAACATGTCTACTTGATTTTATTGTCTATGTCTAGATCTCTATCATTTGAAATCTACTGAAATGTTACCATCTATAACAAGATCAGAAACTCGATCACCTTCATATGATACTATAGTCTCCTCTAATTGCATTTCTTCAAAGTTTTCAACTGGAATTTTTCCATTTGTATTTAGTTCTGTATGTTGCCAATCTTTTACATAATTTTTTTTTCACAAACATCATTGGATTCTATGTTGTCTATGCAAACATGAAAAAATAAGAATATTTTCTTTTATCAAATGCAAAGACATTTTAGTACTCCTTTGTTTTAATTGAATGAAAATTTTGAGTCCCTTTTATTGTTTCAACGTCATTTCCAATCGATCTATCTACATCTTGGACCCCAATATGCCAAAAAAAACTATATGGAAAATTCAAACAAGAATATAAACTTGTTATTCAAAATACAATCAAAGATAATCATTGTGATAAATAATTTTTAAAATTAGAATATTAATAAAAATTAGATCATGTTTATTAATGTTCTACATATATACATATGCAAGTTAATATATATATATATATATATATATATACATATATACACCTTCATACTTCCCTTGACCGGTTAGTCTCATGGCTTAGTGCAGTGATGCACCATTGAGCAACTTGTTCAACTGAGACAAGTCAATGTGTAGAGTGGTCCATTTGATATCTTTGAAGTTCTCTTTTTATACATGCCCGTGCGCCATCATGTTCTCCTTTTCCATGACCAGTCTCAAAGAAATTACAACAATGTTTAATGCGGGTTTTCATATGAATACGACAACCAAAAGAATGATCGTGAAAATTTGAATTGATCCGCGCATCCATCTGATCATATCCAATGTTCATTGAATTTTATTTCATGACTTTTCAAGGAGTCATAAATCTTTTCAAAAAAATGTTTTACAAAATATGTGTTATGAAACCAGCTCCAAAAATAGAAGAAAAGAGAGATCAACGCCTTATAAATAAGCCACTTCGAGGGGGAAACCTCCAATACATTACATAAATGAACAATTCTTGGATGATACAAATGAAAAAAACTCCTTTCTATATATAGGAGTCCATGGGGCCACAATGTAATCCTAGCCGACCTAACAATAATAATGTAAGGGCACAATAATAACAATATGGGAGTTACAGGGGTACAACAATAACAATAAGGGGATTACACTAACAAGAATAAGGGACTATACTAGTAATATAAGGACCTAAAATTCTCCTCTCCTTCAAAAAAGTGTTGTCCTCAACGCTTGAGTAGCTCTCGGTGCTTTTCTATAAAATTCTCATCCTCCCATGTAGAATCTTCAATGGGTAAGTTCTTCCATTTGATGAGATAATCTGAAATTGATCAATTTTGTGGCTATCGAGTTCTTCTTTCCGTGACCGCTTCAGGTTCCAATATGGTTTTTCCTTCCTCATCAAGTTTTGGAAATATTATTTAAACTAGAAGTTTGTCCCCTATAACCTTTTTTAAGCATCAAACATGGAAAACTGGATGCACTTGCGAAGAAGCAGGAAGCTCCAATTTATATGCCATAGTACCAATCTTCTGCAATACCTTGTAAGGACCATAGTACTTTGGCGATACTTTATTATTCTTCTTAGCTTGCTTGAGGGACATTTTTTTGTATGGTTGTAGCCGTAAAAATAACCAGTCTCCCACATCAAAACTTCTCTCACTGCGATGCTGATCTGCCTTTTGTTTCATTCGATTTTGCGCCAAATATAGGTTATCCTTTAAGAGTTGGAGTACTTCTTATTGATGCTTGATGTGATCCTCCACTGATTGAACCCTATAATTATCCCTTAAAGAAGATGTGATGGATGGTGGATGATGTCCATAAAGTGCCATAAATGGGGTCATTTTTGCTGCAGTATGGAAGGAAGTGTTATACCACCATTTAGTGAGAGGTAACCACTTGACCCATTGTGCTTGCTTATTAGATACAAAAAAAATAAGATATCCTTCCAAACATTTATTCACTACCTCTGTTTGACCATCAGATTGAGGATGATAAGATGAGCTATGAGCTAGTTGAGTACCCAAACAAGAAAATAATTCTATCCAAAAATTTCCCATAAAAATCGGATCTCTGTCACTTACAATAATCTTCAGGTTTCCATGTAGCTTTTGAATTGTTTCCATAAATGCAGTAGAAATTGTACTTTCTTTAAATGGATGAGATAATGCACAAAATTGTGCATACTTGGTAAGTCTATCAAATACCACCATGATGACACTCCTTCCTTCGGACTTAGGTAAACCTGTGATAAAATCCATTGAAATCTCCTCCCAACGTTGACTTGCAATGGATAAAGGTTGTAGAAGACTCGGGGTCTTAATTTTCTCAACTTTATTTTGTTGGCAAACAAAACATTCCACCACAAACTTTTGAATATCAGATTTAAGGCCATCCCAAAAAAATTCTTTCTTCACCCTGTGGTAAGTTTTTAAAAATACCAAGTGTCCTCCTAAAGGAGAGGTGTGCAATTTCAAAAGAATATTTTGTTTTAGTTGGAAATTATTGGAAATATATAAGAGATATTTGTACCATAAGGAGTCATTTTTCCAACTAAATGTATCAGATGTACTACGATCTTGCTGCAACTTTTGAATGAGTGTCCACAGTTCTTTGTCCTTCTTCCATTCATCCCTTGCTTCAGTTATCCAATCTGGTTGGATAATAGAAATGACACAAAGTAATGATTCCACCTCTTCATCCTTTCTTGAGAGTGCATCTGCAACAACATTTAGCTTCCCTTTTTTGTATATGATTTCAAAGTCATAACCCAACATCTTTGTGACCCATTTTTGCTGCTCTTCTGAAGATAGTCTTTGTTCCAAAAAGTGTTTAAGACTATCATGATCAGTTTTTACCTTGAAGTGTGTTCCCATTAGGTAAGGTCTTCGTTTCTTTAGTGCATGTAGTATTGCCAACATTTCCTTCTCATAAATAGCCTTTTGTAAATACTTTCCTTTGATTGAAAGACTTTCAAAAGCAATGGGTCTTCCTTCTTGCATTAAAACAACACCAATTCCATTTCCTGAGGCATCACATTCCACAATAAAGGTTTTTGTGAAGGTTGGCATAGCTAAGACTGGTGCTAGGCACATTTCCTCTTTAAGATGTTTAAAGGCCTTAGTTGCTTCAGGAGTCCATGAAAATGAATATTTCTTCAATAATGTTGTTAGAGGTGCTGCTATTCTCCCATAATTCTTAACAAACTTGCGATAATACCATGTTAACCTGAGAAATCCGCACAACTGATTTATGGTTGTGGGGAATTTCCATTCTTTAATGGCTTTAATTTTGTTAGGGTCTACCTTAACACCCTCGTGAGATACAATATGACCTAAATATTCCACCTCTTGAACTCCAAAGAAACATTTATACGTTTTTGCATATAATTTTTTCTCCTCCAATAGTTTGAGCACCCACTCAACATGTTGAACATGATCCTTCCAAGACCTTCTGTAGATTAGCATATCATTAAGAAATACTAGCACAAATTTTCTAAGGAAGGGTTTGAAAATGGAATTCATCAACCCTTCAAATGTAGAAGGTGCACTGGTAAGGCCAAAAGGCATGACCAAAAATTCATAATGAACCTCATGAGTTCGAAATCTTGTTTTCGGAATATCTTCAGTCTTCATTCTAATTTGATGATATCCTGAGCGAAGATCCAAATTGGTAAAATAAATTTCTCCGTATAATTCATCGAAGAGTTCATCAATCATAGGAATGGGAAATTTATCTTTAATAGTGATATTATTGAGCTCCCTATATTCCGGGCACATGCGCCATGATCCATCCTTCTTGTGCACCAATACTATTGGAGTAGAGAAAGAACTTTGACTAGGTTGAATTATACCAACCTATAACATTTCTACAATCGTACATTCAATTTCACTCTTTCGGACATAAGGACATCTGTAAGGCCAGATGTTTGGAGGAGCACTTCCTGGAATCAAATGAATAGCATGATCATGATCACGAATAAGTGGGCGTCCTTTGGGAGTATCAAGCACATTGGAATGATTGTCCAAGAATCTTTGGATATCTGGAGAAATAGATGATTTTGATTTTGGAACTTCTAGTGAGCATAATTGTTCAATTACGCCTCGTTGTTCTTTCTTCAGAAGTTTTTTCTTGACATTAGACCTTATTATATTTCCTAGCTTCTACTGCGATACCTCGTAATTTGATTTATTTTTCCTTAGAAAAAATTTCAAGAAAATTTCTTGAGAATTAAAAGCTACCGTCCTTAAGGATTGTAACCATTGTACTCCTAGTACAACATAAGCACCTCCCATAGGAATGGAAATCATTGGAATATTCAATACATATTCCCCCATGGTTAGCTTGATATTTTTGCATTTTCCAAAGAAATTTATAGTTCCTCCATTTGCAACCATCACTTGAAATTCTGGTGCTGGGTATAGGAAAAAATTCAATTCCTTGGCTACCTTACAATGAATAAAATTGTGTACTACCGAATAAATCAACACTATTACCTTTTTCTTCTTAACATGTCCTTACATCTTGAGAGTTTGAGGAGTGGTAATTCCTGCCAATGCATTAAATGATATGGTCAAACTCATTTCTTCTTCTTCTAGGGTTGGTTCCTGGTGTATATCCTCTTCTTTTGAAGTTTCTTGTTCATTTTCTTCCTCCTCTTCACAATCTACGTAAAATAATTTCTTCTCAGCACACTTATGACCTTTAGTGTATTTTCTATCACAACTATAGCAAATCCCTTTTGCTCTTTTTTCTTCCAATTGTTGTGGTGTCAACCTTGTAGGTTGTGGAAGTCTAGGAGTAGCAACACTTCCATCTTTATAGATGTGAGTGGTAGGCTTCCTTGTCGCCATAATTTTACATTCAATTTTTCTTGCCAACCTGAATACCTTCTCCAATGAATCAGGTTCCCAAATGCGAACTTCATGTTGGATGTTATCCTTTAAAGTCCCTATGAAGAAATCAATCATGTGTTCCTCTGGAATATCAGTTGCCCTTATATTCAATTTTTGGAAGTCCTCAATATGCTCCACCGGAGAACCCTTTTGTTTGAGATTTATCAATTGGCTAAAGAAGGTGTTGTTTTTTGTATCCTCATAATGTGCTATCATTTCCTCCGTAAAAATTGACCAAGTGACATTTTTTTTTTGGGTGTAAAGCCATTGATACCATACAAATGTATTTTTTTCTAAATGTAAAGTTGCAATGCGTACCTTTTGTATGTTTTGCACATTGTTGAGATCAAAATATTGCTCCATCTGTAGTATCCATGTTACGGGATACTTTCCATCAAACTTCCTCATATCCATCTTTGGAATATGGTGGTTCTTCCATCCAACCTTAGTGTTTATGAAATCATGATTAACATTTATTTTGTTCTCATCATGAGTTTCCTCTACTATATTTTCGCCATTAGGAAACATTTCTTGTATCAACTATGCCAAACCTTAAATGTCTACTTTTAGATCATTCTTCATGTTTTCCATGTTTTCTTTCATTTTTTCATCGATATTAGCTTCCATGTCATCCATCTTAGCTTCCATGACCATATCCATGCCATCCATCTTAGCTTCCAAACCATTCATCTTAGCTTCCACGCCTTTCTTCAAACCTTCCATATTAGTTTTCACACCTTTCTTCAAAAATTCCATTTCATTTTTTGTTTCTCTTTGCGATAGCGAAATTTGGTGCACTTGCTCTTGTAATTTTGATATCTCATGTTGTGTTTCTTCGTCTTCATGAGTCATAGTGTAGCCTTATAAAGGCTTAATGGGTGTTGAATTATTTTTAAGGGGCATTTTAGAACCCAATACTGATATCTATTCTTCAATATTCCCTTGGAATAAATTAAAACTAATTTTTTTCAAACGAGACTTATGTAATTCGAAAACAATACACACCTTTTTCTTTCTTTTGAGGAGCTCGATATTGAAACTGAATTATCTTTGTGATTTCAGATCTTCAATATCTGAAATTCAGCCCTAAAGTAGCCCTCTAAATATTCTTTTGAATGCCATAAGTCTAACATAATTTGCATTATTCAAGATAAAGTTATGCTCAATCTCCCACAATGACCTAATTATGGACTAGTTCAGTAGAGCTAACTTGTATGACTTGCCACGTGTCGTTGTTTCCTTCTTCGGCTCTGAAATTTATATAACAAAAATTAAAGTCCGTGTACTTGTGGCCATTTTTTATATAATTCCAATCCGATGCTCAAAGAGAGAGTTATGAATATTTTCCCACGATCACCTCTTTGAGATGAAATTCGGGAGCCTAAAAAGGCCCTAACTTCCACATACCATATCTCTGAAAATATTGCGAACCAAGCTTTAAAATTGTGTGAATATGTTCCTTAGGATTTCGGCTTCGCGCTGTCCATAGTTCAACTTCTGAACCTTCATAGAAAAAACTTTATAGAAAAATTTCGTGATGACCTTTTTAGGTTAAATTTATGAGCCTGCAAAAATCCCTAACTTCCACAGACCATATCTCCTAAAATATTACGAACCAAGCTCTGAAATGTTGCGATGATGTTCCTCTATATTTCTTCTTCGCACTCTCAAAATTTCAGCTTCTGAACCTTCGTAGAAAATCATTATAGCGAAAATTCCACGATGACCTGTTTGGAGCAGCGAAACCCTAGAATCCAAAGCTCTCATACCAAATGTTATGAAACCAGCTCCAAAAATAGAAGAAAATAGAGATCAACGCCTTATAAATAAGCCACTTCGATGGGGAAACCTCCAATACATTACATAAATGAACAATTATTGGATGATACAAATGAAAAAAACTCCTTTCTATATATAGGAGTCCATGAGGCCACAATGTAATCCTACTCGACCTAAAAATAATAACGTAAGGGAACAATAATAACAATATGGGGGTTACAGGGGTACAACAATAACAATAATGGGATTACACTAACAAGAATAAGGGACTATACTAGTAATATAAGGACCTAACAATATGTATCATGTGTATGATCACCACTAATATAAAAGTGATATTATTTAATAACATGTTGGTTTTCACTGGTGTTTTCTATATGATCAACATTTTGTTCAGTGTGTCTATATAGAATATGGAAAAGCATGGAGATTTGGTTAGAATGATAGTATTCACTTTGTATTTCGTTTTGCTGAACAAATGTGTAATTCTCTGCAAAATAAACTATTGAAAAAATGGCCCCTGGTGGAAAAACTTCATGGGATTTTTTTAATTGCAAGTCCTACCATCGAACTCTATGGGAATTCTTGGTGTATTTATAAATTTTTACCTCAAAATTTCTCAAAAACTCTATCACAAAAATTTCTTCTTCTTGTAAATAAATTATTTTAGCACTTGTAGTACTACTTGAACTAATCCATGTATGAATAAATTCATATCTCTTCCATTTCACTTTTATGTTGGACAATGATTGATCAGTTATCTCAATATGATATTTGTTGTGAAGTAAAGTCAAATCTCTAAAATCATCGCATTTTTTACCACCAACACATTTCTTTTCGTAAAATAATTCATGTCTTCCTCTTGCACATAGAACTTGAGATATGAAATCATGGATAGCGGAAGGAGTAGGTGAATCTTTCCAATTTTTTTAACCAAAATTAAGGAATGTGTCATAATATAACTGAAATTCCACATGATAACGACAACAACAAGTGTCGCATAGTGATAGGTTTAACATACCATGGTTTTTTGTTGCACAAAAGGAGTGATTGAGACATTAATTTCACGATTATCTTCTATGAACTTGTTGAATAACTCTATCTGAGTGGTGTCCAAGATATGTTTTGCATGTTCTTCGTATTGATTTCATGCTATTTTTTGTCGCATCACATCCCTTTCTTTTGGTGAAGCACGTGGAGTTTTCATCCAATATTCATATATTATTTTTTTAACATCTTCTCCAATTCTATCTTTGTATGGTTGCCTACAAATAACTGTCTAGCAAGCGAGTTCATAAGTTACATTTATTTGCAATCGAAATTTTCGATGTTTATGCAAAGTTTTTTGTGAGGTCCCTAATGCATGTGCCATAGATTTTACCAAAAAACTCTCTTTAGTACTTGATGAAACCACTGCCATTTGTATTGATCTGTGTGCATCTAAATCACTTTTCTTTATAGATCTTCAAATTGAATTTAGAGCACTATTTTTATTTTGTATCACATTTTCCTTCATTTTTTTTTACCTTTTGTTGATTTTCAAATACCAAATAAAGTTGTAGCTTCATTTAATTTCTTTTATGTTAAGATAATTTTCAAAATTTGGGCTTGAACTTCCACATTTTCATCTTTGAAGAACGTATCAATAATGTGCTTAACACGATATCGTATAATATGGTCAGCTCTTTTATCTCCATATGTGTTAGTGTCAACATTTTCTAACATCTCATCAGTGATATTGATTTCATATATACATATTAGAATTAAATGTACAAAATGAGTTTACATATTCAATAAATAATTAAATTAATAAATATGTATAATTTCAATAATACACATTCAAGATATATATACATGCCTAGTGATTCAATTTCTTCACCTGAATTTATTTAAAAATTTTAAACATCTTCAATCATTGCTTCAATATCTCTTTCACTTTCTCTTTCAAAATTTTCTATCTGATCATCAATTTTTTGAGGAATATCTCTCTCTGTTTTCATTGAAAAATAGTTTTCGAATTATTTCATCAAATAAAAATTAAGTTTCATAATACACTAGTTAAATTTTAAATATTATTTATACTATTTACATTTACATACCTACTTCAACTTCTAGTTGAGGTTGATTTTCCCTTTCTATATTTTAGCGTTCTTCTCTCCCATGTTCTCTATGAGCCTCAGGGTCTCTTGTTCGATCATATTTTCTCTTACAATTTCTTTGATTTCCCATGATAATTTAGTATGAAGCTCAAAAAAATTCCTTCAAAAATCTTGTAAAAAAACTCACCATCAAAATTTAGACAAAAACTCAATTCAAAAAAGCATCACAAAAGATTTAAATTCCAAAAACTCACTTTAATTTTTTTGCACAAAATACATACTTCAATCCAAAACACTTACTTTAAAAATTATGCCAAAAAATATATATTTTAAAAATGAAGCTCAGAATATTTCCTTCCAAGTCCTGCAAAAAAAATTTCACTTAAAAAATTAGAAAAAAATCACTTTAAAAAATCATTATAAAATATTTACTTCTACCCAAAACACTTTCTTTCTAAATTCAGCCCAAAAAAATTCCTTTGCAATTTTAGCCCAAATGAAGAATTTTTGGCTATTTATATAGTTGCAGAATTTTTTTTTTTGGAGGGCTTCATTGAATTTTCCGGCCTAAGGAATTTGCGAGCATAAGTTTGGCCAAAATTTTTTGTCTTTAAAACTAGCAGGACGATGCGGCAAAACAAAATTCCGCTGAATAATTACAAATATTCGACTGAACTAAAACATCTGTAACTATGCTGCAGCTCGGCTCTGAACACATTTCTTCAACATTGGAATGGTTAAACTCCATCAAGATTTATGAATTAACTTTTAGAACCAAGACTAGCATTTTCATAATTCAATCTACTTTAAGGAAATATAACTTTTATGGAATTCCATAAATATTTAGTAATTTTAATTAATTTTTTAATAAAATGGGTGTAAACAATTTCTGAAGGTCATTATGATTTAGTGAAATCAAAATTTTTTATCTCCCAAAATACACTGTAAAAAAAATTGAATAATTTATGGTGCATTACATTGGTTCATCATCTGTAATGGGTAGTTCTTAGATTTTTAGTTTATAACTATTATGATGAGAAACTTGATGCGGGCTGAAGCATATTCAAATCACATAGTTTTTTCATATTGGTTCAATTCAAAAAATTATAGTAATTATGATATGCATCAGTTGGTTTCGTAAATATAAAGATACCAAAATAGACTCTGTCTAGATTGTTGTAACACATTTTTTTTACGAAAAACAAAAAGTTTTCAAAGAATACACCAACCCGTCTCAACATGACCTTTTATGAATCCTTTGATTTTTAAATAACACACACTCAAAGAATTGTTAAGTTGACATATCAAATGTGAATAAAAAAATTCCAAAAAATAAGTAATAGAAAGCTAATAAAATTTTTGACAAGTTTTATTTTTATCGTAAAATGAAATTCTAAACAAAAAAATTGTTTTGGCTTGGAAAAAGTTGAAGGATTTCTAAAAATGATATTTTTTTCCTCAAAAAATGGCAAAAAGTATAACCCAACTTCACATTTTCACCCACTGTACACAATTTTTTTATATTGTCGACGCGTTTTCAAGTAGCTAATTTGCTTCATCTTCAGGATGATTAGATGAAAATAATATGACCTAATAGGGGGAATATTAAAAGGGGGAGAATTCCTACAAACACAAATATTAGGTCAAAGGTAAAAGGTCAAAGAAAATAGTCATTAAGAAATAAATAAAATGAAAATTAATGATTATAATATATAACTAGGATAATTAAATTATTATAAATTATTAATAATAAATAAATATATCCTAAGTCGAATAAATTGTAAGTTTAATAATATTAACCTGGTTAAATACACAATAATTCAAATAATAATAATACTCAATAAATACATATCCTAAGACTAAGAAATATCAATTTAGGTTATTAATATTAAGGGATAAATATTAAAAACCAATAATATGGGTCAATGATATTAATTAAATGGAGATGTCTTTAAGTGTGACTTTTTGAAAAGTTATCTGGTTTATTTTTCAATCTAATTTATTTGGAATTCGATAGGAATTCATTTAAATCACATGTCTGATTGATAAAATCCGTAAAATAGAAGTGCTTCAGGGTTTTTAGAGTGTTGAATCCATAAATGCAATAAAAACACCAGTTTAAACAACACAAATGAAGATTTGACCACATAATTTTCTGCCAGATTTTGTCCATTAGAAACTCAGAAAAATTGCACTTATAGACAAACTCCTTTACTAAATTACTATAAAAAATATTAATAAAAATAAGTAAATACTTAGAATTAATAATACCTTAATTCAGAGGATTAATTTTTCTTAAGAATATTTTGTAACAATTAAAAATCCATAATATTAATTTATTATAATAAAATTATGGATAATAAAACAATAAATTAATATTGAAGATAAATAAAATCCTAATGAAAGGAATATCAAAATTTGAGAGTTCAAATTTAAATATTAAATATTTAATTATTAATAAGTAAATAAAAAAAAATATTTATATTAAACCTCAATCACAATCAAAGGCTAAAATACTATATACTAATTAAGTATTAGTAATATGATCTATTAATAATATATATTAACATATGCAAGGATATAAATTGTCATATATTGTCATATATAGGACTTGACTATAAGTGACTTTTTTGAGTTTCTAGAAGATTTTTGGTTTGGTTGGAATTCAGCGAAAACTATTATGGTTAAATCTTGATTTGTGTTGTTTAAACTAGTTTTTTTACTGCATATATAGATTCAGTACTCTCAAAATCCCCTTGGAAACTTCGATTGTAAATATTTTACCTACCAAACAAGCGATTCAATAAATCCCTAGTAGATTCTAGACAAATTAGATTGGAATATCTTTTCAAAATGTCTCACTTATAGGCAACTTTGTCATCTATATATATATATATATATATAGTTTTATATAATATATTATATTTAAGGTGATTTTAGTATTATATATATATATATATATATATATATATATATATATATATATATATATATATATAATATTAATATATTATTATTATTATTATTATCAATAAATCAAGAAATAAAAAATTAGAAATAAAAAATAATAATAATAATAACCCCCCCAAAAAGGAGGGGGAGACAAAAGGAAGAAAAACCATAAGAAAGGGAAGAAATGTAGTTCATGCTTATCTTCCAACTATCATCTCTGTTCAAATTTCCTAAGCCATTTTCAATTTCAATGGCTACTCTAATCTTCCTAGGATGGTAGTGATTCATCTTAGCTAGGATATTCAAGTATTCATTGCAAATATGGTGCTTGTTTTTCTAAGCATGCTCCACAGGAGTAGAGGAACGCATCGGTGATATGATCTTTAATCCTTTGCTTAATAGATAAGCGTGTTTCGCCAACATAGGGAGGACCACATGATCACATAATTAAGATGACGTCTTTCATGGTAGAAGTGTGAATAAGATCCTTAATATACCTCATAAATCTAAAATATTTATGTGATAGATCTAGAAGACATATCTCTTAAAAAAAACTTAGAGGGTCAATGAGGTACATTGCAATGATCTTGGTTTTATTTATTTATTTATTCATGAAAAAATCACAATTATTTATACTAAAAAGAATCCTTTGACTTAATAAATGAACCACCGTACCTCTACCACTTCTTTCAAAGGCTTGCACCTCAAGAGATTTGGTTTCAATAAATGCTTGGAAAATCTAGAGTTAAAATTGATCTACGTTAATTCTTAATAATAAAATTTATATTTATTTAAATTTTATATATTTATATATAAAACTATTTTATTTTTTATTTTTTTTATGAATTATTTTTTAGATTTATTTTAATGTGATATGCATATTTTAATTATTATTTAAATTTGTTCATATATATATATATACACACTTAATAATTTTTTTCATAATTTTTTTTTTTTAATTTTGTTAATAAAAGGAAAATTAGAATAAAATAAATTGAATTTAATACATTTATTATTATTTTTAATTAAAATAACATTACATTTTATTATTATTGTTTTTAAATTTATATTTTAATTAATTAATTAAATAAATAAACATTGATGGGTTATTAAAATACTCTCCATAAATTGTTAATTTTTGAACCCCTTAATTTTAAAATACAATTTAATAATATTTGTATCCATGAAGGAGACACAATAAAATTGACATGAATTATTTTTTGAGGTTGCGCTAGAGCTATCTAAATTTTACTCGTAAAGCCATTAATAAAATATTTTGATGAGTATGTTTTATATCAACTTTAAAGAAATAAATAATTAAAAATATAAGAAAAATATGTTTGAATATTGATATTAACTTATATATATGAAAATATTTCAGCACTTAAAAAAGAAGAAGTAAAACAGTGTAGTTACTATATTCATAAGAGAAGATAAGTAATTCATTATATTATTAATATAAAATTGGTATATGATATTAAAAAAATATTATTACTAAAATATATATTGTAAATCATAAATAAAATATTTCATTATGAAAAATAATTTAATATTGATATATATCTAGAAATATATTAATAACAGAAAAAATACTTTAATATGGATTATGTGGTTTATAAATAAAATATGTCAATGCTCATATTAAGTGAAGAATTTCAATGTCAACTGTTATCACCAAATTGATCTTGATTGGCTTCTCATCAATCAACTCAATGTAACTCTTTCAAACCACTTTTAACTGAAGATTAAGCTCTTCAGTTTGAGAGGGCTCTCTAAAAGGGGATTTATGATTTTCAGTAGAAACAATACTAGATGGCTAACTCTATGAATTGTGACTTGGTTTTGTATGATTGCAGGTTGAAAAATGAAGGCTTGCTACCATTGGGCTATGGAGTCAACAAAAGTGCTCTTAGTGACAGTAATTCTTTACATGGAAGCTGCGGAAAAATAGAGGTTTTTAATAAATATGATTCATACACACAATATATGGAAAACACAGTAATTTCACCCCTAAAGGAAGTTAGAGCATGACAACATGAATTCTGAGTAATTATAGATAAAATTCACTACAAATGATTAGACATAAAGATACAGAGCAACAACACATTAAACGCCTCATAAGAATCTCAGGTTTCGAAGTAGAATGTCACTGTATATTACTGATAATGGAAAAAACATACAAGTAGCAATTTGGTGCAATATTCTCCAACCCTTTGCTCTTCGATGTTCAGTCTATAAATAGAGATTATTCTACAATGTAAATGATCTACCCAGCTGGCTAGATCCTCGAACTCTAACTCTGACACCTAACATAACTGAAACTATTTTCTTGGAACAGAAAAAGGACAACTATCCTTTAAAAGACATACTCCTGATAGGACTCTATTTCTATTTATTACATTCAGTTTTTCTAACAGTAAAAAAATTATATAATAGAGATCACATGTTTGAGAGACAATTCACCATCACTTGAAATATTTAAAATACCCCTAGATTTAGGAAACACAATCCTACTTTTCAGGAGTGGATAATCTTCACTTTAATCATTAATCAACATGTTGAGCTGGATGTGTGACACTCATTTTGAGTAATGAGTCTCTGTTGAGATGGCCTACTATCATGCTGGATGTCTCCAGATGGCTGGTGTGCTGTTGGAACCCTTGAAAATCAACAAAAAACCCTTCGCTATGAAACATGGCAGTTTAGGCGGTCTCGTAGCGAGTTTTCGTAGTGTATGAAATCTTGCCTTCTCACTTATCTCCTTGTCACCTTTGCTGGTCAAAAACCTTTACTATGCTAAAAAATCTTGAAAACAACCAATTTTACTCCTTAATCCTTGACAAAGCTGAATTCCAAAGAGAAATTGCATCTTCAAAATTTTGTAGCATTTTTTCTGGCTTCAAGCTTGAAGCACGCTACGAAACTACCTAAAAAACCAGAATTTGTTGATTCCAAGACTATCTTCAAAAATTTATCTCCTGGGGAAAAATTTAGATTATTTTCAAGTCATGAACCTCATCAAACTTGTTTCAGCTCCATTTTTTACTCTTTAGGATTTTCTTCTTCATTTACAATTAATTGGCTTATGGGTTCTTCAACCACTCTCATCTTCAACCCTTTCTTCTCCAACTCAACTTGGATCAAGTCTAGCTACTCCTAAAGGTCTTCCACTTGATCTCTTAATACTATATTTTTAGATTGCAAGTGTAATTTCATCTTCCTAATATGTTTGACCTCCCCTCTTAATGGCTGAGTCCATTTTAGCAACATTTCTTCATTGTCCAAAGATTTTGAAACACTTGATACTTTCTTATCCCATATTTTCCTCATCTTTTCAAATTGAACCTTCTCAATTTTTCGCTTCTTTGCCTCTAGATTCAAATCTAATATCTCTTTACTTGCTTCCTTCAAGTGCTCTTTGAGGGATTATATTTATGATTTTTCAACTATTTTCTCTTTGCCCTCTCTCTGCCTTATAACCACTTCTTCCTATGATGATGGAGATAAATCTATGTTGATTATTGGTTGTGCAACTTCATTGATTTTCTCTATCTTTTTTCTCTCCATGGCCTTCCTTGCATGTATGGTCATTAGCTCCCTTGGTTGAAATATAAAACCACCATCATCACCTGCAAAATCTAATTTCTTAGCAGTGTTACCTTTCTTCAGTTTTCTTCCACCATCTTCAATGTATTATGCTTGCACTATTGGTGACTCTTTGATATCAATTGCATGAAGGATATCCTCCAGATTTCCTTTAGCCAATGTCTGGATTCTAGTGATCCTTTTGCTGCTTTGTTTGCTGACTTTATGTTTCTGTTTTGCAGGTGATGTTTGAGGGGTTTCAGTCTCTTGCAGAGGTTCTGCTCCTATGTCCATTGGTTTTGCAGAGATGCTATTTTTTCTTCTTTAACTTCTTCTGCCATAGCTGGTGATGTAGTAGTTCTAGGTTTTGAGTTTTTCTTTGGAGTGACCACATCAATTTCATAACCACTCATAAACAAGAAAGAAATCCAATCTCTGTCTAACCTTCTCAATTTTTCCAACACTAAAAACTTTATTATACCGTGATGAAAAAGATATGTATCATTGCCTTCTGTCTTGATTTGAACCTTATCTGACATTTTCCCTAAACTTCTGTATAAATTGTTAGGTAATTCAAGTGATCTCTTACCTACAAAATGCAGAAGAAGTCTGAGATGGTATGAGTAGACCATGTGAAATCTTCCTTCAAAGGTGAAATATTTTTGAATGACCATCAACAGTTTTGCATAATTCTCCTTCATAAAACCCTTAGGGATAATATTGGTCAAATCAACTTTAATGTGTTCTTACTTGAGAAACTCCTTGCAATCCCGCATTGTGAATTTGGTACCTTTAAACCACTCTTCAAAAACTCTAGGGATTCTTGTAGCTAATGATATGCTCTCTGGTGTTACTGTGAGATTTAGAATCCCAACCTTTGATGTTGTTCCTATGAATTTGGTGGCAAAATCCTTTGAAACTTGTGTATGAAAACCCTGCAACCTCTGGAAGAATTGCAAGCAACCAGTCCTCTTGAATACCTCCATAGCAGTAGGGTTTTCATTGAGTAATTTCAAGTCCATGGGTTCATACCTATGACAATGGCCACTCTTATTCATTTTCTTTCTTGCAGCCATGGGTGCTTTATAGTCTTCACTTCCTCGCTTGCTGATGACACCTGCGGAATTTGAATTTGATAGCAACCTGCTTGAAATGATGAAGCAAATATCTAGGGATCGAATCACATGCAAGGGTAAACCATAATAGGACAAAAGGCTATTTGAGGTGAGTTTTAAAAGGTTAACTGACATCTCGGGTTTCAATCATAGCACATGCAAGCAAAAAGGATCATGACGACATCAAACACAACTATGTACATTTGAATTTTATCATAACGACATTGAATGAACTCCACCTTTACTGCTCTAATCATAAAATGAAACCTCATATAAATCTCACAACACTGGTTAAAAAATTAAGTTTCATAGCAAAAACAGTTAGTCTTCTAACAGATTCGCTATGAAACTATTAGGCAGTTTCATAGCGAAATCTACAGATTTTCTGTGTAAATCGCTACGGAAATCTGAAAAACTGACAGGTGTGCACTTTTGATTTTAAATTTGTGGGGAATGACAACTGACATGATATGATACTGATTTGACTAAAATGGCATGAATGGAGGTGAACATAAAACTTAGGATAGGCTTAAAAATGAAAAAAATATTCATATATCACATTGAAATGGCTTAGGAAAACCTTATCCATTTGGTGAATGACCTGCATGACCCTATCAAGAAAAGCTTCACAACTTAATGAGTGATAACATCAACCATGCATATATGTATATATTATATAATGTTTTTTTTTTTTTAAATTATGATTAAAATTTTTAAAACATTTCAATTAATTTAGTTATTTTAAATTTTTTTATCTTTTTTGATATATTTTTTTGGTCAATTTTGTTTAAGATTTAATGAATATTTGTTATAATTACAAATTAAAATTGTGCAGTTTATAAAAACCAAGTTTCATGGGGACTTTCACTTGGAATTAATGCTTCCATTTATTATGTGAGTTGTAATTGTGAGATTCTATGTGTTACTAGAATTAGGCTTTAAAAGTTGTATTAGATATTTTTAGAAATATAGATCCACTATTCTATATCTAAAAGAGACGTTTATTCCTATATATGTGACCATTGTGATCAATAAAATATTGTGTGTGATTTGTATGTAACTATATCTACTCTCTATTTTTTCGAAATTTCTATGAGAGCCTCTTCTGGTTGATTTCCCTTCTGAGAAGGCGAGGAAGATGTGAGAGTCTCAAGTATTATTGATCCTTTGTAAATAATTATATTAGGGTAGAAAGTGGATTCCTTTTATTTTATGATGATAATATAATAGGTAGTTATTTTATGAGGGAGTTTAAGACATCATGTATTTTTAAATATTCTTGTGTGCCTATTTTTTGTAAGCAGACACAAACTCCCATCTGATAATAATATGGAACAAATGAAGGCCACTGGTAGATGCAACATAACTCTTACATTAGGGAACCCGCACGAGACTACTTTTATTATGTGTGTTTATTTATATAATACCAATGATATGTCAATTTCAGATGATGGGTGTTGAATGATATTTAGATCTCGCTTGCTATAAGATCATGAATCATATATATAGCTCATTGGGACTTCTATGCTTGGGGTACTAGGAACTATGTCTATTAGTAGTGTAGAGCTTCCTGCAAAGAGTTTCCACTTCTCATGGAAGCTCCAGAAAGGGATGAATTCATTGGAGCATCTTAATGGAAACAAGAGTACTGTTGTGATATGATATTATATCTGGGCACGTAAAAATCTTTGTGAGGAGTCCAGAAAGCAGTGGAGGTGATGTATCTATGGCAGAAAAATTTATTCTACCATGTTGATTTTCGTGACCTTTATGTCGAAGAAATACAATGGATCAAGGTAGTGGAAGAAACATTGGATGGAGGTGTGAAAATCAGATTTAATGTGCAAATTCATTGAATGTTGTTAGGATCTTTGTTTATTGTATTTTATTAACCGTTCATATAAATATATTTAACCACACATTACAACTGTATAATACAAATATTTCACACATACTTTAAATTCAAACACTTTTTATGTGCACTAGATTCACCTTGCACACACCATCATTACTAACCAATTTTCTATACTAACCATTACAAGTAGAGTAATTGAGACATATTATTTTACTTTGAATTTTTGTACAAAAACATATGCTCACATGTTATAATTAGGAAAGAAGTAAGTGGTCCATCATCCACACATCATTTCGTTTCTTGCAAGGAACAAACATCACATAGTTTAATTAGGGGAATTGTATTAAAGTATCATGAATCACATATCCACATACTTGATTCATGAACCACATATGTGCACTAGATTCACCTTTCAAACACCATTACTACTAACCTATTTGGTTTACTAACTGTTACAAGTAGAGTAATTGCTTATATTTTACTTTGAAATGTCGCATACAAACATATGCTCACATACTATAATTAGGAAAGAAGTAAGTGTCTCATCATCCACATGCATCATTTCTTTTCTTGCAAGGAACAAACATCACATAGTTTAGTTAAGGTAATTGTAAAGGATAACCGATCCACATCAATTTACACTTTGTATGCTCACAATTTCACTTGCACAAACATTCAACCCACACACGAAGCTTACTTAAAATTTGTATAAAGGGTATCCTCTTTCTGGAATCTTTGTACCTATTTTATTTGAGCTTATATTTTTTTTCACACCGTAAGTGAAGTAAATCCTTTCTAAAAATAATATTAACCTTAAAAAAATAAATTCCCTATAGGGGAAACAATATAATTTATAGTTTAGGCTAGGACCATGGTGATAATAAGCACATAAGCTGTCTCGGTTGCTTTTCATATTGAAACATAGAAATTTGTCTTATAGGGAGCTTAAAATCCTACAACATCTAATGAAAAATCCGGTACATTGAGAGAAACCCGTTAAGGGGGCAAGGCCTAGGTGGTAGATTATCATAGACCATCATGTTGTCTCCTGACATGTGGTAGGGTTTATGGGTCCAAAAATGACAACTAGAAGCTGAGATTCATCCATTCCCACTGGAAACAAGAAACTTAATTACCAAATCTTATGGCATCTTTCCCTATAGGTTGAGGTGTGGGAGAACTTAGACCTAAGGTGATGTTGCTCAGGTGACTAGAAGCATCGCTAGCTCTTTTTAGACATAGGACTAGTATTTTTTCCCATTATAACCCTCTCCATACATTGGTTGGTTTTTTGGTTGTTTGAAGCATCGCCAATTACATTTATGGCATGGCCCCAGTACCCTATTCTAAAATATTCACAAGGCCCAATTACTACTTGAGTGGAAGGGTGCTAGGTATTTTTAGGAATTTTTCTCATACCTAAAACCTTAGATAAACCTTTTTTGTTGGCTTTTTTCACACATTTGAATTAAAGGGAGAATTTACCATTTATTCTTCATTTTGTCTTATGTATGTGATTCATTTGTTTTTCCTAAAAAAATGTATGTGTTTAAGTGTGATTACAAATGAAACAATATCATATTTTGTTGATTTATTTCCTTTCTTGCCAACTAATTTATTTGTTATAATAGAATGTTTTTAATTAGTTAAATTTTTTATAGGGATTATATCATCTTCAGTTGCCTCCTACATACAATTCACATTATCATGAAAATTATTTTACCTTTCATTCATGCTAAAGATTTTTCCTTTCATCATATTTTGAATCACCCTATTTGTCGACAGAGGGAATGATACTTTTACTGACCTTCTCTCTTATTTGACCCATATTTCCATAATCTCAAAATCCTTTTATTTTCATGTTTCAATTTATAACCCTTGGTCCATGTGGCTGTAATCCTAGGGTTTCCAAATTGATTTTTGTTGAGTGAGGAGGAATGATTTTTCCTTTCATCATATTTTGAATCACCCTTTCTGTTGACACAGGGACCAATACCTTTACTGGTGCACTCTTCTTTAACCCATATTTCCCTAAAATTGAAGCCCTTTTATTTCCATTATTCAACTTATTACCATTGGTCCATGTCAAATTCTGCATACCTAGTTTCCAACTACCAAATGATGTAGGAGCATTAACAAACTTTTATAAAATTTCTTAGATATCATTATTTTTTTGAGGAATTTGGATTTCTCATGTAATGATTTAATTTTGGAATAGTTATTTGGAATCTAGAAACATTAGCATCAAATATTATGGATTAGCCTAGAGAGAAAAAAAGAGAGAGGAAAACAAAAGAAAAGTAGTCTTAGTCTTGATTTTTCCAATTTAGCTACTAAAATAATGGGTCTTATCCTATTATTATGGATCTTGATCCTATTTTAAATTTAGAATAAAATTTATAAATTAGTAAGTATGTGGAGAACTAGAGAAGGAAAAAAATTATCTTATTGTAATTATTTTTTCAAGATATCATATTGTTGGGTTTTCGGTGGAGTATTGCAAATGAATGTACACGAGCTTACTTGTTTCTTTGATGCATATTCCAAGAAACTATTTTGAAGCTCTGTGAAAATTTTTGTGTGAATGTGGGAGAGGTACAATGGAGTATGAGTAAATGGTCAATGATAATCAAGCCAATATCATATTGTAAATATTTTTGTCTTAATGAAATATATCTCAGTTGTTTTGTGTAAATTTTTTGTGGGTTTTCAAATTTGTGGATTAGAATTTGCAAGTAGTTGCAGCTTGCATAATTTTTTGTATCAAAACAACAACGGTAGTTATGGAAGATCGAAGAGGAGAAACAATAGGGGTAACTCGGGGAGAACGAGAGGGCATGCCTACAACAAATGTGTCTTCTTGGGTAGAAATGCAGATACTTCATGAGAGGATGGAAGCCATGGAAGCTACACAAAAGAGAGGAAATAACATGGGATATGTTAGTTATGTTGAAGAAGAGGCTTATATTGAGGAAGAATCAGAGGAGACACTAGAGAAGAAAATGTTGAAGATGTTTTCCATACCAAAAATGGAAGTACCATTATATGAAGGTAACTTGAATATTGATGAGTTAATGGATTGAATACATGAATTAGGTAAATACTTTGATTATGAGGATTTTGAAAAGGATAAGAAAGTCAAGTATGCATTGAATATACTTAAAGGACATGCAACCCTATGGTGGGATGAGGTACAAGTGGAATGAAGGAGGAAAGGAAAAGCCAGAATTAAAGATTGGGACATGATGGTGGCAAAAATTAAAGGTAAATTTTTACTTCGATATTATCATATTGACATTTTAAGAAATTGCAGAACCTTGAGAAAAATAATATGAATATTAAAGAATACACCGAGTTACAAATTAAACATTAGGGCTATACATGTAGAAGATAATAATGAAAATTTGCAAGGTACATGATTGGTTTAAGGTTTGAAATTCAAGATGAAATTAGCTTGTTGTCTTTGTAAACAATGGAATATGCATATATGGAAGCTTTGACAGTAGAAGAGAATATTTCCCAGAAACAACAACTAGGGAGTAGAGGAAGAAGTCCTATAAAGGATAAAGGACAAACTAACTGACAGGAAGTTAAATCTCCAGAGGAAGAAGTTCAGGAAGTTCTAGTAGTCAAACCCAAAGAGAAAGTGATTTAAGAAGAAGGAGATCATTTTCTAGAGGCAAAGGTTGAGGATGAGATAATCAACCTAGATTTTTGAATTATGGACAATTAGGACACATGTCTTAGGAATTTCCTAAGAATATATCAGCAAGCCAACATGGTGCTCCTGTGACAGAGGAAAAGGAGGAGTATAGAGATCAATTTGAAGATGTAAATTCTTGTGAGGAAGGTGAATCTTTATTATTAAAAAGAGTGTTGATCCAAGCAGAAAAAGAAACCAAAGAACTAACTCAAAGGAGGAGTTTATTCAAAACTATGTGTAAGACCAAAGGTAAGTGTTGCAAAATTGTGACTGATAGTAGTAGCACATATAATCTACTCTATGTTGAAATGGTAGGAAATTTAAACTTAAAGAAGACCCCACATCCTATACCTTATAAGGTCTCCGAGTTACAAAAGGGTCATTAGGTTTTGGTTTCCTAGCAATGTAAGCTAGAATTTCAAATTGGAAGTTATAAAGATTAAATGGCATGTTATGTCTTACAAATTGATGTATGCCATATTCTGTTAGGAAGGCCTTGGAAATATGGCAAGGAAATAATACATAATGGAAAAAAAAACACTTAAAATTTTGAGAAATATGGGAAATTACATACAATTTTACCATTAAAGGATGAAAGCAGTAATCAAGTGTTAATTTTGGATAAAAAATGTTTTTTGAAAGATGAAGGAGAATGCACGAAATGCGAATCAGTAATTGAGGAAAATAACTTATCTTCATAAAAGCAAGATATGTTCAACGAATATGAGAATATGATAATCAATGAAACTTTTATAGTAGAAAATAGAGATCAAACAAGAGTATCCATGGCAAAAATGGTTATGAATGAAGAGATGTTAATAAACGAACAACATAAGTATGCCAAGGAGAAGGTTTCCTTGCAAACCAGTGAGAAATTCATGTGTTAAAAACACCAAATTCCTGATGAAGACAATCATAATGAAGAATATTTTGGACAAGAAAGGGAAGAATTCCACAAAGAAAGTAAATTGGGAACCATAAAGAAAAAAATTCAAATTAATTTTGACATGTTTTTTTCATGCATAGGAAAAATGGTTTCAATTCTACAGGTTCGACTCCTTCCAAATAAGTTTCTGAAGGAATTAGCTAGAATAATTTAGACACATAAGTTTCCAAGAGGATACCAAAGCATACTTGATTTGTTTAATACAAAACCATAGGATGCCAAAGGAAATTTAAGTCATCAAGAAAAATTTCAGCCAAAGACAAGTTACAACTAAGGGTTAATATCTCTTCGACAGGAGCCCAGTAACATTTCGTTCTTTGGGAGTCTGCAGGAGCATCGAATTTTTTTTGTAAACTTTATTAGATATAATTATTTTTTTAGGAAGTTGGATTAATCATGTAATGATTTTAATTTTGTAATAATTAGTTGGACTCTAGAAACATTATCATCAAATATTATGGATTAGGCTAGAGAGAAAAAAGGGAAAAATAAAAGAAAAGTAGTCTTAGTCGTGATTTTCCAAAATTTGTTACTAAAATAATGGGTATTATCCTATTATTATGGATCTTGATTCTATTTTAGAATTATAATGATTTTTATAAATTAGTATATATGTGGAGAACTAGAGAAGGAAAAAAAAATATCTTATTCTAATATATTTCTTCAAGATATCATATTACTAGGTTTTTAGTGGAGTATTGCAAATGAATGTACATGAGCATACTTGTTGCTTTGATGCATATTCAAAACAACCATTTCAAGTTTTTTAAAAGTTGTGTGTGAGAATTGGAGATGTGTGGAGCATGAGTAAATGGTCAATGATAATAAGGCCAATATTATATTGTAAATATTTTGGCCTTAATGAAATATATCTCAGTTTTTTAGTATAATTGTTGTGTGGGTTTTTAAATTTGTGTATTAGAATTTGTAGGCAGTTGCAGCTTGAATCACCAAATCATATTATGACCTTCCACCTATGTTGATTTCTTAAATAAACATGTGTAGGTTTACTATTCACTTGTCTTATGATGATTATTTACTTGAATTACAAGTATACTTTGTATTCCACTATGCAGGAATGGAAATTGAACAACCACATGAGGGAGAATATGTGTCCTATCAAGCTTATCAACCAGATGATAATCAAAATGTGAACTATGGACCTGATAAACCACTATCAGAACATGTTCCCTATCAATATGATCAACTTTAACTAGGGGAACAACATGTTTCATGTCAAGCTAATGAACCAATGAAGAAATAAAATTTTCCCTATTAGGCTTATCATCCACTCGAAGAACAAATTGTTTCCTCTGAAGTTGCTAGGATAACAGGGAGTCGCAGTGGTTTAGAAAGGGGTCGAATGTTTGCAAAAAATTTGGATGCAAGCACAATAGAGGACCTTGGGGAGCCTATCCCTACTGGCACTATTAGAAACCATGTCAATAACATCATTCAAATTTTTTTTGAGAAACATTTATTTGTTTCACAAACTCAAATATTGCATGGGTTAAACAGAGATAATAAACTAAAACATGCCACAAATATTTGGGTGTCCAATATGCTAAAACCAAGAAGAAACATATGAATGTCATTGAAAATATATCAAAAGAATCCACTATTTTTAGAAAAGCAAGAAAAATCGACGTTCGAGCTACATGCACCATAATTACAACTGCTATTTTTTCACTAAGGACATCAAGACAATAAAACTTGACAAAAATGTCAAACTTTCTCCATGTCTAGAGAAAAACTTTTCACAAGCATACAAAATTCAAGGTTTGACTAAATGAAAATTATGAATCTAATTCTTAGGATATTATCATTAGGAAACCTTACCAAGACAAGATTATAGTAGGAATCAAAGAATTTGTGGTAAAATTTTTGGAGATCCATTCTCGTGTTATTCCAAATATAAATAATGTCATATAAAACTACATAGCTAAAGGTTAGTATGTGGAACACACTAAGCACATTGCAGAAATGACAGAAGTTGCATTGTTCGAGGAATTTCAGGAAATATATCACCATGTGAAGATATCCATAATGATGTTTCACAAAATGAATTTATGGTTTATTACACCTAATACAATCTGTGACATGTGTTTTTGTTGATATCATGTTGAATTTAAACTTCATTTTGACACTTTCCGGGAATTGTACAAGAAGAACTATCATTACAACCCTCCTCCCTCTACAATGCATGCTTTTGTTTCATCAATATTGTGCAAGAGGGAGCTAGAAGAGTTGTATTCCAAGAAAATATGTATAGGTGGAAGAAGATGCACTGAACATGGTGATTTTGAATTTCTACATATTAACTTTATTATTTATCCCAACTAGTTTACTATGTTAGAGGCCATCATCACATGGAAGAATTATGAGTATGTCGTGGGAAATAAAAAATCTTCTTCAAATTTGGAACCTAATAGGATCAACTATTTTGAGGATTATATTTCTATTTCAAAATTCATGAGGGTTTTTCAAAACTATATATATAAATATATCAAACACTCACATAGGTCTAGGTGACAAGCATTTGAATTTAAGCATTCTCGTAAAGTATTTCATCCAGGAACAATATTATCAGTGGTGGACTTTGCTCAGAATTACACATTTTCTCCTCAAACAAAGATATGGAGTGAGTATCATCACTCAGACCAAGTTTCCATATTAGTACATGTTCTATACATACATGAAAAATTGAGAATTGGTGGTAGGGATAACATTAACAAGTCACGCTATGTGATTAAGGAGTATCAATTTTATGTTAATGATGATTTTGAGCATGGAACATTGTTCGTGCAACGTTGATTTTACCTTCTTTATGAATCATTCAGAAAACCATGGAATATAATTGAGGAAGCAATGGATATGGACAGATGATTGTGCAGGATAGTTCAAGTCAGTACACACTTTTTATTAGTTCAGTCGACTACACAAGAAGAAAAAAATTTAGGATACTTGGAGCTACTTTGAAACATGACATGGAAAGAGTGAGCATGATGGTTTAGGTGCTTGTGTGAAGAGAGCACTTCGGAGGTACCAAATGAGTCAGGATGCATATCGACTAAAATCATAACTAGAGGTGGTAAACTGGTGCAGATCCCATTTAGGACATGAAGTTCACTAATCTATAAGGTATCTGCGTAGGTTATTATGGAATATAAAACTTGGAAATATGAATAGATTCATTCCTTGGTATTGTAATCTTGTAGAAGGGACAAGGGAATTACACTCAGTGCAAAGTAAAGACATGGTGGAAATATTTTCCATCGAGAAAAGAAAAATTACATGGTTTTGTGAGTTTTTCAATGGTGTTGATGGATGTAGACTTTGTCACTATGAAAAACAAGGGTACATGATAGGATGGAAATATAACCCTCTTAATCTAAAGGGACGTCATCCAGTTCTGACGTGACAAGAGATGCACAATGAAGAGAACATCATTTCACTTGATCATGATCGACTCTCTGATCTTGTAAGGGAAGTTATGTGTCTCATCTATCATTAATAATTTCATCTATAAATTTGAATCTTTAACATATTTAACTAATGCATTTTTTTTTTGGTTGTAGGTGATGTTTCTAATAGCACTGACCCAGTAGGAAATGAAGAGAATGTGGCCTACTATTTGATGCGATGTACATAGGTGAAAAGTAGATTGGTGAGACCATATGAAGATGGAAAATTAACATACCAATTTGCTAACATGGTTGTGATGGGCCATTTTCTTGAAAAGGCTGAAAAATATCTCAAACAAATCATTTATAATGATTTTATGGCTGAATATGTATCTTTTCAATGCAGTCATCTAGTCATAGCATCTACAGTCTCATAGAAATCAAAACAAATAAAGTTAAACCAAGGAGACATAAGATGACAAAATCAAATCATGAGTATATCATGGAGTTTTGCATTCCTATGAGCCATTGGATATATGAGTAGATGATGAAAATTGAAACCCCTCAAGCTGAGTCTCTAGCAGTCAAGTGTAATCTAATCTAATATAAGATATTTCAAATGCATGAGTTTTGTAATCTACAAATGTGACAATTGAATACTCTTGTAATTTTTTAATTTTGAATAGAGAAGTGTTTCCCTCTTATCTAGGATGGATTCATAATGGTGTACATATATTCTATATAATATTTAGTTTCCTTCGGTGCTTAATTTTCTAACGTACACAAAATTTTGAGGAGGTGCTTTAGAATCAATATGGATTTAGATTTAGATTTAACTAAAAAAATTCATCTTAAATTTTTTAAATTCCATGTGTATAGTGTTCATGTTGAGCATGCAAGAAATTTTATAGAGCTATATACATTTCATACATATTCGGTTTATATAAAATCCATTTTAGTATGTAATAACCAAGTTCATATGGTCCATTTTACTTAAAATGGAAATTTTGAATAATCTAGGTTATGAACAACATTGAAATATTTTGATGTGTAGTAATAACTATGTCACGTGTCAGCTTGATATAAAACTTGGAAAGAGTTACACACATGCTTCATATTGGAATTTAATAAGTGCAACAAATAATATATATATATATATATATATATATATATATATATATATATATATATATATATAGCATGTTATGACTATTAATCTCTTTTAGAAATAAAATTGAATAAAACATATTAGTAGTTTACATCATGACTTCTAAATTAAAATCATTGTAATTTAACATACATTGATTATGCACTAAAATACACTTTCTATAAATTCAATATTAAATTGATGTACATGAGATATTTTAGTTCATTTTAAGTATTAAATTGAATTGCATCATAGTAATATTGTACTTATTTCCTTATTGTATGAAACTAGAATTCAAAATTTTTTCTTTGTAAATTTTATCTTCTTGAATGTTCTTATTTGAATGTACGAAGTTAAGAAATTGATTGAAACATTTTATAACCCACCAAATTTAGGAATGTTCATGAAATTATATAAAATTATTTAAAAACATATCATTAATTGTTTTTTGTATACAAAATTCCACATATATTACTTATATCATGTGTTATGACTAAGTTGTTGTATATGACCTTAAAAGAAAGAAAATTTAATAAAACAAGTTATTAGTTGAACATTACTAGTTGAAGGCAATTTTAAAAATTGAATTAAAAATGTATTTCAATCATACTTGTGTATTTTAATTGAACCATGAACATATATTTTTGTTCATTTTATGTATCAAAATGACTTGCATCATAGTCTAATATTGTACTTATTTTCTTTGTTTATTTCTTGAGAAATCAAAATTGCTATCTTGTTAGCTATGTATGATTCTAAACTATCCATATGAAAATATATACAAGTTACCTTATACACATGAACATCCAAAAACTGAAATAATTTTATATTTTAACCCTGTACATAAATTAATTGCAAACAAATTCTTAGAACATAAAATAAAAAATGGTGAGAACATAAACATAAAACACATATACAAAGAGATTCCCCAATGGATTCCAAAACTGAGACTACCAGATTGATTTTTCATTATATTCCGTTCAGTGTTACAATACACACACACACAGACACACACATATATATATATATATATATATATATATATATATACATGCCTAAGAATTCATAAACCCTAATCCATTAACCTTGGATTAGAACCGAACTATAGTTCCCTTGACTATATCTACAAAATTCCATGGGAAGAAAGCCATCATGCGTAAAACCATGTGAAAACCCCATCCACAAAACCATAGGTAGGTCCGCCCATATTTTTATGGTTAAAAAAAAAATTCACATGACACTTCCCTAGACCCCATGGTGTGGGGATACCGCCCTCCTGAACACCCCCCTGAAAGGAGGGGTTGCCACCCCCTGTGACCCTCCTACTGCTCCTGATGCATTAAACAAGGGGAGATGTCACCCCTCATGTGCCCCCTGCACATGAAACTAGTCATGAAAATAATATAACACACATCCAAAATTGTCCCACGTGTTGTTTTCTTTTCCACACAAGGGGTCATAGGAGAGATTATTCATTAGTTCATCCTTGTAACACCCATTGTTTCTCTACACCAAGAAAAATTCTCAGTTCTCACATACTTTTTCAATGCATTTACAACACTTTTCAATGTGTCCACCTTTACTAGTAATACATTTTTTTCCTCAACCATATCCCTCACAAATTGATACTAAACATCAATGTGCTTTGTCTTTGAATAATAAGAATGGTTATTTTCCAAGGAAATTTCACTTTCCCTATCATATCCTATCCTTATTACTCATTGTACCAACCCCATACTTGAATACAATATCTGCAACCAAATTTCTTCCTTACTTGCATGAGTGGTTGCCATGTATTCAACCTATGTAGTTCAAAGAGCCACTACATACTGCATTTTTCTCATCCAAATTATTGCTCGTCCAAATAGGTTAAACACATACCCATGAGTAGATATTTTCTTATCTAGATCATCCAGCCAAGTTTGTATCAAAAAATCCATGGATGAAAAAAAAATTGTCTAAGCCAAGTATTCCTTGGTAGCACAAACCATAATCACTAGTGCCATGCAAATACCTAAAAACCCACTTTACTGTTGTCGAATGATCCTTCCATGGTTTTGACATAAAATTTCTCAATAATCCTACTCCATTTGCAATGTATGTTCTAGTGCATACCATTGCCTACATCAGGCTACCGATTTCACTTACATATGAAGCACGGGACATGTACTCTTCCTCTTCGTATGTCTTGGGACACAGTTCAACAGATAAATTTACACCTACAGGAATAATAGCCTTCACCAGTTTACTATCCTGCATATTAAACATTTGCAATATTATCTCAACATACTTCCTTTGGTTTAACTAGACCTTTGTCTTTCTCTGATCTCGTTTAATTTCCATTCCCAAAATATAGTTTGCAACACCAAGATCCTCTGTCAAATTTGGAGGATAATTGGATCTTCAAGTCTTAGATAATTTCTTTGTCATTTCCAATCAGCAACATGTAATCCACATACAAGAGAAAATAAATAACATGGTAAATAATTAATTTAAAAAACACAAAGTGATTCGCTTTTCTTCCGGTGAAGCCAATTCCTTGTATATATGTATCAATTTTTTTATACCACATCTTTGGTGACTATTTTACCCCATACAAATACATTTTTAATATGCATACCAATTATTTATTACCCTTCATCGCAAAGCCTTCGGGTTGCTTCATGTAGATCTCTTCTTCTGCATCCCTGTGAGGAAATTTTGTCTTCACATCCATCTGTTCTACCTCAAAATCAAAAGCAACAACAATAGATAAGAGTAATCTAGTAGAAGATACCTTGGAAATAGGAGAAAAAATATCACCAAAAAGAATTTCCGACACCTAGGAAAAACATTTTCCTACAACCGAGCTTTGTATTTCTCCACCTTGCCTTCTTCATTTATCTTTTTCTTAAACACATAGTTTCTTCCAATGGGTTTCCTTATATTTGGAACCTCCCCCAGATCCGAAGCCTCATATTTGTCTAAGGATGCCATTTCGTCAACCATGGCCTCCTTCTAGAGTTTGTCATGCTCTGAATATACTACCTTCCTAACAGTTTTGGGATCATCATCAGTAATACTTAAAGAAAAATTTGAATAGAAAGAAGATGGACTATACTTTTCTGGTTGCTTTCTTTCTTGAACTGATCTTATCAACGCTGGAGTTTGTGGCTCTTCCTCTTCTGATTCATGTTCTATTGTAGAGTCTAATTATTCCTCCTTTAGCTAAAAATACATCTTCTGAGGTTCCTTTGGTAGGACTTCATGTTAAATAACATATTTGACCTCTCTAAACACCACATATCGCCTGTACATAACCTTCCTTGTTTTTGGGTTCCAATGATTATAACCTTTTAAACCATCATTATATGCAATAAATATGCACCTTTCAGATTTACTATCCAACTTGGTTATTTTCTCCTTCGGAACATGTACATATGCAACATAGCCAAATACCCTGAGATGTGAAAAAGAGAGTTTCTTACCTATTCATACCTCATGTGGAGTATTATCCTCCAATGTTGATGAAGGTGATCTATTAACCAGGTAACATGCAGTCTCCATTGCCTCTTCCAATAATTCTTATCCTAACTCGGCACCAATGGGCATGCTTATTTCCTTTTCCATCAACGTCCCATTAATTATTTTTGCAAATCCGTATTGATGAGATGTGTATGGAGTAGTCTTTTGTCATGCTATCTCACACTTCTCACACAACTTTTCAAATTTATTCTTGCATAACTCTCTACCATTATCTGTCCTTAGCACCTTTATCTTCTTCTCTATCATGTTTTCCGCCAGAGCCTTAAATTCATTAAACCTATCAAAGAATTCATATTTCTTCTTGAGGAAATATATCCATGTATTCCTTGAGAAGTCATATATAAATGATACATATTACACATTTATTCCTAAGGAAATATATCCATGTATTCCTTGAGAAGTCAAATATAAATGATACATATTACACATACTTTCCTAGTGATGGAATCGACACATCACTTTGCACAAGCTCTAATATCCCTTTTGCCCTCTTAGCACCAAAAGGGAAATCCACCTGATTTTGTTTCCCATATACACAATGTTCACCAAATCAAAATAGAAAGAGAAATTAGACATACCTTCTAGCAAACTATTACCATGAAGTATTTGAAGGACCTTCTCTCTAATATGTACAATCCTTTGATGTCATAGCATGGTATTTTCTTCAGAGACCACAAGATTTTCTACTCCACTTTCAGGAACCACATAACTATTGCACCCATCAATAATAGTGCTACCCAGAAGCTTGTATAGAGTTCCAATATGAACTCCCCACATCAATACCAGTTCTCCCCGAACCATATTGCAGGTATCCTTATCAAACATTGTTTTTACACCTACATTGTCCATTTTGTTTATATAAATTCAATTTCTAGCCAATGTAGGAATATGGATAACACCAGGAAGTATTATAATCCTTATACCTTGCAACTTGATCTTTAATTTTCCGCATCGAATGATTCTGGCCTTCTTATCATCCCCTAAGAAGGAATCACCGCAATCATATTTCTCACACTTGTAGAACGACTCCCTGTGGGGAGTGAAGTAAAAGAACACACATGACTCAATAAACCATGCCTCATGATATACATGTGTACTTGAATAATAAGCCAAGTACACATCCTCACCTTAATCCAAGGTAGTTTTCACCTCTCCAGAAGGAGCGCCATCAAATATTTTCCCTTTCTCAAGAGATTTAGATCTACAACCCTTTTTGAAGTTCCCTTCCTTTCTGCATATCCAACGCACCTTTATATGATTTCCTCATGATTTTAATCTCCCTCTAGATTTAGATCTCCCATTCAAGGACCTATTTTTATTTCTATTCAGAGATCGCCCTAATACATACAAGTCATTTCTATTCTAGCTCTCCATATTTTTCCATCTCATTTATTTCGACATCAAGGGTGAGACTATTTTGTCAAACTTCAAGGTAGTTATATTGCTACATATGGAAACAACTAGACTATCCCATGAATCTCGTAGAGAAAACAAAAAACTAATGCACTTATATTCATTTGAAATTTTAATATCAACAGATTATAATTGTCTTATTATAGTATTAAAGGTGTTCAAATGCTCTATAACCAAGTCTCCATCCTTCATCCTCAGGTTATATAGCTTTTTTCGTAGGAATAGTTTGTTCACCAGAGACTTAGATTGGTGTAAATTCCCTAACTTGTCCCACAAATCCTTGTTCGTAGTTTCCCTCGATACATTCAATAATATTGAATCTAATGAACACAATCATATTGTGTTTTTTTCTTTCCGATCTAATTTCACCTATTCTTCATCTGACATTGTCATTGGTTTAGTACCTGAATCTAATGTGATCCACTAATATTTATCCACCAACATATCCTCCATCTTGAGGTTCCATGAATCAAAGCTCTAACAATTAAATTTCTCGATCTCTTCCTTCCATTTTTTTCCATCTTCTTTCACCACAAGAATCAATCCCATGGATCTCCCACTGAACAGGGTCTATTATAGGGCCAAGAAAAACCCCTTAGCAGTAAATGAATCCGCTTGAGCTGAAACAACTCTGATACCAAATGTAGGTTTTAACCCTGTACATAAATTACCTGCAAAATAATTCTTAGAACTGAAAATAAATAATGGTAGGAACATAAACATAAAACACATACGTACAAATATTTTCCCCTCGATCCAAAAACTTAAACTAGCAGATTGATTTTTCATTATATTCCTTTCAATGTTACAATACATACATACACACATACACACACACACACACACACACACACACATATATATATATATGCCAAATTATTCATAAAAACCAATCCATTAACCATTGATTAAAACATAGCCATAGTTCCCTTGACTAGATCTACAAAATACCATGGTTATAAAACCATCATGCCCAAAACCATGTGCAAAACCCATGCACAAAACCATAGACAGGTCCACCCACGTATTATAAGGTCCAAAAACAATTTCTCGAGGTTTTGTATCTGACACATAGAACAAGGGGCACTATCGCCCCCCCTGTTGTGTCCGACACAAAAAACATGGGGGCAACCCCACCCCCCGCACGTGCAACTAATCATGGAAGGAATATAACACACACCCAATAATAATAAGAATCCATAAACTAAAATAATGTTCACGCATCCATAAACTATCCATGTATGAAAATATACAAAGTATGTACATCACATGTGAATATCCCTTATGAAATGGGCATGGAAATATACAAATTATCTATGATCCACTCTAGAAAGTATCACTTCTATTACTCTTATGTGTGTTCTTATGCGTGGAGTGAGATTCCATAAATTCGGTACTGCAATTTAAAACATTCAAATCCAAATTAATTAAAAAATTATTTGTACAAATATAAAAAATATTAAAATAAATGATTTTGAACTATGCATTTAAATTGTCCCGTGTTTGTGACTCAACTGAGTGCAAATGGAAGTAAGGTGAGATGGGGGTCTAATAAATCTGGGTTTGTCTCTCCCTTGCTTGTGGCTTAATGCCTCCATGCTGACCATCCTACTCATGTGTTCATATAATTTCATCATCAACACCCCTATTTATCTAGGTCTTTGTATAAAATAAAAAATACAAATTATAATTATCTACGAATTAATTAGCATGCATACATGTAACTTAAAAAATAAAAATGTTGAAATATTAAGAATGCAAAAATTCACCTCAACTTTTAGTCCATGAGTGTTATGAGGTGGAGGTGGAGGTGGAGGATACTGAGGAATGGAAACATGTGTTGAACCCTTAGTTAAACTGAGAGGGGGGGGGGGTGAATCAGTTTAACACATACATGGACTTTTTAAACTTTCTCTTAAATCTTATTTACACCTTCACTTCGTGATCAACTTAATATGTGAACAATCTTTATTAGTGAGCAGCAAGTATCAAACAGATTTGTTAATGTAACATCAGTCTTAATATGTGAGCGACAAGTATTAAGCAGATTAGATAAACCACATCAACACATAGACATCATGCACAGAGACACCAGATATAAGTGGAAACCCATAAAGGGAGAAAACCACATCTTATTATTGTTGTGATGCAAAGTCAAGCTCCAACTCCCTCTCACCACTGATTTTCTGTAGGCACCAACCTACAGGAGGCTCCTACCTCAATTCTGCAAGCTACAACTTGCAAGGAAGCTCCAACTCCCATCAATTTTCTGCAGGCACCAACCTACAGGAGGCTCCAACCTCAGTCAGCTACAACTGACATCTATCAAGCTACAACTTGATAGGGAAGCTCCAACTTCCTTACTCTTTCAAAAGAGAAACACTTGCTGATTTACCTTGGATATCAGCTCTGTTTTGTTCCAATTTCTATGTTGTTCATCTATTCTCATATCTGTCCTGTATCATCTCTGCATCTTCTCAGATTCTCTATCAACTTCTCCTTCTTCTCTGCTCAGCTCCTCTTTCTTCTCTCCCCTTCCAACGCTTCATTTACGCATTATTTTCACTCACTCTTTCTCTCCCCTTCTCACTTTTTTTTTTTTTTTGCATATCAATAAATGTACTTATACATTCTTGATGACCCATTTGTTTTAACACTCTGGGTGTGTCGAAATGGATGGTCATACCCCTTGGTCTTCTGCCTCCTCATTTCTTTATCCAACTCAATTTAAAATCATAATAATAATAAGTACAAATTTCCATGCTACAGTGAGTTTTTGTCTTTTCCTTAGGATACTTGCCTTTGCATCACAAACAATAAAAAATTAATTACAACATTTACATTCACATTTTTAATTACATATTTCAATTTCACTCAGCTCCTTTTCTGGATTTTGGCTTTACTGGATTTGTCTTTTCTTGCTGCTGTAGAGAACATGTTTTATATACTTTGATTCACTATGTTTGTGTGCACTTGTGTATGTGTTCCTGTCAAACCTGTAATCTCTATGTATCTCTGCATGCTCTCCTCTTCCTTTTCCTTTTTCATAACTGCATTCAAGTTTCATGCCCAATCATTTCCACATCCGGCAATCTCACACTTGTCCTATTCCACGCTGGAAATTTCAAACAAATACGGCTGGGCTATTTCAAAATCTCAATTTAGAGAGTTTAGATATTAATTTCATACTCCTCTATAGTTATAACCTGACAATCTCTTATGTGTACATATGCGCTATTTCTGCGTTTACAACCATTATACGTGACATAATAGGTTGGGCTATTAAAACCATATTGATTGACCCTCAGCATGTGTCATATATATTAAACCACATTCGCCTGTTCCATTATACGTAATGTATCCAAATATATATATTGTTGGAATGTAATTTCCAACCGCTCGGATCAGCTTGCAGGCGGAAGCACATTGAACAGGCGCAGGTTAAACAACGCACAAGTTGATTGGAGATCGACAGAGTGCGGGGGGTTGAAGAGCATGGAGGTTAACACGGAGGGTACCCCCCGTAGTTGACTGGCCGATCACACGTTGACCGCCGATCAATAGCTATGGTTTACTACGGGGCCTCACCCCAATTGATGTGTATGGAGAAATGGGAGCCCCCGTAAACACCACTTTTTGGTGGCTCCACCATGCACCACCGCCAGCGCGCCACCAATTCTTTGTTAACCACCGGACTTTATATTAAGACCATAAAACATCGAAAACCATAATTAAACCAATTCATTTATATATATGACTCCGCCCAGGCCCACAATATAGTCAAAGACCAATCAAACGCATGTATCGTACCTTCACTAACCTCCGGATGCCTTTGTTAAACTTTGAGAAAGTTCTGCGAATGATCGTCGTCGGATATCGAGCCTCCATATCAACAGTGTGTATTGATTTCACTCGATGTCTTCAGTTGATGTATAACGCGCGAAAGCGCACTTTAAAGGGCGGTTTTGAAATGGTCCACAGGCCACGTGTCGATTCCTGTATGGAATCGCTGCCCAGTCCTCCAATACTGCTTTCCGATGGATGGTGGTGCGGAAAAAACCGTGGTTTCACTCCAACCCACCATTACTGTTCATAAGTCTCGGTTCCGCTCCTCTCCTCCGCTCCAGGTTCCGCTCAGGGTTTTAATTTAATAGTTCAATACACTGTTTTAACGCCAATTCCTTCACATTTCAATTATATATATATATATATATAACTTTTTGTTTCGACTATGATTCCGCCTCCAACGCAGAGTTCCGTTCCTTTTCTCGGTTCCGTCTTTGACTTTAGTTCCGCCTCTGACTATGGTTCCGCTCCTATTCATGTTGGTTCTTCGGTGTATGCATATATATAAACCATATATATATAACGCACTGATTCAAACGCTCGGAATGTTATGTGTAACACCCGACTGTATAGAAGATTCTCTGAATTTATATATATATGTACATATTCTTGGAATAGCATCTGTGGTTCTGCCCCTGCGTCTACTGCTATGAAAATGGGTATGTCTCCGTATTTGCTTCCTCTGCTTGTCTCCTTTGCTTCATTCATTTGCTTCTTTGCTTCCATTATCTGTCTTTGTCTCCTTGTAACTATTCCTGTCTCTGCATCTGCTGCCTCCTTTGCCATCAATGACAACATTTCCAACAGTCTCCCCCTTTGGCATTGATGGCAATATATTTTCTCTGTAGCAATACATTTTCTCTGTTTGCCTGCTCTTTCTCCTGTTGCTTGCTCTTCCTCCCCCTTTGACATCAATGGCAAAGGGTTGATTTTTTCCCTTTGACATCAATTTTTCTCTATTTTCCTGTATCTTTCTCCTATTGCTTGCTCTTCCTCCTCTCTCTGAGTTATGTTTAGGCCCTCTCCTGCTGACTTTGTACCATGCTGCTTCATAGTGATGTATAAGACTTGTTGTGAGAACACTTTGAGATGTATGATTGAATTCAACAATTAAAATGTTGAGAGGCTTCAAATAATAATTCACTACTTGTCTTTTATGTTTCAGATTCTTAATATAATGTTTCAGATTCACTACTGATCCTTTTGCTCTGTAATTGACCTTTTGATGCTTGAATAATGCAGATAATTTTAGGATAATAACTTGGTGTTCTTTTGCCTTAATCCTTTGATCTTGAGGACCTGATTCATGTTTTTCTTGTTGGCTATTCTCCCCCTAGAATGATACTTTCGTTTTGTTCTCCCCCTGAAATTGTGCTTTCTCTTTATATCAGAGAGAAACATCCGCATATAATACCCCTAGTTTATCTCTCAAATATTGAAATGGTTCTCTAGCAAGAGGTTTGGTAAATATATCAGCTGTTTGCTCTTTTGTTGGTACATATTCCAACTTTACTATCTTCTGAGCCACTTGTTCTCGGAGGAAATGATACTTTATTGGAATATTTTTAGTTTTTGAGTGAAGTACAGGATTTTTGGATATACTTATAGCACTTGTATTATCACACTTGATTGAAATAGGTTCATCAATGCTTACCTTCAGGTCTTGAAGAGTTTGCTTCATCCACATGACTTGTGTACAACATGCTACTACTGCTATATATTCTGCTTCAACTGTAGACAGAGAGATGGATGTTTGTTTCTTGCTCAACCATGCCACCAGGCTTTCTCCTAGATAGAAAGCACCTCCACTTTTACTCTTCTGGTCATCCACACAGCTGGCCCAATCTGCATCTGTGTATGCTGATAAAGTGAATTTTTTTCTTTTAGGATACCAAAGTCCATATTGTGTTGTTCTTTGTAGATATCTGAATATTCTTTTTACTGCCAGAAGATGGTTTTGTTTAGGTGCTGCTTGATATCTAGCCACTAGACCTACTGCTAGCACGATGTCTGGTCTTGATGCAGTCAGATACAATAGAATTCCAATCATGGATCTGTAGTGTTTTTGATCTAAATCAACAGACCCATCATCAGCACACAGCTTGCACCCTGTGGTCATGGGATTTGACATAGGTTTGCAATCCTCCATTTTGAATTTTTTCAGCATTTCTTTTAGGTATTTTTCTTGAGAGATGAAGGTGCCTTTGTTCTTTTGTTGAATTTGCAGTCCCAAGTAGAAACTTAGCTCTCCAATCATAGACATTTCAAACTCTATTTTCATCTCATCAGCAAACCCTTTTGCTAGTTCATCTTTGTTGCTACCAAACATAATGTCATCAACATACACTACAACAACCAGGAGTTCATTCTCATGGGCTTTTATGTATAGATTGCTATCTACTCCACCTCTCTTAAAACCCTGTTTTTGCAAATGTTTATCCAGTCTTAAGTACCAAGCACGGGGAGCCTGTTTCAGTCCATATAGGGCCTTCTTCAGTCTGCATACATAGTCTTCTTTGTCTGTAAATGAGAAGCCTTCTGGTTGTTCCATGTATACTTCTTCTTCTAGATCTCCATTAAGAAAAGCAGACTTTACATTCATTTGATATACCTTGAAGTTTTGGTATCATGCAAATTCCAGGAACATTCTGATAGCTTCCATTTTGGCTACTGGGGAAAATGTTTCTTCATAATCAAGTCCTTCAATTTGTGAGTATCCTTTGCAGACCGGCCTGGCTTTATTCCTAATAACTTGACCTTTCTCATTCATTTTGTTTTTGAATACCCATTTTGAACCAATGATATTCTTCTCAATTGGTCTAGGAACTAGTTCCCAGGTATTGTTCTTCTCAATTTGGTCCAATTCTTCATTCATTACTTTTACCCAATACTTGTCCTTGCTGGCTTCTTCAAACTTCTTTGGCTCTATTTGTGATAACATTGCTATGTATACTTCTTCTGTCTGTTCAGCTAGCTGCCTTCTTGTTTGCACTCCTACACTCTTGTCTCCTATGATTTGATCTTCTGGATGGTTCTTTTGAGTGTATCTTGAGGGGGTTTTTGAGTTCAGTTCAAAATTTTCTGATGTTTTGCTTATTTCTTCATCATCTTGGTCCTCTTCTTCATGATTTTCAGGATGGCTGCTGCAGTCTGTATCTCTTGTCTTGTTTGGGAGTTCTTCATCAAATCTTACATCAATACTTTCTACAATTTTTCGAATAGTCTTGTTGTAGCATCTGTATCCTTTAATATTGGATGCATATCCTAAGAGTATTCCTTCATCTTCTCTTGCATCAAATTTCCCCAGATTTTCATCATTGTTCTTTATGTAGCACTTGCTGCCAAAGACTCTAAAGTGCTTGATTGATGCAGGTTTACCATGCCATAGCTCATAAGGTGTCTTATCACTGTTAGGTCTTAAATGGGCTTTGTTTAGAATATGTACTGCTGTGTGTACAGCTTTTGCCCAAAAGGTTTGAGTAATGTTATTCTCTTGCATCATAGCTCTGACCATTTGTTGTACAGACCTGTTTTGTCTCTCTGCTACTCCATTCTGCTGAGGTGTCCCTGCAATGGTAAATTGTTGCTTTATTCCATGTTCATTACATAGGTCTGCAAAGTCATAATTTGTGAATTCTCCTCCTCTATCTGATCTGATACATTTGAGCTTGCATCCAGTTTGATTTTCTGCTAATGCTTTGAATATCTTAAACTTTTCCAGTGCCTCTGATCTGTTTTTGAGAAAAGCAACCCATGTCATTCTAGAGAAATCATCTATTATCAGCATGAAGTAGGATTCTCCACTTGGTGTCTTAGTTCTAGCAGGTCCACACAGATCCATGTGCACAAGCTAGAGTGGTCTTCTTGTTGATAGCTCATCTTTAGATTTAAAGGATGTGCGATCCCCATTTCTGATTAATAAGATTACATATGGTATTTGAAGACCTTTTATTTTAGTCATATCTCGACAACTTTCTTCTTCCACCGGTCGATGATATGGTCGAAGGAAGTGAGATATCAGTCTCTGTCTATACCATGACTCCTCAAGTTTGCTAAGATGGCAGGCTTCATCCTCCTCTTTCACTATGTACACATTACTCTCTGTTCGGACACCTTTGAGCAGAGTCTTTCCTGTTGTGCTTGATCTGACTTTACAATCTTGTGCTCTAAAGAGAACTTCACAACCTTTGTCACACATCTGACTGACACTCAGTAAATTTTCTTTCAGCCCATCTACAAATAGTACATCTTGGGCCTTTCCTCTTCCATTATCTATGCTGACTGAGCCTTTTCCCTTGATCTTACCTGATTTATCATTGCCAAAAGTAACATTGCCAGATTTCTTTTCATCAAAAGTTATAAACTTGCTTTTGTCTCCAGTCATGTGTTTTGAGCAGCCACTGTCCAGGTACCACTGGCTTTTCAAGTCTTGAGCAGTTAGAGCCAAGTCACATTTATTCTCCTTCTTTATCCACTGGAGGCACCCTTTTGTTTGGTATCTTTTGTGGGATGATGGACTACATTTTCTTAGAGGACATTTAGAAGGTATATGTCCAATTTGATTGCATACACAACATTTGATCATAATTTTTGCAGAGTTATGAGTATGAACAAAATTTCTTTGAATCATAAACCTCCTTGAGGTGTTAAACATCAATCTTTGTCCATATATTCTACACTCAATGATTTTATGACCATATTCCTTACAATAAAAGCAGTAACCATAGAAGCTATTTGCATACCTGATGTAAGGTTGTCTCTTCCATTTGTTTGCTTGAGGCAGTCTCTTCAATGTTTGCATCTTTTTCTGATTTGAATTACTCCTTCTTGCATGACAATATGCAGTAATGTGTCCCAACTTGTGGCAGACATAACAGGTGGCATTCTTCATTGGAGGGAATAACCTTATTTGATGGTTTCCAAATTTTACATATTCAGGGGTCTTAGTATTCATTACATTCTTTGCTACTAGTGGTTTCTTCTGATCTCTGTCTTCCTTATTGCAGATTTCTTCTTTTGTAGGAATTTTTTGAGCTACTTCATCATTCTTATTTTCTTTCACAAAAATAATCTCTCTGTCAACCTTTTCTTTTCCTTTACTTGATTCTCCTTCGTAGCCTATTCCAGTCTTTATCATAGGGGATCTTTGAGCAACCAAAATTTCATTCAACTTAATAGAGCTTGTTGTTTGGGAAGAGTTTATAACTACTTTCCTTTGAGCATTTTCTAATTTCTTTCTGAGACGTACTACTTCTTCTTCTAACTTTTCTTGTTCTTGAGTTTTTTCTTTGATTTGCTTAAGTAACATGTCCTCTATCTTCTTGGCTTCTTCAAGCTCTACTTTTAGCTGCTTAAGGACTTCTGAATTATGTTCTTCTCGTACATATTTGAGGAGAATGTCCTTTTGTTTTCTGCATTTTAGTTTGAGTCTATCAATCTCTTCTAGAGCACTTCTTAGCTCCCCCTCAAGGTCTACTTCACCTTCTTCTTCTTATTCTAGAAAGAGTCCTTCAAGATATTCTATGGCCATTAGCAAAAATTCAGGGGTTCCCTCTTCTCCTGAGGATTCATCTGAGTCTTCAGATGTACTGCTGTCTTGTTGAGCATAGAAGGATTTTTTGCTGAACTTCTTTCCTTTCTGCCAGTACTTTGATTTATTTTTCTCTGACTCTTGAGCCTGATTCCTTATTTTCTTGTGAGGACACTTAGCATCATAGTGTCCCACTCTTCCACAGTTAAAGCATTTGAAGGGGAGTTTACCTTTGTATTTACCTGAGCCTCTATCCAATTTCTTGACAAACTTTGCCTATTCTTCATCTGAGCAAGAGCATATGTCTCCCTCTTCTTATTTCTCCTTTTCTATTTTAAAGGATGCTTCCATCGTACTAGGCTTCTTCTGTGGGAGCCTCATTTCATAAGCTGTTAGATTTCCAAGTAGCTGGTTCATGGTTAAGGTCTCCCAATTAGCTGTTTCTTCTATTGCAGACACCTTTGGATTAAACCTGGATGGAAGAGATCTTAGAATCTTTTGCACAATTATACTTTCTGGCATTTTTTCTCCAAGAGCTTTCATATTGTTAATAATTTCTGTAGTTTTTAGGAAGAAACTGGCAATGTCTTCATCATCATTCATTTTTAAGTTTTCAAACTGGGCTCTATATACTTGAAGTTTGGAAGTTTTTACTTTCTGGTCTCCCTCATGTATGTTCTCAAGAGTATCCCATATTTTTTTTGGAAGTGTCTTTGTGCATTACTTTAATAAACTCTGCTTCACATAATCCATTCAGGATGGCATTCATGGCTTTTGCATTAGCCAAAAAATCTTGTTTTGAGTCTTTTTCTGTGTCAGTTGCCTTCGAGGCATATCCTAATTCCACAGTAGCCCAGACTTCTATTCCTAGAGACATTATGTATGTCCTTATTCTGATTTTCCAGAAGGCATAATTTTCACCAGTGAAGAAAGGGGCTTTGTTGGTTGAGCATCCTTATTTACTAGCCATCTTGGGAACCTAGGATCTCCTTTCAGTTGTTAGACTTGTACAAAGGAACTTGCTCTGATACCAATTGTTGAACCCTTAGTTAAACTGAGAGGGGGGGGTGAATCAGTTTAACACATACATGGACTTTTAAAACTTTCTCTTAAATCTTATTTACACCTTCACTTCGTGATCAACTTAATATGTGAACAATCTTTATTAGTGAGTAGAAAGTATCAAATAGATTTGTTAATGTAACAACAGTCTTAATATGTGAGCGACAAGTATTAAGCAGATTAGATAAACCACATCAACACATAGACATCATGCACAGAGACACCAGATATAAGTGGAAACCCATAAAGGGTGAAAACCACATCTTATTATTGTTGTGATGCAAAGGCAAGCTCCAACTCCCTCTCACCACTGATTTTCTGTAGGCACCAACCTACAGGAGGCTCCTACCTCAATTCTGCAAGCTACAACTTGCAAGGAAGCTCCAACTCCTATCAATTTTCTGTAGGCACCAACCTATAGGAGGCTCCAACCTCAGTCAGCTACAACTTGATAGGGAAGCTCCAACTTCCTTACTCTTTCAAAAGAGAAACACTTGCTGATTACCTTGGATATCAGCTCTGTTTTGTTCTAATTGCTATGATGTTAATCTATTCTCATATCTGCCCTGTATCATCTCTGCATCTTCTCAGATTCTCTATCAGCTTCTCCTTCTTCTCTGCTCAGCTCCTCTTTCTTCTCTCCTTCACTGCTTCATTTCTGCATTATTTTCACTCACTCTTTCTCTCCCTTCTAACTCTCTTTTTTCATATCAAAATGATATTACTTATATAATTTCTCGATGATTGTTTGTTTTCCTCTAGGAATTCGAAATGGATGGTCATACCCCTTGGTCTTCTGCCTCCTCATTTCTTTATCCAACTCAATTTAAAATCATAATAATATGTACAAAATTTCATGCTATAGTGGGATTTTTTCTTTTCCTTAGGATACTTGCCTTTGCATCACAAACAATAAAAAATTAATTACAACATTTACATTCACATTTTTAATTACATATTTCAATTTCACTCAGCTCCTTTTCTGGATTTTGGCTTTACTGGATTTGTCTTTTCTTGCTGCTGTAGAGAACATGTTTTATATACTTTGATTCACTATGTTTGTGTGCACTTGTGTATGTGTTCCTGTCAAACCTGTAATCTCTATGTATCTCTGCATGCTCTCCTCTTCCTTTTCCTTTTTCATAACTGCATTCAAGTTTCATGCCCAATCATTTCCACATCCGGCAATCTCACACTTGTCCTATTCCACGCTGGAAATTTCAAACAAATAAGGTTGGGCTATTTCAAAATCTTAATTCAGAGAGTTTAGATATTAATTTCATACTCCTCTATAGTTATAACCTGACAATCTCTTATGTGTACATATGCACTATTTTTGCATTTACAACCATTATACGTGACATAATAGGTTGGGCTATTAAAACCATATTGATTTACCCTCAACATGTGTCATATATATTAAACCACATTCGCCTATTCCATTATACGTAATGTATCCAAATATATATATTGTTGGAATGTAATTTCCAACCGCTCGGATCAGCTTGCAGGCGGAAGCACGTTGAACAGGCGCAGGTTAAACAGCGCACAGGTTGATTGGAGATCGACAGAGTGCGGGGGGTTGAAGAGTGCGGAGGTTAACACGGAGGGTACCCCCCGTAGTTGACTAGCCGATCACACGTTGACCGCCGATCAATGGCTATGGTTTACTACGGGGCCTCAGCCCAATTGATGTGTATGGAGAAATGGGAGCCCCTGTAAACACCACTTTGTGGTGGCTCCACCATGCACCACCGCCAGCACGCCACCAATTCTTTGTTAACCACCGGACTTTATATTAAGACCATAAAATGTCGAAAACCATAATTAAACCAATTAATTTATATATATGACTCCACCCCGGGCCCACAATATAGTCAAAGACCAATCAAACACGTGTATTGTACCTTCACTAACCTCCAGACGCCTTTGTTAAACTTTGAGCAAGTTCTGCGAATGATCGCCGTCAGATATCGAGCCTCCAGATCAACGGTGTGTATTGATTTCGCTCGATGTCTTCAGTCGATGTATAACGCGCGAAAGCGCACTTTAAAGGGCGTTTTTGAAACGGTCCATAGGCCACATGTCGATTCCTGTATGGAATCGCTGCCCATTCCTCCAATACCGCTTTCCGACGGATGGTGGTGCGGAAAAAACCATGTTTTCACTCCAACCCACTGTTACTGTTCACAAGTCTCGATTCCGCTCCTCTCCTCCGCTCCAGGTTCCACTCAGGGTTTTAATTTAATATTTCAATACACCATTTTAATGCCAATTCCTTCACATTTCAATTATATATATATAAATTTTTGTTTCGACTATGATTCCGCCTCCAACGCAGAGTTCCGCTCCTTTTCTCGGTTCCGTCTTTGACTTTGGTTCCGCCTCTGACTATGGTTCCACTCCTATTCATGCTGGTTCTTCAGTGTATGCATATATATAAACCATATATATATAACGCACTGATTCAAACGCCCGGAATGTTATGTGTAACGCCCGAATGTATAGAAGATTCTCTGAATTTATATATATATATATGTACATATTCTTGGAATAGCATCTGTGGTTCTGCCTCTGCCGCTTCTGTCACTCTGCCTCTACCTCTACTGCTATGAAAACGGCTCTGTCTCTGTATTTTCTTCCTCTGCTTGTCTCCTTTTCTTCATTCATTTTCTTCTTTGCTTCCATTATCTATCTTTGTCTCCTTATAACTGTTCCTGTCTCTGCATCTGCTGCCTCCTTTGCCATCAATGACAACATTTCCAACAACATGGACTAGAGGAGGTTCCTCTAGTTGGTGAATTTCCCCCTCATATGACCTCATAAATTGATCTGTGTAGTTGGGTTGTGCATGCATGTTATCATGAAATTATTAATAAAAATACAATACAATACAAACTTGTTAATATAAATAATGAAAAATTTGACGATAATAGTGAAATGCTTCATATATATGTAACTGGTATGTGTCACGTGGGTTGTGCACCCTCAAAGTGTCAAAAATGGTATCATGACATGTACGTGCATATGAAAAAAGTTGGTTATGCCCTAAAATACTAAGATATGAATCATCATGTAATGCAACTGGTGGGACATAAGGAAACAAAGGTGGTTTTCTCATCTCTCCATGCAATGCAACATGTGCAATGGCCAATTTCCTTTGCATGCTATCTGTATATGGAATGTCTAGTATCAGTGCCAAGGTGTGACCACTGCTCTAGCCCCGTCGGCAGTACCACACTCTGATATGGTCATGGAAAAAATATTGATGGGGGTGCTACATGCACAGGGTCCCTACGAGCCTTGAGACGTTCATAACTACGTCCCAAACTAGGTACATAAAAATTAGATACAGTCTTGTTGTAATCTAAACTCATATGTAGCACAAAGTAAATAGGGACTTGGTCATGGTCAGGGAACTGGTCCCAAGATCGAATGAATTGATCATAAACAAAAGGGGTTGCATCAACATTCTTAAAATATTTTAGCGGAATCAGACCAACATGTTTAGCACGACATTCCGAAGGGATGTCAAAAAAGTCCCCACGAATATCAATGTTCTTGGTGGCATCTTTCACCACCTTCCAGGTATTTGGGCCTCTAAAATATAGCCTCCTTATCCTATGTATGCAATATAGGAGGTGGATTTATGGGCCCGCCCTCTGATATGTCTCTTTCAACTTGTTGATACTATCCAACATCAGAGAAAAAACTATGCCTAGTAGGTGAACTAACATAGATTTTATCCAGTTCTTGTGTGATCCATGTCTGGTTGGCCCTAACATCCTCAATTTTGATAATGGCTATAATGTCGTTCCATAGAGGGATCGACACTAAAATTTGATCCTCTCCTTCACCCTGCTGAGGGTCTGCAAATCATCAGTATACTTTAATATATTTATATATAATAAACTAGAAACATAATAATATGTACATTAAATTCAAACAAATCAATTGAAGATGATTTCAAAATTAAATACAATTTCAAGGCATAAATACATAAACTCTAGATAGGATTTAAAATGCAAAATGTATACCTGCAACAAGTGGGGAAGGTCCAATATTTATAGCAAGGTCATCAACAGAGAGAGAAACATTGCCTCTGACACTCTAACTTGTGTTGAAGCGAGGATTTATGAGTGCAACAAACACTTTAGTATGGCTACGTGATCTAGCCCGACCATGTATAACACATCCCCCAACACTTTGATGGGCTGCAGTTGGGGGGTGTAGGGAGATGGATCTAACAATTACATATAATACATATAAACTAATTCAATAAGAAAATTTTGACATAGAAAGAATGAACTAATAAAAAAACCATCTATAAACTCAAGTAGAATAATATAGGCTAAATTCCTATATTAAATAGAGTGTCTACTTTCATAAATTATCAACCAAGGTATTGATTTCCATGTAAACACAATTGAAAACTGTGATTTTGAAAATCTAACTTACACTTTTTCCCATTTATAAATAATGAATTTGATTCATAGAGCATAAATATGTAAACACATGTAGAAAATTTAAATAAACCTATTTTCAAAACTAATAAAACTTCATGCCAACCAAATACTCCATAAGACAAGCTCTTATAATGCCTTATTTTAACACATGACATGTACTAGGTGCAAGCACATGAGGACAATATTTCTGGTATGACACATTACATAATGAAATAGTATGGTACAAATTTAAATTGAGGAAAGAGTCAAAAATATTATAGATTCACTTTAAATGCACTTTTCATCGTGGAATTAATGTATCTATCAATGATGATTTGTTGAAACTTAAACACACACACACACACACACACACACACACACACACAAATATTATAGTTATGCTATGTTGCATTATATAATTAAATAAAAATATAGAAATTGTATTTTACAAAATTATTTCTTAGCTAATAAATTTAATAAGGGTGAGAACTAAGAGATATATAGTTTTCATGTATTATTATATTAAATAATTCTACGAGTATGGGTAATAGAAATTTTAAGGAAAATTATAGTTTATAGATGAACTCAATTCTTAAAAAATTTGTTGAACATCACCCATATTATGTTAAATTATGAAGATAACATTATGTTAAATAGTTATAAAACCATGTTAAATGTTATATATATGTGTGTGTGGGAGAGAAATATTATAACTATATCTATGTTTTATATCTAGTTATATAGCTATGTTACATGCTATGGTACATTATATAATTATATATCTAGTTATGTTGAATATATATAATAGTTATAGCTATGCTTTACTTTACAACTTTATATATATACACATACACATTAGATGTTATAAATAGTTATGTTAAGTGCTTTATACTAAATTAATTAATTATATACATAAAATTTATACAAGTATAACATATAACATTTAACATGTTTATATATGTGTGTGTTCAAAAAATTTATATATATATATATATATATTGTTTTGGACTTTTATTTTATTTAAGTACCATTAAATTTATAAAACAAATAACTATATCAATTATTTAAGAAAAATATTTAAATATAAATTTATTTAAATTAAAGAAAAAGAAATAAAATTTATTTTTTAATTTAATAGAGGTTCAGCATGATAAATCATATTCATTATTTTTATAGCATCATTTAGTACTCGTGTAGTTTTGATGCTCTGTTCTATGGCCTTGGGCAGCGCTTTCCCTTCAGTTTTGATCACTTTATTTAAAAATAATGTTTTGAATTCCATACGCGACTCTTCCCTTCAAAAAACACGTACACACGTAGGTATCTCCATATAGAACCCGCGTATGTAATTTAAAATATGAAAACATATATAATATCCTTTTTTTTTGGTGGGGTTTATGGGTTTCACTAAAATCACACCTATAGAATCCATTGGCCTAACTGAATCAAATTATTTTGGGTGATATATTTACACCTCATGGGAAGGCCTAAATATGGAAGAGGAGATAGGATATTGATACTATAGTCGATTGATCCCCGATCAAGTCTAAGTTTCCTTGTGCCTCCCCCACTCCCAGTCAAGGAAACCCTTTTCTCCTCATAGAGATGTTCATTTTCCATTCTATGAAATCCATGTGTATATTCTTGAGAGATGATTGTTGAGACTTGGGTTGGACGGATCTAGAGGAAGGTTTTTCTTGGGGACATGGTTGAATCAGGTTGTATTCTTCCATACTCTTTTGCTGATATCAATAAAGAAACTTTGTCTTTTTCCTGAAGTTATGGCCTTATGTTATAATTCATGATTTACAAATTTATTTTTAATGATCTAACATTGATATCATGCACATACATTGAACTATTGATGTATACATTATTCTCTGAACTTTGTTGTAGGTCTTATAGCCTTGGAGGAAGTAGTGGGTTAGGACCCTACGGGAACAACACTAAACATAGCACCTATGGGTACTTTCTCCTAACCCAACTTTAGTAGTTTAAGTATTAGGACAATGTGATTGCTAGCTTCTTATTTATTGATGCCCTCTGATCTGTTGCGGTTCTCAACGCTGGCCCTAGGGAGCTTTCTCCCACAACAGAATTGATGATTTCGGTGGGGAATACAATCTTTTATTTCCTAATAAGAGTTATTTGTCTCTTGATTTGGGCCTTTTTATTTGGTTTCTTGATTTTTAGAGTTTCATTGGCTTGTTTACAGTCTAGGAAGGTAGTCTGATCCTCTAGATTAGACCTATACTTTTTATTTTTCTTTACTGGTCTATATATATTTACACTTTTAATTACACACAGTTGCATACATACATGTTTACTTTTGAATAAACCTACGTATACACTACTTTCTTCGGGCTCAGTCATGAATATACGCAAGTCTGTCTCTATATAGGTGTGTATATTTGGTTTTGGTTGAATTTTTCAAATTTCGTTCACAGTAAAGAGTGTTGCATAGTTTCTAGTGATTTCTTGGAGTCATCATTAGTATAAAAAAGTCTTGTTTTTTGTTGTTATCATCTTTCTTATCTCTTTTTGTGAAAAAACCTTGTCAACCTAGGGTTTTCATTTTGATGAAGTTTTGGGTTTAAAGTTTTGGTCCAGGCTTTATTTGTGAAGCGCTTGATTGTTCTGTGTGTCTTGGGGTAGTAAATTTATTTTCAGTTCATTTATAACCCAATCCTTTCATTACTTTTCTTTGCATTATTGAAGTTGACCTATTGGGTTTCTTTTTGCTTCTTGAGAAGTTTTTTTGCAATCTTTGAGAGTTTTTGGGTTTCCTGAAATCATTCTTGTTGGATGAAGTCTTTATGCTTCTATTAAAATCAATTTATTCAAGTTTTTGGTCCCTCTTCACTTTAAGTCTTATCATCTTGATGATTACTAATGGCTTGTGAAGTTTGAAGTATTTTGTGCTTTATTTTGATCTTGGAGTTATTGGTTACTTCTTCTTCTCGAAACTTTCTTTATATTTAAAAATAAAAAGATAAAAACATTTTTTTTGTTGCCTTTCTTTTCTTTCTTTTTGGTTTTTGGTCTTTTTGGCTTTCAAACAAGTGTGCAAATAGTTGCTTAAATTTGAAATTTTTTTGCATTTGAGATATCTTCTTCTTGGTATTTTCTTTCTCCTTGAATGTCAATTTTTTTATTTTGGTTTCTTGAAAGAACACATTTGTTTGTTTAAGACCAATCCATAAGATCTTGCATTTTAAGAATTCTAGTATGCATCAAGATAGATGTATTCGAAGAATTTAGTTTTTTTGTTAGTTTTTGAATGTGTGAATGCAAAATTGATTATAAAAAAGAGCTTTTCTTTATTAGGTTTCTTATAGAACCTTTGTAGAAATCACTTTCCATTGAAGAAAATGAGTTGCATTTTCATGTAGCTAGGTTTTGTATTGATTTATTTCAAGTCAAAACACGATCAGTTGCACTTCTATTTTCGTATGTCCTAAATAACAACTAATTAAAATCAAGTGCTTAATTCAAAATGAACTAGACTTTTATTTTTCATAGATACATCAACTAGTATAGGGGATTTAGGGCCTTGTAATAGGTGTATGGAGACTAAACTCTATAAGGCCACTCAAAACTGAAACATAGAATTTGAATAAAGTGTGCAAAACCTAGTCTCATTAAGTTGTCAGGGAAGGATCTTATAACACACGAGTTAAGCATGAGGACGAGTGAAGATAGGGAATGAGAGATCCCCCCTCTCCTATTTGTTGGATCACGTGCCCTAGACTGTTTCGCCGAAATTCTGATACGAATTTGTAACATTAGTTTCGTTTCCTAGGCACCACATAAGTGACTGCAGGGGGGAATACCCATGGTACTTGTGACTGATGTTGTATAACTCTCATTAGTACTTCTAGAGGGTTCCCTTGTGAAGCTCGGGTACTGGCATCGAAAAAGGATTTTGTCTTGAGGTTAGTGTAACTGTTTCTGTTACCTTCGTTGGTAGGAATAGGCCATCATTATCGCATACTATCTTCGGAAGGCCCTTATCTTCACTTTCTTGTATTTTGGTGTCTAGTGCTAATAACCAAGATAAGAAATACCTAGGAGTTTCTTATTTGGTTTTATCTTTAGGGAATTTATAGCGGAGTGCTCTTTTTTCTTTGTATTTAGTTGGATTTAGGTGGATTTTTATCTTTTCACTTTATACCTTGGCTTATGAGTGACTGACCAACCACTCCAACGGTCTTGAAAGGGTCTTGATATTTATTTTGAAATTTTGGAGTTTCCTGCTTAAAGGCGAAGTTTTTATTTTGCATATCTCTTCCTTGAAAATTCATTTGAACTATCCCGTAATGGAGATATCTGCATATAAGTTGGGCATGGACAATATTCCTATGGATGCAAACAAAGGAACCCCTCAAAAAGTGGATCCTTGTGCTTTTCCTTTCTTTGTAAATGTTGGTCCCCCCTTACTGGCCACTTTGAATATTCTTGGATTAAATGTTGGACTACCCATTTGGTTGTTGTCGACTCTGAATACTCTAAATATTTTTGAAGCTTCTTAGATGAATGATTCATTTCAAGAGCATCCAATGGGTGTTAATTCTTCATCCTCGTCATTAGAGAAACCTTGTCTTCCTGTTTCTCCTCCATCTTGTAATAAGAAATATAAGAACAAGAGAAAGAGGAGGAATAAGAAGAAGAAGAGTTCTCTCCATGCATCATCATAAACCTTTGCTAGTCATGTTGGAGATGAGCCATCAGCCACTACAAGTCATGTTGGGAGCATAATTCTAGTCACTGCTAGTCATACTATCAATGAATTACCTACCTCTATGAGTCATGCTTATTATGACTGACATTGTTTTTTGAGTCGGGTTGGGGGCACAAGTCATATCACTCATGAGAAAGAGTCACCAAAATCTGCAAGTCATGTTGGAAATCCTCCACTAGCCACTTCTATTCATGCTGGGGGAATTGATGTTGATCAGAAACCCAGTCGTAAAATTTTTAAACCTAAGTTCCCTTGTAAGATTTGTAAGGCAGATCATATTACTCATTTGTTCCCTGGTATTTCACTGGTAAAAATGTTGTGGTTTGAGTCTATAGGTTCTTCTTCTCCTGAACCTGTTATGGTTTCTAAATAGTGAAATCAACCATTGGTTGATGAAGTGGTCGAACGAGTGCAATATCTGGCTGATACCACTCCTATTTTGGGGGGTGAAGTGTATAACAACATATTATTCTTGATTTATACTTCATATTCTTCTATTCTAGGGGGAATGTCGGTCTCTTTGAATGTAGCCCCTCAAATTTCTTGGAGTGTTTCCTTTGATTGGGATAGTATTTTTGATCCTCATCTTCCTTCTGTTGCACCTTTCCAAATAAGGGTTAGAGTTAATTCCAAAAATGTCGATCTATTTGAGGTGGATGAAGGATCCCTTGCAAGCATTATATCCTCCTCAACTTGGAAATATTTTGGCTCTCCAGAGTTTTTGTCAAATGATAGTCATTTGCTACCTTATGATAGAATACTTGGTGAATCTATGGGTATTCTTCATCAATTACCTATCAATTTAGGTGGGAAGTCTATCTTAATTGATATGATGGTGGTTGATCACTCTTTAGACTTTAATATGCTACTTGGGCATGATTATGTCTGTTCTATGAATGTTGTGGTGTCTTCACTCTTTTGACTGATGTATTTTCCTCATAATGTAATTATTTTCACTATTGATCAGCATACATTTGATAATCAACATCCTAATTTAAACTTAGTTCAAAATACCGCTTGGTATGTTCCTAGTGTTCAAGTTGACCCTACCCTACCATCAGTGTACTATGCGGCTTGACACCTTTCACTCGTGGAAGGAACATTCCTTTCAGTATCATTGAATAGTTTCATTGCCTTGCATTGAGTATAGGAACGTTCCAATCCCAGTAACTATAACATCTATATTTGGACACTCTTTCTTTCCACTGAACTATAGGAATTATTTTAATCTTTTTTAGGCTTTAAACATGAAAAAACAGAAAAAATATATATTCCAAAAAAGGGTTGGAATGAGATAGTTACTTCCATATTTGATGGCAACAAGAGTGAGTTGTGCTGCCCTTGAACAAATCAGTCAAATAATGTCTGTCCTCCATTGGGATGGGATTTAGTTTGACTTAGGAAAGCAATAATATTGTTATTAACTCAATGCTCCTCTACTTGGTTATCTCTTCCAATCACATGGAGAGTTTTTTCAAGTGTCTTGCATGACAAAATAATACAAAGTTATCATATGCTCCAATACAATCACATTTGAGTCATGCTCTTGTTCAAGGGAAGTAAACCTGAGTCACCCATCATATGGTGTCTCTTGACTAATTTTCATTCGGCCATACTCATTCCATCATAGTTATGTTCAATATCACATCATCAATAGCTAAGAAGGTCTCAATTGACTTCTTGATGGTAGGTCTTCACTTATCGAATTCGACAAATTTCTCTGAGAGTAGGCCTAGATATGTACCCTAGCCCTATTTACATCATTGATAGGTGGAATTGTGCTCAACATCGATTAGTATCATGGGTCTTTGACTGAGTGGTTTCCTTTTTTTCGTTGTGAGCTTACATTATCACACATTGGTATTCATGTATTACCTTGGTTTCCATTTGACCCTATTGGTGGATTCCTCGCCTCTGTGTCAGCTTTCATTATTGCTTGGTTCTGAAGGTTTATTTCATACACTAGACACATCTTGTGTATGCCTAAAACGTGCTTCAAAATGGTTACTTGATCTCTTTTCATCCAATTCCTTCCAAATTAGTGTCCTATGGGTTACACTCACACTAGTTTATGTGGGATGCCTTAATTCCTTCCTTCCAGCAGATATTTTCCCATGAACTACAACTCATTATTCTCAGAACAAGATCTAGAATCCTTTTTCAGTACCTTAGGGTTTGTAGTCATTAGTGGCAGACTCCTTCACTATCGACAGTGGGAAGACATTAATGTCTCCTAATTGGTAGATTCTCTCAAGTGTTTGAATTCAACTGATTTATTCACACTTTTTATATTGTATTGGGGTATATTGGCTATCACCATCATTATCGGTGAGTTTTCATGTTTGTTAACGATATAAATCAATGAAAAGTTATCAAACGATTTATCACATGGTCGACTTTAGATCATTTATTCCCACATTGTATAAATGTACCATCCGCAGTCGGTGAAGACCTCAGGTTGTGTTAGAATTTTGGTTCACTTGATAGCTCCTTGAGTTTCTTGCCAGTGACACCATCCACCTTATATGTTGTAGTTCATCATAGAAACATCCTATATGTTGGCACCTGAGTTGCGTGCAATACCACTATTCCACCTTTATGACATGGTATTTTTCTGATTAGTTATGTGACATCAGTGATCATACATTTCCTTGAGCATCATTGGTCATATTTTCTACTGTATGTGATATTGAGACATAGCCTTGATGTGTTCCTATGTGGCTATGATCATATGATCCACTACGTACTTCTCGTTTATCTTTGTACTTGTATACATATTGGATATTCTCTACACTTGATCAATGGACATGCTTTACTATCTCTGATCATGGGTATGCTCGCCTCATATATGAGTTTTCTTTATGATCTCTTCCACTGGTTTTTGGCAGTATGGAATCTAGTGATATCTGCCCAAGTACTCACATGATTCCTTGATACACTTAATCCATTTTGGCCATCATGTACCCCTTCTGACCTCATATATTAGGGGGAATATATTATAGCATAATTTAGCACTCATGTAGTTATGATGCTCTGTTCTATGGCCTTGGGAAACCCTTTCCATTCAGACTTGATCACTTTATTAAAAAATAATGTTTTGAATTCCATACGCTACTCTGCCCTTCAAAAAGCATGTATGCATGTGGTTTCCTTCATATAAGACCTACATATATAATATAAAATATGAAAAAAATATATAATATCCTATTTTTTGGACGAGGTTTACGGGTTTCATTGAAATACCACCTACAGGAGCCCATGGCCTAACTCAATCAACTGATTTTGGGTGATATATATACACACATTATGGGAAGGCCTAAATATGGAAGAGGAGATATGATATTGATACTATAGTTGATTGATCCCTGATTAGGTCTAAGTTTCCTTATGCGTCCTTCCCTCCTAGTCATAGGAAACCCTTGTTTCCTCCTTGAGATGTTCATCTTCCATTATATGAAATCCATGTGCATAGGCTTGAGAGATGATTGTTGAGGCTTTGGTTCGACGGATCCAGAGGAAGGTTTCGCTTGGAGCTTTGGTCGAATGAGGTTGTATTCTTCCATACTCTTTTGTTGATATCAATAAAGAAGTTCTCTCTTCTTCTTGAAAGTTAGGGTCTTATGTTATAATTCATGTTATGATCTTATAATTTATGATTCATGATTTATATATTTATGTTTAATGATCTAACATTTATATCATGCACATACTTTGAACTACTTTTTTTATACATGCTTCTCTGAAATTTGTTGCAGGTCTTAAGGCTTTGGAGGAATCTTAGGGTTTGGACCCTACGAGAACGACACCAAAGGTATGACCTACGGGTAATTTCTCCTTTCTTGAATTTAGTAGTTTATGTATAAGGACTGTGTGGTTGTTGGCTTCTTGTTGATTGATTCCCTTCGATGTGTAGGGGTTCTCAACCCTGACCCTAGGGAGATTTCTCCCGTAATTATGTGAATTTAAAGTTCCTAATTTATTTATTTATTTATTGGAGTTATATAGCTTAATTTTTTCTGTTTTGAATTTGTTTTGGGCATATTTCTAATCAAATTTGTTAGAAATTTAAAATGCATTTTTAATAACAAAAAATTAATGCTTTTTGAAAATTATTTCACTAAAATCGTGAAAAATAACTTTAAAACGTAAAATAATTAAACCTAAAGTTTACCATAGAAAATATTTATAATAAACATGTTAATATTGTAGATAACGCATACAAAGAAATTTTTAAAAAATAATTAAAACCTAATTTATAGTTTTCTTTGTGGATTTCAAGGGTTTTCTTGGTGGTTTTTTGTGGTTTTCATGGTGTCTATTGGGATTTTTTTCGTAGTTTTTGTATGCTAGTTTTATTTTTTCAAACTAATTTATTTTATTTTGCAGAAAAAATTAAATAAAAGAGACAAAAATGACAGGAAGCCTATCTCGGCTTGAGCCTTTGGGTCACTGGTAGGGGGTGATGGGTAGATGGATTGAGTTCCTCCATCTTGGTCAAGTTTAGAAATCATCTGTCGAATTCCTTTTCCTCTCATGCTCCAAGAAAAATTACTTGCGCAGGATGCGGTTGGGGTTTTTGAAGTAGAAATGACGCTCAATCGAGCTATATATTTCGATCGAGCCAATGGCTCGATCAAAAGGTATAGCTCAATAGAGCATAACTATCAATCAATCCAATGGCTCAATCGAAAGATATAGCTTGATTGATCCATAACTCTGGATCGAGACATTAACATAGGTTAGAAAATGGATTGGTCAAGAGTTTGTTTATATAATAGATTGAGCTATTTTTAAGCACCTCAACAACTCGATAGAGCACTTAAAATTTCTCGACTGAGTATCCTTTTTTCAGCGAAACGCATCCTCATTTCACCAAAAAGTGTAACCCAACACCATGCTTTGAACCAACAACCATTTGGCATCCAACCAAATGGTGGTGAAGGGTATAGGTTCAGACCCATGGAGGACACCCAAAAGCATATTGAATCAACATAGTTTATAGTTCTAGAACAACATGGAGGATATCTATATTTGGCAAAGGAACCTGGCGAAATGAAAAGATCCCGTGTATCTAATACTTCAGACTCAAATAAAGAAGCTCCCTAATAGATAGATGGAAATAATATGGTAATAGTAGAAAATACTTCAAATAAAGGAGTTTGGAGAAAGGTGGAAAGGAAAAAAAAGGAAAAAACTGAAGTTAAGTGATTTTTATCACACTTAGCCTAGTAAAATTTTATGTAATTTTAAAATTTAGTGTTTTTATTATTTTATGCATCAGCTAATAGGATGACATATATTGAATTCATTTGGGCATCTGCAAAATTTAAATTTTCCCCTATTCTTAGGTTGAATAAAATTATGTTTCTTTCTTTGAAAAAAACTATATATATACAATGATGCATGTATACATAGAGAGGAATAGAATATATATCCAGCTTTACCACACATTATATGCTCCCATAACTGAAAAATATATGGTATATATATGTTTAATTTGATGGAAATATAGGTGAAATACGAATAAAAAATTTACAATGATAAAGTTCGGTTGAAGGCAAACCAATATCTCTAAATGAATTATGCATCTCCTCCATGGCTCAAAATAACTCTCCAAGTAAATATGGAGGTTCTAGGTGTTTTCAACACCCTCAAGAAACACAGGGACATCAAGCTTCAGGATCTATATCATCCTAATTCCCAAACCATCCGCTTACTTGCTACATTGACGCTTGGAATTCGTAGGAGTTTTTATGAAGACAAAATTGATATTTATAGAGGAGAGAACTTTGAAAAGTTGAATAAAGGAAATAATGTGGCTATTTTCTATCATGAAGAACTCTATAATTTCAATGTTTTCTTCCACCATGATATCAACTGGTTACTTGTCACACTGCAAGCAAAGAATTCTAAATGTTTCATGTAGTTGTTACATTATGATCTTACCCACATGAATACTTTCCATTAAGTTGTGTGGGAAATAGCCTTATTGAATCAAACATCCACTAGTAATTGATTGGGAAATTTTTCAAAGTAATAGTTTTTGCAACATCTCTGTGTAGATAAAAGTTATTATTTTTAGTTTTTTGAGGGGGATAATCAATTTCTTATCTTTATTCCTTTTTCTAGTTTTTTTATGATAACGAATTATGGTTTTACATTTAAAATAAATAAATATTTAATTTATTATAAATAGTTTTAATTTTAGTATATTTTATTTTTAGGATTAAAATTTGGTTATTTTGGATGATATTATGATCTTTTATTATTTAAAAATTAATTTTGAATACATAAAAAATTTGAACAATTATTTTATGGTTACATCAATGAAAATTAGATAGAAATATTCTTTGTTTTGCTCAGTGGCCCTACAACTTTGAGCTTCCTTGATTCACCTCGCCTGCCTCACTACGCTCAATAACCATATGACCCTGACTACCTAGCTGACCGTTTTTTCATTACTCTTCCCTTCTTCTCTCTTTGCTTCTTCTTGATCGACATTTTTCCAATCCTCATCCCACTTTATCTCCCCTCTACTCCTCTGGCCCATTAGGCCTAAATATTGTCAGGTGGTCAACCATGACCAATCCAATCTCCCTCTCTAAGATATATTTTGAGATCAAATTATTTAAATCCTTGGTATTTAATGGCCCAAAGTTTCATAAGGCTTCTTCCTCTTGTTTCGTAATAAATCTTGATGAAATTCCTAAAGTTGAGATCTTCTCCTCTCATACTCATATTCTTTCCCTTTAGCTAGTAGATCGAGGCGTAGTGGAGAAACTTATGTGATTGTGGCCCTCCCCGAAAAATATTTGCTACTTGTTCTTGAACAACTTGAAACACTTGATTGATGTTGAAGTCACCTCTTCCTTATGTGGAAAGGTATTTTTCAGCTTATTATTTGAAATAAAATCATATCAGGATTATATTTTTCATAGTATTCCATACGTCATGGGGGCATACAAGATTTATTTGGATCTTTAGATCCTCATCTTCAATATTAATTGTGATGGTCCTTCGAATATTCCAACGTAGTTGAAGCTACCATTTCTCCCCCTTCACTATTGGAATGATACCACATTTAGAAATATTTGTAATCCCTTAGGAAAATACGTTGACTATGGAGAGCATCGTGATGAAATATTTTCTTGTGCTAGAATTTGTGTAAAGGTATATTTGGAATAGGGCCTAATTACTACAATCAATCTCAGTTTGGATAGTTGAATACATATTTAAGAGGTGGATTATGACCAACTCCCTTTCAAATGTAAAGTATGTCATGAATAGAGGCACTTCATGTGAAATTTCCTTAAAAACCAAAGGATACCGAAAATAAAGGAAACTATAGAGACCAATGGTAATAAGCCAAAATATAGAAAGGATCTGAAAATCAATAACCTCCCTCAAACTAAAAATAGGTGCAATCCCCCTCAAAGGAATTTGGGATAGCTTCCCCCAACGACAAATCTACTGAAAGCGGGGAAGGGAATAGTAAATCAACTAATCTTAGAACTTTTGGCAATAAGTAATATGTCCTAGCCAATGTGGAGGAAGAAGGGGGGATCCCTCATAAAGATCCCCATATCTCAGGTCCGCCTAATAATCCACTGGCTTCTGAAGGTTCTAATAATGGAGCTATTAAAGAAATGTCTAATGAGGTTATAGTATCTACGCAAGAGGATTCATTAGAAGAAGAAGATAAATTTCTCTTACCAAGAGATGGTGTAGTTAGAGTTCCTTTTGCAAGTTCAACAAATGAGAAGTTAGAAGCACACAAATAAATTGAGAAATATCATTGAATCAATCATTCTAAAAGGAAAACTAACAAATAAATTAGGATTAAACGAATAGAAAAGAAGAAATAACTTGGACATCAATACACTCTAAAAAATATTCAAATGGGAGATACATGTAGCAAAGGAAATAAGAGAATAATAGGAAAAAACCCAACTAGGGAGGGGGGCTCATTGAAAAAGTATGTAATTATACTCCGCTCCTGGAATTGTAGAGGGTTAGGGTCCAAAAAAACAAGATCATAAGTTATATCCTTAATCAGGAAAGAAAAACCTTCAATTTCTCTACTTTAGGAGACAAAATCAGAGGAACAAGAAACATTAGCTCATAGTTTTTAATTGTGGAATGGTAGTGATATCATCTTAGTCAACGTTAAAGCAACATATGGGGGGTCTCTAAACTCTATGGGATTTGTGTCAGGTCCAACTCCTAAATTGTCACAAAAAAAGTATACCTGTTAGAAACCTCCTTCCTCGACCTCTCCTCATATCATGTATGTTATGTTGTTAACTTTATATTTCTATTAACTTTTTAGAAAAGTAGGAATGTTGGGCCTATTAGCACCTGATCTGGACCTCAGGCTCAAGGAAGGAAAATTAGGGTAACCTTTAAACCATGCTCAACCTTGTAGCTAGCCCTACAAGGTCACGAGAGGGCTCTCTCCGTAAAAATATATTCAATGAAGTATAAGAAATAAACTGATATTAGGCTAGGTATAATGATGGGAAATGTTTAAATGAATTTTTCAGGGTTGTATGGAACAAATAGGGCAGTTTGAAACTAGGGAATTAAATTAGGGATATAGGTTATTTCATGGGGCAAGGTAGACAAGAATTTCAGCAATTAAGTTTAAATACTGATGGGATGGCAAGACTGGTGAGGAGCTGAAAAGAGCATAAGAGATGGATCATTTTCAAACAGAAGAAAACACAGAATATTGAATGATTTCCCAAGGCAGAGCATTAAAAATGGATTCTACCTATCCATCTTGAAAGAATTCAACCAGAGATGTTTATGAATGAATGGTGAACATAACAAATTTACATATGAACACAAAGGAAGAACAAATGCGAAAATTCATACCACATGGATCCAACAAATCAAAGCTGAATTTCTCATTAATTCCCTGTCAAACTGTTACAATGGAGCGTAGAGCATCCTCCTTGATTTCCACACTATTCCCTTACTTACTGACTCTTCAAATGATTCAAAATTACATTAAATAGACCAGAAATGTGGGAAAAAGGGAGTTGTTTTACCAACTTAGAACTGAAATCCGAACATAGGAAAGAGAACCAACAATCTTCTCCTGAAAGGGAGGAACAACAATACATTTTTGACCATCTTGATATTTGTTGTTACACTGGATGAATGAAAAATAGGCAATCTGAAAAGTAGATCCCTATTTTCCGGCTGCTGTAGAAGTCTCTGTTTCATAATTAGCTCTCGGCCTTTGACTGTCACTTTTGTTTATTGAAAATCTCATATATGTCGAGAAATCCCTTTTGAAAACATCAAAACTGAATTTCATGCCTTTAATGAAGAAAAGACCCCTTTTTGGATAAAAGGAGCGAAGGGAAAGTAGGTAGGGTCCATATGCGATTGCAAATCGCAATCGGAGGAAAGGAGGGGATGGCAACATTTAATGGAGCGTTTGAAAAATATGCGATGCGATGGTGTAATCACAATTGGGGATCGGAGGAAAGGGGAAGATGTTATTAGAACGAGGCCCTAAAAACTTTCGATGAGATTGGAATAGGGGTAAAGGATAAGCCAAAGGGATAAAAGGGCAAAAAAAATAAAAAAATTTCTGCGCTTTTGCAAAGGAGAAAATAATTTTACGTTGAAAATGAGGAAGACCTTTAGGTGGGACCGGGAGAAAAATCGCAATCGCAATCGGAAGGGAAGAGAGGCGTTAAGGCGCAATAGGATTTCACCGATGCAATTGAGGATGGAGCGATGGAGGGGGAAGTCCTTTATAAAATGAAATAAAATGAAATTTGAGAGTTACAAAGTGGAAAGGCTCATTTTATTTTGAATGGGCATAAAAGGCATAAGGTGGGACCCGGGGTATAAATCGCAATTGGAAATCGGGGAAATTCAAAGGAGCAGAACTTGTTGGCACCTGCGATTTCCTGATGTGATGAAACACTTAAAAAAATAAAAAAAAATGAATTTCTTCACTTTACCAAAGGAAAAACTCTTTTTGAATGAAGCGAGGCGGAAAGTTTAATGGTGGGGCCCAAAGGTCAATCGCAATCGGAAGCGAAAGGGAGCGAAAGCAAAGAGTTATTTGAAATCGCCGATTGCGATGGAGCGACGGACTATGGGACGTTTGATCAGATGGGCAGATCGACAGTCGGGATCTAATCGGGGATGCAGAGTTCATCGCAATCGGAGAAATGGGGAGGGGTCAATCAGAGGGGATCATTTGAAAGCGCCGATTGCGATGATGCGATGGCATATAGACCGTCGGATCGTTCATTGGATCAACGGTTAGGATGTAATCAGGCGGGACTCAATTAAAGACATGAAATCGCATCGGATTTTTTTTACAAGGGCCAATCAAAATGCAAAACAAGTATGGTGCGATTGCGATCGGAGGAGGGGTATTTATAATAAAAACTTTAAAACTTTATTATAAAGTTTAAGGGACATGAGGGGAAGTGGTTTATTAAATCGCATCGGGGTTTCATGTGTTTAAAAGATTTTAACGATGTGATTATGCCATCGGATAGGGGAAAAATGGGTTTTATAAAAGAAAACATTAAACTTTAATAAAATAAAGTTTAAGGGAAAGGTGGGAAAAGGGGTTGGTTTAGGCTATAGGGGACTTTTTTCACTTAGGCATAAATTTCAATCTAGGAGTCAGTTTTGAGAATATAATATACCATTGGAAAGATATTTCCGAGCTCTTTCTGATGGACATACTTAGAACATGATTCTGGACTAAAAATGCTATGGAAAACGTCTCTGAAAGGTAGGGTGGTGACTTTGTGGAGATAGCAACTTCTGAAGTGTGACTTATTACATATGATGACATAAAATTACATAATAAAGGAAAAGTATCATGTTTTCACCTCAAAACATGGTTTTGAGGTGAAAATTACATCAAGCTGAATAAAACATTTCTTTGATCTTCCCAGATGTTGCGACTTTGAGTTTATTAGACTTCCTCATGACCTTGCTGATATTTATTGACACTTAACTCATTAATTTGACCATGATGAGACCCTAGAACCTAATGAGACACATCCTATGACCCAATGACATGACTCACAGAGTGAAAGTGACTCATGATTTAAAGACCATAGAGAGGAGAATCAACAAGTTGCACATGAGGAAAAACTGATGAAAGACCACTACCATCAATGAATCCATGACCTGGCGGAATGATGAAAATTTATGGTATGGGACTCCTAATATGCAAATGGAAAAGAGAAATTTTGATCACTGATGGTAGTATGACTAGACTGACACTAACATTGGCTCCAATGGGGATGGTAGCTCTTTGCAGGTGCCAAGAACACCGTAGACCAAGTAGCCTTATCCATCGGGCATGGAGTCAAAAAATACTGAAAACTGACACAATGCAAACTGACTCTGACTCAAGACTGAAAACTAAAATAAAACCAAACCATACACATATCATTCAAGTTTTATAGCCTTCACCTTGGGCCCCAAAACTTCAATGACTGTGTACTTGAAATCTGACCAAAAATAACATGGTATATACAATGGTTGTGACATAGTTTCTGATCCATTATCTTCAACAGTAGTAGTGCTTCAAAAGCCTACCATTCACTGCTCCTCTAGGGAAATCTTGGCCATCCATATCTGAAAGCAAGAAAGCATTTTGTCCCCTGTATGCTGAAATCTTGTATGGTCCTTTCCACAGATTGTCGAACTTACCATGCTTACCTTTGTCCTCATTTCTTGCATCCCATCTCAACACCACATCATCCAACTGAAACTTTTATGTTTTGCTCTTATGGTCATAGATATTCTTTATCTTCTCCTGCAACTGAATAGCATTCTATGACACTTCCTCTCTTGTTTGCTGAAGTTGGATCATCTGATTGATTCTTCGCTGATTTTCATCATCTTCACTACCAACTTCTTGCAATAATCTCATGACTGGAACTGTAAGTGATGTAGGAAAGACAACATCAGTACCATAAACCAATTTAAAAGGTGACATACCTATGGATTTCTTGCTGCTAACTTTGTCTGCCCACAATGCGTTGATGAGCTTTCGATGCCAGCTTCTTTTGTTTGCCTTCAGCATTTTCTTGATTATATTTATCAGAGATTTATTCGATGATTCTACCAGGCCATTGCCTTGTGGGTAGTACGCTGTTGAATGGCCCAAGACAATATTTTATTTGTTGCAGAAATCCACCATATTCTTAGACTTGAACGATGATGCATTATCTGTTATAATTTTGTGAGGGCATCTAAAACGAGATAAGATATTTGATTCTAAGAATTGAATAATTACCATATCAGTTGCCTGCCTTGCTGGAATGGCCTCGATCCATTTGGTGAAGTAATCTGTACCTTTCAATATCCATCGATGCTATGCTGATGATGAAGATGGATTTCTCCTATGAAATCAAGTCCCCACTGCTGAAAGGGAGAATTTACTGAAACTAGTTTCAAAGGAAGAGGAAGCAGTTTCCTTTTCCATTGGAAAACTTGACATTCATGGTAGTTCGTTACTATTTTATACAAATCTGAAAATAAAGTGGGCCAATAATATCCTGATCTCAACACTTTATTAGCTATAGTTTTCCAAAACAAATGACCACCACAATCACCTTTGTGAAATACATGTGTTACCTTCTAAGCCTCTTCTTCAACTAAAAAATTGAGTAGAATACCTCCTGGATCTTTCCAATAAAGAGCACTATTTAAAATATAGTATTTAGAAAACTTTATTTTCAGTGATCGACCTTTGCTTTTAGACATTCCTGGAGGTGGCGAAAGATGCTGGAGAACATAAAAGATATCTGAATACCATGGGGATTGTAGAAAAATGTCTGAAATTGGAACAAGAAAACCTTCATCTTCATCTTCTGACATTGTTGTTATGAGATTTATATCCAGGGCACGCAGGTTTGATTGGGCCATTAATTTTTCCAAGCCTTGGCCTTTGATCAAATCTGTAGGCTTGATCTCCAAATCATACTCCAGCATAGCAAATCAATTTGCATCAAGACATATTTCACTACTGCATTAGGAACATATGCTATAGTATGTGAATGCAAAATATAGACCCTAAAATCCTTCAATGCCTTTATAAGAGCCAACGCTTGTTTCTCAATAATATTATACCGCAAGGCAACATCTCTAATAGTCCTACTGAAAATGGAAATTGGCTTTTCAATCTAATCTCTCTTTTGCATCGAAACAACAACCATAGTATGCTCTGATGCAAATGAAAATATAATGAAATCTTGAGTGTAGTCAAGACTAATCAAGACTGGGGCATTGGAAAGAGTGAACTTTACCAGATTAAATGACTTGATAGCTACCTCACTCCATTTGACAGTGCTATGCTTCTTCAACATGTTAGTCATTTCTCTTAAATGTTAAGCCAAATTGGGTATAAATCTACGCATGAAATTCATCTTACTATTGAATGCCTGAATCTCCTTTTTATTACGTGGGAGGTCTATGTGCTAAATTTCTTCCACTCTAGATGGATCGATGTGGATACCATCTTTAGAGATGACATGACCCAGTAACTTGTCTTCATCCATGGCAACGAGACTCTTCTTTGGATTAAGAGAAATCCCAAACTTTCTGCATCACTTAAAAACAACTCTCAAATGGTGCAAGTGTTCATCATCAGAACCAGAAAATACTGTCAGATCATCCAAATAAACAACAAGAAAAACATCCTTTTCATTGGCAAAAGCAATGTCCATTGCTCGCTGGAAAGTGGCTCCAACGTTCTTCAGTACAAATGGCATTTTGGCATATTGGAAAGTTCCCCAGGGTGTTGTGAAGGCAGTTTTGTCTTGGTCTTTCTCATGCACCAAGATCTGGTTGTAGCCTGAGTAGTCATCAAGTAGTGACATCCATGATGCTCCAACTACTCTCTGCAGAATATGGTCCATCTTCGGAAGTGGATAATTATCCTTTAAGGATGATTTATTCAGATTCTGAAAATCTATGCACAACCTTATCTCTCCTATCTTCTTACGTACCGGGACCAAATTTGAAATCCAGTCAGAAAATCTAATTGGGACAATGATACCAGCTTTGTACAATCTATTTACCTCTTTTTCAATGGATGGCAGCAGCTTTGGGTTGATCCTTCTCAGCTTCTGTCTAAATGGCTTTTGTTCCGGCTTGATGGGAATAGTATGCTAGATTATGTCTTTGTCATACACCTTCAAATCTGAATAGTCCCATGCAAACACATCAGAAAATTCAAAAAGTAACTTAACATACTGTTCCTTTACCTCAGGGGATAATGCTTTTGATAACTTCACAAGCTTGGGCTTGTCTGCTGTTCCGAGATTCACATCTTCAACTCCTTTCTCAGTAGGCACCAAGCTTGGTTTCTTAGCAACATAAATCATGATAAAAAAGCTCCTCTAAAGGTATGAGACCTCTAGGAATTACATTATCCTTTAGCTGCAATATGTCCATCTGATTTACTTCGATTTCTTGATCATCAACCTCATAGTCACCTTCTATGGGAGTATCTTTGAATTTTCCTTCACTCTGAAAAAAGGCATTGATTTCATTGTCATCCCAAAACACTTGCCAATACCTTAGATTGTCCAGAACAACAGGCCTATGTTTGACATAAATCTCAAACTTATTGCTGGAGTTCATTGGAATTTTCAAATTTCTTGCAGTAGTGGCAAGAGAATCAAAAATAATAATCTGCATCCTAAGCACTTTTGTCAAAATGTACTCAGGAAATGTCCTCAAGATGTCTAGGACTACATTTCGATATGCACTCAATCATGGATGTTTTTCTTGGTACTCTCCTTTCACCTGTTTTATTATCAACTCTGAATCTCCATAGACAGAAATCCTCTTTGCATTTATATTCTTCAAAATTTTCAAACCTACAATCAAAGCTTCATACTCCACTTCATTGTTAGAGCAGTCAAAGGCCAACTTATAAGCACATACTCTAACATTACTAGGAAATTTTTCAGGCTGGAAAAAAGGGCTTCGAATCCATATCCCAATACCAGCTCCGTCCTTACCAACAGCTCCATCAAAGTCCATGCTCCATAGGCCTTCTTCTTCCTCTTCTAGATGCTGAAATTTTGCTTCTTTCTCTACTTTGTCTTGGCTAAATTTTGCATCTTTCTTTTGTTTACTATCTTCTTGCTGCTGGCAAGTAGGAAGCTCAGGAGTGCTTGCTACTTTATCTTTTTCTTGTTTAAGGACTTCCCTAAAATTTTCTGAAATCTCAGGTATCTCATCTACTTGTACCAATTGAACACTTTCATCATTCAAACCACCATCTGAATATAAGACAAAGGACTCTAAATCTGTGTGGACTGCATTAATGGGATGATTTACTGGCTTCTCTTTGCTAGTGATCATATATTTCATCTTCTTCTCCCTATATAGTTTTCTCAACTAGCCAAACACGAGAATGGCATAAGAGAAGTCAAGATGCATGGTTCCTTTAAGTTTTGCACCCCAAGACCTGGATAGAAGCATTCCAAATCGTGGTGGAACATCGGCAACAACTACATCCATCAAAACATTCTTGGCTGGGATTTGATCTAAAGATACTACTAAGTCTTTGATAAGACCAATACAATGGACCCTACCTGAGTCAAAGGAATACAAATCATGGTATTTGTGAGTAATATCAAGTCCTAACTTCTCCATAATAGCTTTGGGCATCAAATTATGTGAGGCTCCGGAGTCCAACATAGCATTATGTAAGATGAACTCATGTAATCTAAGACTCAGGTAAAAGGGACAGACTTCACTTTCTTTAGATCGATCTTCTGTGGCTGGACCAAAAAAGAGTTCAGGATAATCATCTTCTACATTTACCATATCTGATACAGAGTCTATTTTCAAGATTCTAGACACCTAATGTTTATATGCACTATTTTTCACCAACTCAGTCAAGGGCATCGACACCTTCAACTTAGAAATTTCATTTTCTAAATTAAAGGAAGGAACTTTTTCTACCTCTTTGATAGGAGGATCTTTCTTCTCTACTTGCTCCTTTGCTGGGCTCTGCTGGTTCTTTTCATTTGCAGTTTTGATCGCTAAAGATTTTTTGCTAGGGGAAGGATCGACAAGCTCTTTCCATTTCTTCTGAGTATTTGGAGAATTGTTCTTCGATTGTAGCTCTTTTCTTTTCTGAATGGGATTGTGCGGCACATATCTTCTCCTCAAAGAGTACTGCCTCTATTGCATTGATAAAGCATTCATGTATCCTCTTTGGAAATCATCAGACTCTTCTTCTAACACTACGTCATTGGCCAAAAAGAAATCTTCATCGTTTTGAACGTCTGCAATCGCTGTATATTCTTCATATTCTATGACAAAGATAGGGGCACCATCTGCTGTGAAAAAGTGATTGGCTTCAATCACAGGATCATCATCATCATCTGTCTCTGTTCCGTGAACATAATTATACTATAATGGAGTTCTGATTTGCTGCTGCGGTGTTGTTTGGTCCTGCGCTCTCTGTTCTCTCTGCTTAATTCTGAATTGTGGCTACTGCCCTCTGAAATTCAGATTCTTGGTTTGTGCTTTAGGACTATCTGAAATGGTTAATCGATCAACATCTTTTCCACTGTCCGGATCAAAGTTTCCATCTTACTGTCCGAAGGGGAGTCTTCTTCTCTCATAGTGACTCTCTTTTCAGCTCTAGTCCACGCTCTTTTGGCTAGAAGATTCACTTCTACACTTACAGCTATCTTCTGCATGTCTTCAAGTGTGGTTGGATCTCTTTCTCATAGCTGATATGCCATATCAGCATCGAAACCATCTGGAAACTTAAGCAAGGCTAATCCCACAGGGGGTTTAAGATTGGCTGGAATAGCATTATATGTAGCATTAAATCTTAGACAATAATCTTGTACAATCTCACCCACATTTCTCTTAATATTCTCATATTCAGAAAAAATTTGGAGTGGGTTTTTCTTTACCTCCCATCGGTCTAAGAACTGGGTATGTAACTCCTACAAATTACAGATAGAGCATGCTGGTAAGGCTCTGAACCACTTTCTAACTTCACCTCCAGAGCTTTGGACGAACAACCTTGTGGTTACTTTCTCTGCCTCTACCTCATGAAGATCAAAAAATTCATTCATCTTATCTACATGCTGCTGGGATGTGATGCTTTGAGTGGCATAAAAGATAGGAATTTTACTTTGGTAATCAGCAGGCATATCATTCAGAACCTGAGGTAAAACCAGGGGTGCATACCGGGCAACCATGACTCGTGGTGGATTTACAACAGTTTTTGTGCTACTAGGATTCAAGGAAGGTGTTGATGGAGGAGAGGAAATATGAGAATTGACTGATGGGAATGCTGATGAATTAGGAGGAGGAAATGTTGTTCCTAATGACTCTGAAGGGTCAGGGATATTGGTTACAATGATAGATGTCTGAGGGGAATTCAAAATGTAATCATCAATTGATGTATTTTCCCTTTGAACTTCAATATCTACAAGAAATTATGGATCTAAAACTATGTCATCAAGTGCAATTTCAAGCTTAATTCTAAACAAATAAAGCTCGAAACATTCATCAAAAGAAAGATCTTCTACAAAAAACCACTCACTGGGCCAGGTATGGGATCTGAAAATAGGTCTAGGACTTAGTGATCCCTCTTGTCTTCTGACTATTCTTGGAATGAGATTAGGATTTTCAAACACACGGGGAGGATTTGGATCTAGATTGGCCCTTGTGTATCTTCTTGAAGCTAGTGTGGTCAAATTTCTACTTTACAAAATTTTATTTCAGCCTAGCAAGCTCTGAACATAATTACCCAGAGTCCAGGAATTTAGAAGGAAAATATTAATGGGGTGATCAATATTTTATGTTACAAAATTACCCAATATGGTCGCCAGAAATGTTACCACCTGATCTGGACCTCAGGCTGAAGGAAGGCAAATCAGGGTAACATTTAAACCACACTCAGCCTTGTACGTAGCCCTACAAGGTCAGGAGAGGGCTCTCTTCATAAAAATATATTCAATGAAGTATAAGAAATAAACTTATATTAGGCTAGGTATAATGATGGGAAATGTTTAAATGAATTTTTCAGGGTTGTATGGAACAAATAGGGTAGTTTGAAACTGGGGAATCAAATCAGGGATACAGGTTATTTCATGGGGCAAGGTAGGCAGGAATTTCAGCAATTAAGTTTAAATAATGATGGGATGGTCAGACTAGTGAGGAGCTGAAAAGGGCATAAGAGATGGATCCTTTTCAAAGAGAAGAAAACATAGAATATTGAACGATTTCCCAAGGCAGGGCATTAAAAATGGATTCTACCTATCTATTTTGAAAGAATTCAACCAGAGATGTTTATGAATGAATGGTGAACATAAAAAATTTACATATGAACACAAAGGAAGAAAAAATTCTAAAATTCATACCACATGGATCCAAAAAATTAGAGCTGCATTTCTCATTAATTCCCTCTCAAACTGTTACAATGGAGCGCAGAGCGTCCTCCTTGATTTCCACACTATTCCCTTACTTACTGACTTACTGACTCTTCAAATGATTCAAAATTACATTAGATAGACCAGAAATGTGGGAAATAGATCCACAGAAAAAGGGATTTGTTTTACCAACTCAGAACTGAAATCTGAACATAGGAAAGAGAACCAACAATATGCTCCTGAAAGGGAGGAACAACAATACATTTTTGACCATCTTGAGATTCGTTGTTACACTGGATGAATGAAAAATAGGCAATCTGAAAAGCAGATCCCTATTTTTCTGCTGCTGTAGAAGTCTCTGTTTCATAATTAGTTCTCAACCTTTGACTGTCGCTTTTGTTTATTGAAAATCTCATATATGTTGAGAAATCCATTTTGAAAACATCAAAACTGAATTTCATGCCTTTAATGAAGAAAAGACCCCTTTTTGGATAAAAGGAGTGAAGGGAAAGTAGGTATGGTCCATATGCGATCGCAAATCACAATCGGAGGAAAGGAGGGGATTGCAACATTTAATGGTGCGTTTGAAAAATATGCGATTCTATGGTGTAATCGCAATCATGGATCAGAGGAAAGGGGAAGATGTTATTAGAACGAGGCCATAAAAACTTCTGATGTGATTGAAATAGGGGTAAAGGATAAGCCAAAGGGATAAAAGGGAAAAAAACAAATAAAAATGTTTTTGGCACTTTTGCAAAGGAGAAAATAATTTTACGTTGAAAATGGGGAAGACCTGTAGGTGGGACCGGGAGGACAATCAAAATCGCAATCGGAAGGGAAGAGAGGTTTTAAGGCGCAATAGGATTTCGCCAATGCAATTGAGGATGGAGCGATGGAGGGGGAAGTCCTCTATAAAATGAAATAAAATGAAATTTGAGAGTTACAAAGGGAAAAGGCTCATTTTATTTTGAATGGGTGGAAAAGGCATAAGTTGGGACCCAGGGTATAAATCGCAATCAGAAATAAGGGAAATTCAAAGGAGCAGGAGTTGTGGGCACCTACAATTTCCTGATGTGATGAAACACTTAAAGAAATAAAAAAAAAATGAATTTCCGCACTTTACCAAAGGAAAAACTCTTTTTGAATGAAGCGAGGCGGAAAGTTTAATGGTGGGGCCCAAAGGTCAATCACAATCAGAAGAGAAAGGGAGTAGAAGCAAAGTGTTATTTGAAATCGTCGATTGTGATGGAGCGACGGACTGTGGGCTATTCGATCAGATGGGCAGATCGACGGTCAGGATCTAATTGGGGATGCGGAGTTCATCGCAATCGAAGAAATGGGGAGGGGTCAATTGGAGGGGATCATTTGAAAGCACCAATTGCGATGATGCAATGGCATATAGACCGTCGGATCGTTGATCGGATCAACGGTCAGGATGTAATCGGGCGGGATTCAATCGGAGACATGCAATCACATCCGATTTTTTTACAAGGGCCAATCGGAATGCACAACAAGTGTGGTGCGATTGCGATCGGAGGAGGGGTATTTATAATAAAAACTTTAAAACTTTATTGTAAAGTTTAAGGGACATGAGGGGAAGTGGTTTATTAAATCGCATCGGGGTTTCATGTGTTTAAAAGATTTTAACAATGTGATTATGCCATCAGATAGGGGAAAAAGGGGTTTTATAAAAGAAAACATTAAAATTTAATAAAATAAAGTTTAAGGGAAAGGTGGGAAAAGGGGTTGGTTTAGGCTATAGGGGACTTTTGTTCACTTAGGCATAAATTTCAATCCAGGAGTTAGTTTTGAGAGTATAATATACTGTTGGAAAGCTCTTTCTGAGCTCTTTCTGATGGACATACTTAGAACATGATTCTGGACTAAAAATGTTGTGGAAAACGTCTCTGAAAGGCAGGGTGGCGACTTTGTGGAGATAATAGCTTCTAAAGTGTGACTTATTACATATGATGACATAAAATTACATAATAAAGGAAAAGTATCATGTTTTCACCTCAAAACATGGTTTTGAGGTGAAAATTACATCAAGCTGAATAAAGCTTTTCTTTGATCTTCCCAGATGTTGTGACTTTGAGTTTATTAGACTTCCTCATGACCTTGTTGATATTTATTGACACTTGACTCATTAACTTGACGATGATGAGACCCTAGAACCCAATGAGACCCATCCTATGACCTAATGACATGACTCACAGAGTGAAAGTGACTCATGATTTAAAGACCATAGAGAGGAGAATCAACAAGTTGCACATGAGGGAAAACTGATGAAAGACCACTAACATCAATGAATCCATGACCTAGCAGAATGATGAAAATTTATGGTATGGGACTCCTAATATGCAAATGCAAAAGAGAAATTTTGATCACTAATGGCAGTATCACTACTAACAGGGCCTCCATCCTTAAACTTGGGGAATCTGAGCACAAGTATTTTAGTATATTTTTGTGGAGATTTCTATATCACTTTATACAACTGGGAGGAAAAAAAGGGATCGCTAGTCAGAGAATCCTTCCAAAATAAAATTGAATATTTTAAGGGACATTAAACCATATGGACTCAAATATGCCTGCAACAACAAGAGTGTCGGCCCAAATAATATTGATGTCAAACATGACCACTTCCTTATTTCAGATGAGTTTTTGAATTTTAATGTCTCCATCAAATCCTCCATCCTTCCATGGAATGGTTCTAACCACCATCCAATAAGACTTGGTCTAGCTCACTCCCCCCCCCCCCTCTCATTTATTTAACTGTCGCATTTAGCTTAATCCCCTTATGGATTTAACATCCTAATTTCCAAGAGGTGGTCACTCAGTCATGGTGCCGTTTGGTGAAAGGAAACCCTTGATTTATATTTGAAAAAATATATATAAAAAGGATGAAAATATGCTTTAAATCCTAGGTGAGATCCACACAAATATCAAATCAATAATCAATAAAAGAAATGGAACAAAAATTCTGTCAACTCCATTGCCCCATCAAAATGAAGCATTTTTTAGATGAAATTTTATGTCAATATAGATCCATGTTTGTTAAGTACCATTCACTATTTAAAGAAGAAGAATAGTAGTGGATACTTAATTATAGCAATGTGTGGCTCCAGGGAGGAGATGGAAATACCAACTTTTCCATAAGAACGCTAAAAACTGGGGGAGGAAAAAATCCATTCATGAAATTGTGGCAAATGGTACCAATGTGGAATATTCTCATAAAATTAATGAATAAGTGATGAATTACTTTAGTAACATATATTATTAATATGATCCTCTCTACGAGAAATCTGAAAGTTATATGTTGGAGCATACTCCGCAAATTTTCACAAAAGATATGAATAGAAAGCTAAAAATCCTCCCTACTAAAGAAGAGATACATAGAATTGTCTTCTCCTTTCACCTAAATAAATATCTAGGCATGGGTGGATTCTTTGCACACTTTTATCAAAATTTATTGGGGATAATCAAGAATTCTTTTTGTAGGATCATTGGGTATTCGTAAATCATTGTTACATGGGTGGTGGGATCGATTCATCTTTCCTAGCTCTAGTTCCAAAAGAAAATAATGCCTCCTCTTTCAAAATATTTAGGCTCATCTCCTTATCTAATGTATCCTATAAAATTATACCCAAAATTATTGCTAATAGACTAAAATTTCTTCTCCCTGCTGTGATATCAGAAAATCAAGGTGATTTGGTTCCAGTGAGGAATTTGTTTTACAATATCATTCTTGTTGAGGAAGCCATATTTTCTAGTAGATTGAGAGGGTATAATGGGATTGCCATAAAACAATACATTTCCAATGCCTTTGACAAATTTAGGAATAAATTTCTCTGCAAAATATTGAGCATATTGAGGTTTGAAAACACCTTCATCCAATGTAATTCTCTCTATATTGGCTCTCCACGGATGGCCTGCATCAAGGGTTACATTTAGCTCCTTTAATATATATAATGGTTGTTGATATACTAGGTAAGCATATTGAATATGAATGAAAAAGTGTCAGCTTCCTGGTCTCCAATACACCCAAAACATAAAAAGTACTAGCCACTCTCAATTTGTAGATGATACCATTTTTCTTGGGGGTACCTCAGTGTCTATTGCTAAAATATTTAAATTGGTTATATATATATTCCTTTCTACTTTAAGGGGGTTAAAAAACTCATCCAAGTCCCAAATCTTCACATGGAACATTATGGCGACTAAATAATTTCAAATTGGGAAATATTTGGCTTTAGCACTGTTGAATATTGACTAAATAATTTCAAATTGGGAAATATTTGGCTTTAGCATTGTTGAAGATTGTAAAGATTTCAAATACCTAGGTATATGGAAATATATTCTTCCAAAGGTGAAAATCAATTTGGAGTCCTCGGGAGCCATATGGCTTACATTATTTCGCCACATCATCCTCATTAAGTATTTCTTGTATTAAATCCCTTTGTTCCAATTCTCATCTTTGCTCACCCCTCAATATATTTTCCACTCTCTTGGGAAGACTATTCAAAAGTTCCTTTCAGAAGATAGTAAGGTCTCTTCCAAAAAATTCCATTTGATAAATTGGGACACCATTGGTGCACCTAGAGATCATTTGGGCTTAGGGATCATATATCTCACCCTCATGAATCAATCCATGGGAGCTAAAATTTCCTAGAAAATGAAAACCAACTCAGAATCTTGGTGGGTCCAAGTTCTTAGTGAAAAATATATGCGGACAGGTAGTGGGAATATGGATGGTCCTCTACCTTCATTGAGGTAGTGTTATCCTATTTGGAATCTTATCTATGACTTGTCTAGTTTGATCATCGATCATCTTAGTTGGCCATTGGTAAATGGTTCTATAATATGTTTCTAGTATCACTATATTATGAATCATCCCCCTCTTCAAGATTCTGAAGTTTTAACGGAACCTCAACATCATTTATCTAGTCATGCTGATCTCTTTGTTATACCACATCTCCTAGTGGAATAGTTCATGTCTATGGTCGAGCTAGAAGCTTGATAATATCCCTAAAAACCTATCCAATATCTCAGATAAGCTTAAAAATAGTTTGATAGGATGTACCACTTTTGATAAACAAAAAGAATAAAATATGGGTTAAAGTCTCAGTTTTATATGGTCAAAGATGGGTATGAATAATTTCTCTTCCTTGTGCATATCTCTCATAAATCCTCCATATGGAAAAATATATGGTTGAATAATTCCATTTCCAATGTTAAAAAATTTCACTGGCTCCTCATCCACAAGAACATTTTGAGCTTTGAAAAACTAAAATAATGGGGGATCTATTGTCCATAATGGGACTCCCTTTGTGATCAACTGAATAATAAATGCCTCAACTTTTTTTTCCTATCCATTCACCACTCAAGTTCGGTCCTTTTCCTCAGGTCCCATGTTCACGCACTTTAATATCCCTACAAATCTCTTTGTCCTCATCTCTAACTAGCACAAACAAAGCTCATGTTATTTATGGATATGGATCTCCCTCATCAAGTAGATATACTAGAAAATATGGTTATTTATAAATATTTCTGTCTTCAAAAATGTCTTTATATCTCCCACAATAATAGCTCTTAAAGCCCTCTCCTTATGTTTGGAGTTAAGTAAAACGAAATTAAATGATCATGATATTTCTTTGGATCATCAGGAGGGAAAATGGATGGATTTTCTAGTTGATCCCTTGGGGAAACTTTTCTTTTCTTCTCCTTTGTATGTCACTTCTATAGCTCCGTGGAAGCTTTGTCTCTCAGACATTGAATTTGAAGACTCAAAAATATACAAAATAAATGGACCCTATCCTTTGATGGAGCCTCAAAAAATAATTATGGGGTGGAAGGAGGACGAGTGATTCTCTTAAATGCTGCTATAATACAGGAAATAAAGTATTCATGGGGCCTTGGAAAAGAAATGAACAATCTTGCAAAAATCCATGGACTTCTTCTTCAACTCCAATTAGCCAATGATTGGGGTGTATCTTCATTAGTGAACGTGGGGGATTCCTTCATCACTATATAGAACCTTCAAATGGTCTCCCTCCTAAAGAACAATCATCTATCCCTCCTTCTTTGAAAAATAAAAAACATCATTAAATGTTTCTGTCAAAAGGGTTATTGTCACATTTTAAAAGGTGAAAATAAAGAAGCATTTTCTTAGGATAATCAAGACCACCTTGTTGAAGTAGGTCAATATGAGACCAACGACATGCTAGGTTGGAAATTTATCACATGAAGAACCTAGTTAAAGGTAAATTATCCTATCTAATTACTTACTCAGTCATATATATGCTCCATGCAAATTATGCATTGAATAATTCAAAATCCCCCTGGCTTATGCCTTTGTTCCCCCCTCCTACATATGGATTTTCCTACATCATGTATGGCATTGAGGTTATGTGATTTCATCTGAGGTGGTTTATTGTACGTGTGTAGGAAATGCGACCAATTACTACTTGCATGTAGCATTTATTATAGTCGAACATCCTTCAATTCCCTCCTTCGCCTTTGTACCAAATCCCTTACTATTCACAAGGTGGGGTGATTTAATGGCATTCATGTTTGATACACACTATGAAGTGTGGGAATCCAATGGCTCAAATGTGGTTTTCATGGTGGAAATTAACATAATAAGGAGGAAATTTTTAGTTAAAACGTGTGCCCTTCTGAGTTGGGCCAACCTTTCTGTTGGATGGTGGGATAATCGCTCCTCTGTAAATCCCATTGTTTCTCAAAAGTCTTCCAAATTGGTGAACCTGTAGCATAGTGTTGAAAAGTTCATCTTGTTAATTTCATTCAAATAAGTTTCGTAGGGAATTCTAATGTCTCTTATTGGCTTTGTCTCCTCCTTCAACACTTTAAAATAGTGGCATTGTTTCCTGTCTAGTGCATAAGCGGATTTTTTAAATTTTAACGTAGTCATATTTGAAATTATTTCAGTTGTTACTAAGATTTTGTCATTTAAATTTGTGGCCTCTCCACCACCTTGCACATTTCCTCTAGAAAGAGGTGGTCTTGTGTTTGGGGACTCTTTGCTGGAGATCCTTCATGCACCCCTGGTTTTGCAAATTTATTACATGCACATTTTATCATGCATTATGTTTGTTTTCATTTATTCCCTTAGCTCTATAGTTCTTTGTTTCTCTTGTTAGACAACTCCTTCTCTCTCTCTTAGTTTGTCTCTGCTCTTGTGTTGAGAGATTCAGGGTCACCTTCCTATGTCAATGAATCCCCTTGCTCAAACCTCTCCTTCTCCATTGCAAGGTTCGCTAGGCTTCCTAACTATGTTCTTTAGTAGCTATGTGTTTCTGGGAAATTCTACCAACTCTTGTTTTAAGTCCCATATGGAGAGAATCAACCATATTTCCTAGACCACTTGTTCACTAGAAACTATAATATTTCTCATCATCCCCTCATTAGAGATCGAACAGAGAATTGAGAAATTCATCAACCGTTTTTCCAACAGTCAACCACTATCCTCTTTCTCACCAAAGGAATGAAAAAACTACAAGATAAGGTAAGTAAACTTTATGATGAGCTTGATTTGATAATTTTCCAACTTGTAGAGTTTTAATTTCAAAGGAACTCCGAGAATCGAAGCACACTAAACAATGCTCTAAGCCGCCCTTCAAAAAAGATGTCAATCAACCCTCCTATTTTATTTATGTTCATTTTTTGTATGTGTTTTACTGTGTGGTCAGTTCTTTCACATCTGCAACTCTAGTAATATTATCCTTATGAATGTATGAAGTAGCAAGCTAGAAGTTGTTTTTTAACTTCCCCTCCTATTCTCTACTGAGGATCTTGTATCTTCGAACTAATTGTAATATTTTCTCTAGTATTTTCATTAGAGAATTTTGAGGTCTAGAATGGGTCTCAAAACAAAAATGTACAACAAAAATAAACTTTATAAGAACCAATATGATTCAAGATGATGATGTCAGCCATGAGGGATGATACACCATTTTTTGAGTAAAAAAGTATAAATATTAAAAATTCGAAAAAACTATTTTTTCAACTCGTATTTTCAGCTTATCTCTCTATGATTTTACTCAAATTTCGAGCTAGAGAACTTTTTATATGTTGAATTTAACTCTTGATCCAAGGAGTACCCATGTTGAATATTTTTGATGGACCTTGCTACAATGAAACAAGAAAGACATGAAAAAATGTGATTGCAATCATGTTTTTCATGTATTTCTCATTTTTCATGTAGCAGGGTATTTTAAAAGTATGCAACCTGGTGTTCCTTGGATGATGAATTAAATTCTGCATCCAACGAGTGTTGCCACGTGAAATATGAGAAAAATTATGAGGAGATGAGTTGAAAATATGAGTTGCAAAAATAGTTTTTCCTTTTTTACCTCTAAAATTTGATGATGTAATTTAATCTTATTTTATTATTTCCACTATTATATTATAATACTTCTTAGGAGACACATTTTAGACCTCAAAATTTTTCTAGTAATTATAACTAGATATAGATTTAATATCATATTTACTCATTTTTATTAAAAAAAAAAAAAAAAAAATCAACAAAAATTACTATTAAAAATGTAAATTGAAAAAAAATATATTATAGAAACAAATTATTTCAATAAAAAAATCTAAAACAAATGATGACAAAATAAATAATTTGAACTCATTATAAAAAAAATTAAAATAATTTAATATACAAATATGACATTGCACTAACACAAAATTGTGTCACACTATACCATCAATTAAATATCATATTATTTCTATTTAATAAATAAATAATAATATAGCACTAGTTAATTTGATTTATTTTTATTTTTAATTCATTCGAAAAAAAATCACTTATTTATATAAGATAAAATTCTTTCATTCAATAATGAACCATCATAGCTTTACCACTCATATCTTAACATTCTAATAATAAAAAAAACCATATGTAGATGGATATTACTAAGTTATTAAAATACCTTTGCATTTATCTCAAGTGTGTAATTATTCAACCACATTTATTTCAGGTTGTTAATTATTCAACATCTTTTTCACTTAACAAATATGGTTTGTATACATGAAAGAGAGATAGCGAAACTGACATGAATTGATTTTAAAAGTTGTCATCCTCCAAACATAAATTTTAAGTGGTGTAGTAATTCTTTCTTAAAATTCGAATATTTGTGTATATATAATTATTTCTTACTAAACTAATTATTATTTTTATTATTATTCATATATATTTATAAATTCAAATGTTTTTTTTTTATATTTATATATTTAAATTCTATAAAAATTGACTTAATTGGCCAAGTTTTTGTTAAAAATACTTTACTAATAAAAGTTATAAAACTAATTCTGCTCTATCCCCTAAATCATTTTTCGAAGTCTCTAGTATAAATAAACCACTCTAAAATATATAATTAAAACTATAACTTATATTATATATGAAATTTAAAAATTTATAATTTCCATTTTCCAATTTTTTTATTAATTTTAAAAATATTATCAAAAATATTAAAAATAAATAAATTAATTTTAATAAAATTATTTTAACTACAATATGTTTAAGATTTTGGTAATTATTTTAACTACAATATTTTTATGATTTTGGTTTATATTCTTAACATGAAATTTTTATTTCAAATATTATTAGGTAATATTTCAATTATTATTAGTTAATCATTTCTTTTAGGTTATAAATGATTTTCTTCCAATATGATTGTTTTTAAACTTTTATTTATTTTATATAATTTATTTATTTGGATATTTTTATTATAAAGAGTGAGAGGAAAAAATAATTTTTCGATGTCGTTGCAGTCTCTGTAGGTTATGATGGGTATGGAACCAGAATTGGAGTTGTGAGATTTACTACTGGATAAATTGGGTCAACTGTAGCTTGTGCCTCTAGCTTTACTTATGATTGATCAAACGCAACTGGTGCCCTATCGGATACATGAACCACGTTACCCATCCCTATTTCTTCATGATATGCCAAGGTCGATCTCACTAATTCATTCCTATTTGGTTCACCTGCAGCTGTTGGAATCAACACATGCATGACCAAGTGGGTTTTTGGGATCAGGTCAGAAGGGAACCGGATCGATCAAATGTGGTATATAGTGACTATTATTATGAGTGGATATATATATATTATTATTATTATTATTCCTTGAGATTTTCCCTAATCCTACATGAGGCAAGAAATAGTCAAGAATGTATATCGAGGTTTACAAAATATTTTGCGTAAGAAACAACGACTTAAACATTAGTTGTATAAAACAACCTCAAATATGTTTAGTCACTGTGCTTGAAGCACCAATATATGTAAACTAATATATAAGAAAAAATAAAACATATATTATAGTGGTCATATGCATCAAAAGATATGTACAATAAAGAGTGAGTTGAAAGAAAAATTAGCCATGATCATCAGTAGCAGGATGGTTGAAAAAATGGTTTGAAACAAGCCCCCCAAATTCGGTCACTTTGTAAAGCCCCCTATCCAAGTGCATGCCTCCTTTATAAATCGTGTTAACAACCTTGTCCCATTCCCTAAAAACATGATAACAAGACATGGAAACAAAATCATCTTTTAGTCAAAAAATATCTCACAGTATATGTGAAAGAGAAATAGTATGACATATTTGGGTTGAGTTAACCCGATTCGTAGGTAAGAGTGAAACACCAAAAATATGAATTCAATCACAAAATTTTTCCAAAGCATAAGAAATCAAGGATCTGCAGACCAATAACTCAACCCAATTATTGGATCCCCTCCCAGTACCCTAGATAATATGGAAATAAACATGTTCTAATAAATAAAGAACAAACCCACCACCATAAGAACCCTCAACATCCTGTGAAGTCCCATAAAACTATGCCTAGGGAAAACTGACATTAGGAGACTCACCAAGGATTGTACTACTCCAGGCCACAAGGCGAGACTATAGATAATGTTCAAGGATATATAAGTAGACCACTACAATCTCAACAAGGAAAAAAAGGGTGTCCTGGAAGATTATTTCGTTGCGAGCCAACCGAATACCCCATGAAAAAATGAGAGGTAATGCTCGAAATTTGTAATTAGCTCCATAATCAATATATCCCCTCTAAATAGCCTCAAATGAAATTCCATCCCACCTACAGGTCACTCCCAAAATACTTCGACAAGTTGACCAAATGTGTTTGGAAAATGGGAAGTGCACACAAAGGTGAAAAATCCATTCCTCACTATTCCTGCATAAAATACACCAACCCAATGCAATTTTGTGACATCTTTGAATCACATCCCAAGTCAGGACATTCTCCATAAGAATGCACCATGTAAATATTTTAGATTTTGATGGGAATTTTCTAACCCATAAGACTCGCCACCACCACAATGGATCTTCCTCCTGAGCCATTATATTCAAGTGTATATAACCAAACTTTGGGGAGTACATGCCATGAGGATTTCCAATCCATACTAGTTTGTCAACAACACCTAAGAGTTGGATATGTGAGGTGGTAGAATTATTTATATAATAATCACATTTCCTCTAGAAAATGCAAATTAAGTGTAGATGATTTTCTGACAACTAACATTGATGTCATAGAGAAGTGTGAAATATATTTGTAAGATGAGCAAGGCATTAAAAATCATGATCTCTAATATAGCTTATCAACTATGGAGATAGTATGTGGATGATACCATTGCCAACACATGGGTCCATACCCAACCAAACCTTAGCCTTGTTTCTAATTCTCTAAGCTAGCCCAAAAGTGATCACATGTAAATAGTTTAGAACCTCCCACCACACTACATAGATAATAACTCTTGGAATGTGTGGAAGACCGATCCAATAAATGGCTAAAGTGTGAGGGGTAATATATTTTTTGATGAAAACCCAAGTCCATAGGCTATTCGAAACTAAAATTTATCAGCCACATTTTGATGTCAACGCTTTCGATAATAGGAATTTTTTTTTTAATGCCACACCCATCAAGTAGTTTGGTCACAACAATGTGAGAACATTTAACCCATGGGAGGAAAAAATTCTCTTGTGCACCAACACATATAAATTTGAAACATAGTCTTTGCGCTTGTTCCAAAACCCCCTTCGAAATCCATGCCAGTGACATCCAATACACTAGAATAGCTTCAACCATAGTTTTAACTAAAATTGTACAATCTACCCTTGAAAGTGAGCAAAAGCTCCAAATTTTAAATGTTTTCTCTAGTTTTGAAATTAGCCACCTCGAATATTCTTTCAAATAATAGTTTTCCTTGAGATGAAATACTAAGTACTTTAGGCCATTTTCAAGAGGTGATATCTCATTTGGGAAGATGGCACTAATGTTCTGATAAATTAGAGCACTAGGGTTAATAATGGAAAACTATGACTTCGAAACATTGATGAACATACCTGTATCTTTGCAAAAAGAATAAGAATATCATGTATACTTTCCAAGTCGCGAACCTCCGCATTAGAGAAAATGAGAATATCATCTATGAATAGTAAATGGTTAACAATGAGGAGATGTGCAACATTGACACCTATGAAAACACATCTCCCTTTTTCATCCGCAATCATATGACTCAACCCTTAAACAAATAAAAGGAACAAGAGTGAGGAGTGTATACACCCCTACCGAAGACCCCTTTGGGCTGAGAAAAAAGGAGAAGTCGATCTATTGATAAAATCCACAAAGGGAACAAACATGACACAATTCATGATTTAATTTATGAATATAACTTTAAAAATCAAATGAGTCAGAAGGATTCATAAGAAGATCCAATTTACGTGATGATATGCCTTTGATAGACCCACCTTGATGACCAACCCTTTGGAGTTAAGAGTTTTTAAGTTTTGGACACACTCCTGTGCAACACCTATGGATTCATGAATCGGTCTCCCTTACAAAAAATCAAATTGTTCCTGGGAGGTACACTTATAAGGATAGGATTTATCCTCCCAACAACAACCTTGGAGATAACTTTAAAAACACAATCTCACAAGGCAATAGGAAAAAAAATCCTCTAAGGTAGTGGGATTTTCGACCTTTTGAATTAATTCAATGAAATTATAATTGAAAGAAGGATGAATTCTTCCTCCCTCTTATTGGAAAAAAAATTATGAAAGATAGAGACCCTGGATACATACACGAGGGCCAACAAAGGGTCTATTTTATCTAGTGTAACACTAAAATTTTCACCATACTTAGAAGAAGTAAGGCATCTCACTCGTGGTGTATTGCGAACTTACTAGGATAAGGACTAGAACTAGACATCAAGGGAGGTTAGAAAAAAATTACCATTCACATATATTCTTAGATATCACATCATTTAACAAGTAACTAGCAAAAAATATGAATTGAAAGACATCCAAAGTAACATATAACATTCACATTCATGCATAAGAAATTTTTTAAAGAGGGCTATGCAAACCAAAAAAATTAGAAACATACATAATTATTGCAACTCTTTACTTTAGACTTAAGTTATCATTACATTCTGGTACTGAACACTTCAGGTAGGATCAAAAAATTCATCACATAATTTAGCTCAGAAATAGATAAAATAAGGACATAACCAAGTCCAATAGTCACAATATCTCGACATATGAGCTCCAACTATTCCTCCTTGTCTTATTCTTTGGCTTCTATAAACTTCACTCACTTGAACTACTATTCTTTTCCTGAGATGCCACACACTTTCCTCCTTGGTGGATTTTGTAAGTCGACTCTGACTACTCCATCTCTCCTAGATGACATTTGTGGCTCGGATGCGCTTGCATGTTCCAATATTTTCCATTTTCTAACTTCAATGTCTAATATATCTTCACATATTTTATCTCTTTTCCTCAGATTTTTCCTCCACAACCGCCCTTCGGTCATACTTGGTCAAAATTTGTCAAAAATATATCTCGCAAAATGAAGGATCCAATAGACCCCGACCACAATCAATTAACTCATCTCTGAGTCACTCGTTCATTGATGTTGTTGTTTCTTCTTACAACTGTGAGGCTCCTGCTTTTTCTGATTCTTCTTGAAATATTCCTTCATGTGTTGTATATTATCCTTCAAATGAAACAACCAACATTGGGACATATTGGATGGATTCAGTATTGAAATGGGTATGTTCAATAATGGCTGACCACCAGGTCCAACAGAGTGGCAGCTTGCTCAAGAGATAGTGTGGTAAGTTGACTTGTCGATTGGGCGGGTCGGATATTCATGAGGTAATTCCATTGAGTATTTGATTTTGTGTTGAGCTGTAAAAACTTCTGAAAATGGATTTGTGCTAGTGGTTTGAGGTCACGAGGTAGATCCTTGGTGGCTTGAGATTAATTCTCAAGATGTTGGATCTGCTTCATCAAAAAATTAGTTTGTGCAAATAGGTCCTTTTGTTGGTCAAGGTCAGGTGTAGTGAAGGCTTGAATAATCAGCGAGATTCTTGACACAAAGCATAGACAGGTTGATTTTTCTTGGCAAGGAACCTAAACTAGTCATGAACCTCAGTTAAGATTTCTTGCATCTCTTGAGTTGCTTGATGAAGGGACACCTTCAAAGAAGGAAAATTAGTAATATTCTTCTTAGTTTGAGTGGAATATTTAGTGGTTGGATTAGGGAGTGTGTATTGTCTAACTGTGATAGTCTTCTTGAGATCCAAGTTCTATGAAACAAGATAGGAACATGAAATTTTAATGTGGTCATAGTAGTCGAAAAAGGTGCAAGCTGAGAAATTTTCTAGTGCATTAAGTACTGCCTCAACAATATTAGGAAAAAGTGTCTATAACATAGAGATGATATCATCAAACTACTACTATAGTCCTTGATTTTATTGCAGGAGTTGTTAACACTCAACCACTATGGAGAGAAGTTGTTGTTGTTGCTACTCACGATCGACTATCAATATATTATGTAGTTCTTCTACTTAGCGAGCGACTAGTTGAATGAAGGTAAATAACTAAGATGATGATGAATTTCAAATTTCATTAAGCATCATGGTAGTAGGGAGTGGGAATTGGGCTTGCAAAGATTTTCCACTAGCAACTGATTTCTTAGATTGGCCTTGGGTTGAGGTTTCTCACTATAGGTTTCTTATTGTGTGGGTGTTGGTGTGGTTTGGAAGAAATGGTGGTGGCGAATTGGGAATGGGGTTGGAGGTATGAGTTAGGATATTTATAATTTACTAGCCTTGTGGAATAAATTGTATTTTCTATCATTCATTATTTGTGGGCTTGATACTAGTAACAAGGATAGAGGAGGAATGACAACTAAATATGTAGTTGTAGTGTGAACAACGAGGGCATAGTAGGAAGTTTCAGTGATAGACTGAATGAAAAAATTTACATCCATATTCGTATCGACATGGAGGCGGTTTCTGGTTTTAGAAAGGTATGAAATGGCCATGGAGGGGGAGGCAGTGTAGGGAAATGGATTTTGATACATTAGGGATGTAGTGAAGGTGGAATTCAATATTTTGTAGATGATATGGGTGCTGGCATTAAAGAGGGGTTCTTTTCTAGTGAGGTCGATGACTTGGGGAGAGGTAACTAAAATAGGGTTTCGGGAAACTGAAGTAATTCAGGTAGCAATAAAACATATGTCCTGCACTGCAAGCTCAATAATAGAATGAGGTAACACTGAAGTAAGGTTGATAACCATCGAGCTGAAGGACAAAGTACTAACTAGACTAACATTTAGAATTTTAGAAAATAGGGGTATATAACTTATTGATGATCCAAGGGCTTCCAGAGTGTTTTAGATTGGCATCAAAGTTGTCTCAAATCTTTTCAAAATAGGAAGGAAAATTACTTCTTCTGCTCACTTCCAAGAGGCAGAGGGGCTCTTAGTAGAGAGCGGTCATGACAGAATTCCTTCAAAACAATTTCCACTTGTTGTCCTGAACCTCAACAATGATACCAGGCTAGGAAAAATAATTCGTTGTGGAACGCCTGTTCCGAGACAATGAAAGATAGAGCCTACATAGGGAATGTTTCTGGGTTGACAACCTTTGGCCAAATTTAGGTGCTTCTGTGGTGAATTGAACCATATGGCTTGTGAGTATTCATCCAAGAGTTACTTTGGGATTATGAGGATGACCTCTGTGACAGTGAACATATTGGCATACCGGACAACGAAGAATGCCTCACTAATTTCTTTGTTGTTATGGTACCCGCCATGGCGAGTATGTGAGTGCCAGGGGTTGATCTTCAGAAATAGGGGCTAATTCTATTTTATTAATATGGAATGTAATATTCCAAATTAGCTTTCATCTAGTTGGAATATTAAATTTTGTTTTTTCTACTTAGATAGAAGAATAAGAGGGTAGATAGACCCATAAATCTCCTTAGTAGGAATACAACCACTCCTAATGTGAATGGAGGTCATCTTAATGCCTAGATAAATCACCCTCATGTGTGAACAGGGGTTAGAGCATGTGGATGGGGTCAAGTTTGACCAAATCAACAACGCTGGTATGGAGGGAGTGGACCATGAATGAGAGATAATGTAGTGTTCATGGGAGGAAGTCTCCATGAGAGTAGTGGCTTTAATGAGTGGGGCCCAAGGTGAGAAGGCTCACAATGCATATAAGGAGGGGAAGGCAACCATAGAAGGGCATGATGTTGATTATTATTCTATTTATGGTCTGTTATGACTTATTTCACTCTTCAGTTGTTTAGCGAAGACTGTTGTGCTGTTTAGCACAAGGGTGTTCCCAAGTGAGAATCCCACCCTCATCCTTGGGGGGCTTCGAGTGCCCACTCAGGAGAGGTTATTGAGCTAAATTTCCACATTCTGACATCAAGCCAAGCTTCAGTCTTCTTCTACAGCGCAGCTTCTTCCAAGGTTGTCTTGTGTTGTAGGGTAGAAGTAATGGAGGGTTTACAGGGCCATTTTCTGAGCTTGTTTTTAGTGGTGGAAGTATTATTTCCATTGGGAGGCCAGCAAGGGAGGTCCTTGGGAATTATTTCACCATTTTTCACTAGGAAAAGCTATTACCATCTCCTACAGTGAAGTTTACCTCATATATTGCATTATTTCAGAGTGCAGTTGCAGGGGTGGTTTCAGTACATCATTTGGGGTGTTAGATTTCCAATGAAGGGATCAACATTTCACTTGGAGAATATACTGGGAGGAGGCTTCATTCTTTTTTACATCATTTCAGCCACCTCTTTCTAGCTATTCAGTTGCAGTGTATCTTCAGCCCTAGGGCTACAGTTCACCACTTGTATTTTTGTGTATTTCTAGAAACCCTTTCTGGGTTGTTTTGGAAAGGTGTTTGAGAGCATTGATATTTATTTCTAGCATCTATTGAGGCATATATCAGTTTTTCTATATCATTTTATGTTTCCATCTGTAGTTATGTCCACTAGGATTGCACTGTATCGATCTTCCGGTATTTGTATAGCAACAACTCTTCATATATTTGTCTATGTGATTATTGGAGGCTTGTGTTGTATTGATTGAGTTACTTGATCCTCAATATTTTATGCCCATTATTGCTACTATGTTTAATAATATGGCTCTACATTTGTCTCACATCTTGGTATATTGATATTCACTGCTATTTTTCCATTTTTTTGTTCTATATTGTTGCTTTCCTATTTTGGAATATTACAGTGGTATCAAAGCATATCTTGGCTCAGCCTGTGCATTTCAGCCAATATATCATCAGAAGAAGGAGAGCCTCTCACATAAAGAGATAAGATGTATCTCAATAGAAACCGAAGGCATGACTACACAGATAATAGAGAAGACAAGTGAAAAACTCCCATATCAAGAGAGGAGGATGACAAGGAGTTTCCCAAGCTTCTTCTTCAAATCATGCAAGATATTGCAAGAGAGATCAAGGAGATGAGGATGGATAGACACAAGGAATCCTCTAAAGGGTTTCTACATGGAGAAGGTTCCATCATTTCACATCACTGGCATGATCAACTAGTGAAGCAGTGGGTTTCCAAAAACTCCACTATGCCTACATTCTTAGCAGTGGGAAATGGAGGTCTTCAAGAACAAGAAATTCTTGAAGATTAATTTCTTGAGTATGAGTCTCAATCTTAGAGATTCAAAGATCGTTTGATAATTCAGGATTTTTTTCAGATCAAGGACAACAGGAGACCCTGACATCACAATAGAGGTGGAGGATTCATACATAAAAATGATCTTCACCGAACTATGGGTAGATTATTTTTGCCTGCTTTTGATGGGTCATCCAAATGCACAGCCAAGTCTTGGGTAGAGAAGCTAGAAATCTACTTCTAGTTGAACCAAGTACCAGGGATGGAAGCCATCAAAATAGCAGTGGTACACCTTGAGGGTGAGGCACATGATTGGTGGTTTCATCATCTTTCTACATTGGGGCATGCCAATGTGTCTACATATTCAGAGTTCACCAGGAGGTTGGTGGAGAGGTTTGATCGAAGAGACCCGGAGGCACCTTTTATTGAGCTATCCAAGCTCAAACAGTCAGGTAATCCAGAAACTTACATTTCTGAATTTTTAAAACTTTTTGTTATTGTTCCTGATTTATCTGCAGCTAGGAGGGTCTATATTTTTATTGATGGGATAGCAGAGCCTCTAGATGGGTTGGTTAAATCAACCAAGACAACTACCCTTCAAGATTCTATTGAAAGGGCTAGAGATCTACAAGATTCCTTTCCCATGGCAAAGGCAACATTTCAGCAAAAGCCCACTTTTCCATTAAAGGGAAAAAATGTGAAGGCTCCTCCTTCAAAGGAGAGCAAAAAAAAAGGACCTCTTAGTGGTGATGTCCGAAGAGACTTGAGGAGAAGGAATATTTGCTTCACATGCCAAGAAACATGGGCACCCGGACATATATGTGTAGCAGGGAAGGAAAAGTATATAGAGGCATTCTCTGATGATGAAGAGGAGGAAGAAGAAGAAATAGAAGGAGGTCATAGCGCTAGGATAGAAGGAGAGGATCCACCACCACCAGAAGGTGGGAATGGGGCATTTTCTCCAGTTGGAAGGGCCCTTTCATCTTTCCAGGGAGTACCCAAGTACTTGGCCCTGAAAGTTTGAGGTTCCATTCAGGATCATAGGGTATCATTGTTGATCGACAGTGGGGCTACCCACAACTTTATTGATGCCCAATTAGTGCAAAGGAGGGAAATACCCACTGATGACTTTGAGGGATTTTAAGTTTTGGTCCCAGGAGCTGGAAACATGCAGTGCATGTAGTATGTTCCAGCATTATCTATTACCATGGGGACATGTACCTTGACTAATCACTTTTTTTTGGTTGACATCCATGACACCAATCTGATATTGGGTGTGAAGTGGTTGATTACTTTGGGGAAGGTCACCATCGATTGGGAGACTTTATAGATGGAATGGATAGATAAAAATAGTGGTAAGAATCAGGTGATTATGGGCATGCACACTTATCCCTCTTAGATAGCTTACACACAGAAAACAGAGCTATATTTGCCTAGTGGAAGCAAGGACCTAATATTCCATTTAGTTATGCACCTGAATTTTTCCCATGGAACATTACTGTTTAGAGGCATTCCACCAGGGAGGCCACCAGACCAGGAGTTGATGAGAGATATCTCACAATAGGTTGCACCACTCATATATCCAGGAGGGGTGAGGACTTTGGGAGGACTTGGCACAACGCAGAGAGGCTTGTGTAGGCTCAAGGAGGAGGGAGACATTCTCCCAATAACAATATTACCAACTCTCACCAAACATCTTGCACTGAGAGAAGATGTTTCAGGGATGGATGATGGCACCATCACGGTTCAAGGAGAAAACTCCCTGGCTTTAGAGAAACAGAAGATACTTACACATAGGGAGGAATCTTCCACATATGGTAGATGATGGTGGACAATCATGCATACATTGGCCAAACTCAGAAGGTTTTGGATGGGTGATAGCTTCCTATGGAAGGCTAACCTCAAAAAACTTCAACCTTTACTTGAGAAGGAGCATATACAGGGGGGCAATAGAGGCAGGATAGCAGCATCCTGGCATATGACTTTGGCATGAGAGATGTCAAAGAATAAGGAAAAAACATGACAGGTGCTTTACATTTTAGACCAACAACGCTATCATTAGTGGATATAGTTCCTTATTGGAGATCTCAGCTATTGGTGGAAAAATCCAAGGATCTCTTCACATGCAGAGTACTTGATGGTCAGTTGTCAGATGAGAGATATGAAGTGAGAGATGGGATCATCTATTTTCAGAGTAGGATATTCTTGACTAAAGCTTTTAAGCTCAAGGAGAAGCTACTACATGTAGCATATGAGGTTTTTCTCTCCAACCACACTGATTTCATGAGAGCATATCATACTATCATGGAGGGATTCACTTGGGAATGATTCAAAGAGGATATGCACTAGAATATTAGGAGATGCATGTATTGTTTGGAGATTGGGGAGAGACATGACTCCTTGCTAGAGTTATCACAGCCACTTCCTTTCCCATTGGGAATGAGGGGAGGCCCATCTATGAGCCATTTCACTAGCTTTCTCAGGCTACATGCTAAGCATTGTGTTTTTATGCATAATGATCCACTAACTATGTATTTGTGTTTCGTTACCATCCATGTACAATTAATTACTCCAAAAAGGGGCACTATTTCCTATATACTTCTTGGTCCATTTTGGGCCATAAGTAGTGATGAGGATGGCCAATCCCTAGGAGATTTTGGGGAGATGATATCTTACTTAGGGTTTGCTCAGTTGGCACCACCCATTATTCACCTTCTCTAAGCATGTGAGAGGATTGGGGCAGCAAGCAATTGGTTGGGAAACCACTTGTCATATCATATTATGAGTTAGTTAGGAGTAATATTTCACTAATTCCACTTGTGGTACTATTATCCTCCTCCGATATTTCATATGGAAGCTAGTGTGTCTTTGATTCTGATCCCATATGTTGATGATGTTATTATAATTATTGTTGGCATGATTGGAGGTATGGAACATGGACTGGATTTTCCCATTGGGAATGATATTCCCCACAATTATTATGCCTCATGCTTAAGGGGGAACATTGGACAGTATATGGTTGCTACAGTAGATCTCTTGTTTGCTTATGAGGTGAGCCATTCAGTTAACTTGAGCACTTGGGAGGAGCATCTCATGAGCACTTTGGAGGAGCATTTTAGGGATGAATTGATTGGAGGACACTTGGTTCATGAGGAGAGCTTATCATATGGAGGTGTCACAATGGAAGGAGGAGAAGTTTTGTAGCACTCACCTTTACAGTTTCTTGAGGAAAAGCAACATTTGGGAGGGGAGGACTATAATATTCCAAATTATCTTTCAGCTAGTTGGAATATTAATTTTTTTTTTTAAACTTAGATAGAAGAATAAGAGGGTAGGGAGACCCACAAATCTCCTTAGTAGGAATAAAATCACTCCTAATGTGAATGGAGGTCATATTAATAGCTAGATAAAGCACCCTCATGTGTGAACAAGGGTTGGAGCATGTGGATGGGGTCAAGTTTGACCAAATCAACAACGCTGGTATGAAGGGAGTGGATCATCAATGAGAGACAATGCGGTGTTAATGGGAGGAAGTATCCATAGAGTAGTGGCTTTAATGAGTTAGGCCCAAGGTGAGAAGGCTCATAATGCATATAAGGAGGGGAAGGAATCCATATAAGGGCATGATGTTGATTATTATTCTATTTATGGTATGTTATGACTTCTTGCACTCTTCAACTCTTTAGCGGAGACTACTGTGCTATTTAGAAAAAAGGTGTTCTCGAGCGGGAATCCCACCCTCATCCTCGAGGGACTTCGAGTGCCTAGTCAAGAGATGTTATTGATCTGCCTTTCCATATTCTGGCATCAAGCCAAGCTTCAGTCATCTTCTACAGTGTAGTTTCTTCCAGGGTTGTGTTGCGTTGTAGGGTAGAAGTTGTGGAGGGTTTACAGGGCCTTTTTCTGAGCTTTTTTCGGTGGAGGAAGCATTATTACCATCGAAAGGCCAACAAGGGAGGTCCTTAGGAATTATTTTACCATTTGGAACTAGGCCAAGCTATTACCATCTCCTACAATGCAATTTCCCTCATAGACTGTGTTATTTTAGAGGGCAGTTGCAGGGGTGGTTTCAGTATATCATTTGGGGAGTCAGATTTCTGATGAAGGGATCACCCTTTCACTTGGAGAATATATTGGGAGGAGGCTTCATTATTTTATACATCAGTTCAACCATCTATTTCCAGCTATTTAGTTGCAGTGAATCTTCAACCCTAAGGCTGCAGTTCACCACTTGTATTTTTGTGTATTTCCGGAAACCCTTTCTGGTTTGTCTTGGAAAGGTGTTTGAGAGCCTTGATCTTTATTTGTAGCATCTCTTAAGCCATATATCAGTTTTTCTATATCATTGCATGTTTCCAGCTGTAGCTATGTCCACTAGGACTGCCCTGTATTGATCTTCCAGCATTTGTATAGCAACAACTCTTCATATATTTGTCTATGTGTTTATTGGAGGCTTGTGTTGTATTTCTTAAGTGACTTGATCCTCAAGATTTTATGCCCATTATTGCTACTATTTTTAATAATGTGGCTCTACATTTGTCTCACATCTTGGTATATTGATATTCACTGTTATTTTTCCATTTTTATGTTCTATATTGTTGCCTTTCCTATTTTTGAATATTACATGGAACCACTTCATCATTTCAAAAGAGACAACAAGATAACCATAGATGAATTACATCTCCAACTTGTATACATCCTCGCAACCTTCAAATTTTTCATTTAGTAAATAGCTACACTAGTTTAACTACACTCCCTTTTCACAGGATTCGACTGTTGAGATGGTATCGAGAGTGCATTCACCCTCATTGTAATTCTGAACCATCTTCTGACTGATTATTTGAAAGGGAAAACTAATTGAGGTCACATTCATCAGATCGATGATGGCTCCTTTTTCGCCGCACTGAGTAGCATATTTGGTATAGTAGTTATTGTCATCTATTTTCTTGATGCCTTTAGAGGTTGTTCGGAATGCAGACATCCCTTTGGATCCCATAGTAGGTTATCCCATCAAAATTTGGATGTGAATGACATGAATTGGGTACTCGCAGTTGAGTCATAGGGAGCCCTTGTGTAGTTGTTTGATAAGGAACTTTTGGCATTGCATGGTCACGCCTGAAGTGACAAAGACTGGTAAATTTATCAAATTAATTAGTATGGACTACTATACTCCTAGGAATTCCTCTTTGAGATGGGATGAGTCTCTAACATATTTCTTGGTTGTGGCCTTAGTGAATATTTCATTCTTGACTATGGGGAAATGAAAGGAGTCTGATAAATCGTTATCTGCAAGCGAAGCCTTCTTGTATTTTCCAAAAATAATTTCAAGTTCTATGACTCTGGGGTCAAATGGAGGGGTAGGAACAATGAATTTGAATACCTAAGTCATGGATGCAGCTCGTCGACTATATACAATAGACAGAAGGGGCTGAAATTTGGACTGAGAGCTAGGGGAATTCAACACCAAAGTTCGAGTGAGAAGCTTGACCACCAAACCTTTTACAATGGAGACTTCAACTTTTCCATGTGAACGATATAGAAAGACTTGAATAGATGATTTTGATTATATTTTTTAACTAATAAATACGGAAACTTGCTATACTTGATTCAAATTGTGGCATTAACGATGACAGTGACATGGACCTGACCTAGATGACGCAAAAAATCAAAAGGTAGATGATCATGATGGCCAATTATTACAAAATGATCGAAAAACCAAAAATATGATAACCATAATGTGTTAGGGATGTTACGAGAGAATTTTAAACCAAATTCAAAAAGACGTTGGAAATTATTATTGATTACGACACACAAGACAACTTCCATGTGCATTCCCCTAACCACAATCAATTGTGGAGGGATGTACTCAAATAATTAACATACCTAATGAAAGAAAATTTATGTGCAACTGACATAAGTAACATAACTAACTCAACTTCAAATATACCTAATTAAATTTATCCTAAACCTAACCATGATCCCATTTTTTATGTCACACCAATTAATCAAGAAGACATGGGCCATGGAAGAGCTTAAGTCATGTGTCGCTCACCCAGCCATACAACATAATCCCATCCAATTATGCAAGCTTAGTAACTCTAGACTTTCATACTTCGGCAACAATGAATGGTCCCAGCTAGTGCAATTGCAGCTTCCCAGGATGTCTTCTAAGATTATTTTCATATAAGAGAACCTTGTCCCCAACTACGAAAGAATTCCTCTTGATCCGTCGATCATGCCATGCTTTCAATATTTCCTTATCAATATTTTGCTGGAAATAAGTTAAAAACCTAGCTTCATCCAAGCCCTATAGTTCGTTCATCTCAGTGGCATGCGTAAGAAAGAGGTTTGGAATGATAAATTAAATAGGTACTACAAACTATATTGCATAAACAAGATGGAACATGGTATATTTATGTAGTTGTTTGATGGTGGTATAGTAGGCAGAAAAAGTAGTTGGTACCCTCTCTTCTTAGTCATCCCAGTTGTGAGAAAAGATCTGGGTGCAACCCTCCTTCGGGATATTGTTGGAAGCTTCGACAGTGTCGTCCTCCTACAGATAGTATGGATTGATTTAATGATGCTGGATCATGAAGTTTCATAGTAATGAAATGACTGTTTCAATAATGAATTTGGTCCCCTAGTCACTAGTGATGCTCTAGGGCACCTAAATCGAGTGACGATATTCTCAAAGATGAACTGAGCAAGGGTGTTAATAGTGGAATATTTAATTGATGTAGCATCGACCCTACATTGAATATAGTCTAAAACAGTAATAATGTATCAAATGTGTTGGTGATGCATCGACAGATTAATAAGCCCCACAAAGTCCACAAATTACTTTTCAAAATCTTGGGGCACATGTACTAGCTGCAGAGGAAGCTCATCCTTGTGCAATGGCTACCCAACCCATTGACAAACATCACACTTCTTGACATACTATTTCGCATCTCGGAAGAACGTGGGCCACTAGAGTCTCACTTGAAGTACTTTTTTCATAGTATCTTTTTCCCCTACGTGTCCTCCCGGAAATCCAAAGTGGAATTACCATAACACATCTTGCTTTGCATGGTTGGGGATGCATCAATTGAAATATATGGTCTAGGCCCATCTTGTACAATTGGCTTGTGATCAGGTAGTAATCCACAACTTGAACCACCATATGCATTCTCTAGTTGTGGTGCACTATTTTGGGCATTTTCCAATGCTTAAAAATAGTGTGATGTCCTCAAAATAGTCGGTGATGGCCTCAGCCCGAAAAAAATCAGCGTCCAATATTTGGTCATCTATTTATCCCCCTTCCTCATCTTACTCCACCTCGGATAGATGTTTAGGCCCAAAATTCATCCTTCTTGGCTTCAAGATGACTTTGAATGTAAGCTCCTGAAACAACAAGATCCCTATGTAAATCCTCCTTTCTAGCACACGTTTATTTACCAGACACTTCAGTGTAGAGTGGTCAGTGAAGAACTTAAAGGGATCATCCATAAGATAGTGCCTAAAATTTTGCAGTGAATACACCATCACAAGTGCTTCACATTCAGTAGTGGTGTAGTTCATTTTAAATGTGGAAAGTTTTCTACTGGTGAAATAAATTGGGTGATCCAGGTTATCGTCTCTGTGTTCGACCAAAATAGCTCCTAGAGCTATCCTAGACGCCTCAATATGGAAATGAAATTATTTATTTTAATCTGAGTAAAATAGGAATGGAGCACTTTCCAACTTCTATTTTAATGTATTAAAGGCATCGTCACATTCATCGGTCCAGGTGAACCACTCATATTTATTCAATAACTTTTCAAATGGTGAAATAATTAGGGCATAATGACGGATGAACCTGCGGTAGTATCCTATGTGGTCGAGAGTCAATCTTAACTGCTTGATACCAGTTGGTGGAGGAATATTCAGAATTACTGCAACCTTTGTAGGGTTGACACACATTCCTTCTTTCCAAACTATATTCCCCAACAACATTCCAAAAGGGACAATGAAAATTCATTTTTTGAGGTTCAAATATTAAGTTTGTAGTTTCCTGCAGTGATCAAACATTACCCTGAGAAAGATGGAGTGTATTTTCAGTAAGGCAACAATCACGATCATTTAAAATACCGTTGGTGCATTCTTCAACCTGAGTTACATGACACGACAGGAATAAGAGTCACATTCAGTCGTGAAGGTTGTTTTTATATTATCTTCCTCTACAATGAGAAATTGGTGATAGCCAAAGAACTCACATGTGAAGGAATAGGCCTTTTTACCTAAAAAATTACCAATTACTTCATTGTTGAATGGAGTAGGGAATCGGTCATGGACGCAAGCATTGTACAAGCTCTTACAATCTACATAGAACCAGATCTCTTCATAATCCTACTTATTATGAATAACCCATAATAAACTGAATAACCCATAATCCTACTTATCTCTTCATAACCCACTCAACTTCATCAACTGGAAATACGAGGCCAACCACCAACATCGTGTCTATCTCTCTCTTCCCCTTTTCATTAGCCCTTGGTTTTGTTTAGTACAGTCGATGTTTCACTGGTCTTACATATGGCTTCAACATAATATTCATTTCTCTGTAATCTATTTTAATTCCTTTGAGATCTGCAACGGAGGAAGGGAAAATATCCTTGTACTCCTTAAGAAGTTCGAAGATCTCCTTGGTGGTTTTTCTGACCTAATAGTCACTGATAGAACCCAGTTCTAGTGTGTCTTCTATCCTCATGTTATGCTTCCAATTTTTTATAGGTTATAGCTATGGGCCATCTATTACAAGGCCATCTTCTCTATCTCGTTCCCCCTTGGATTCCTAAGAGGTCAAGTGCCTTAACCCTTCTAAATCGTCTCTGTCAAGTTCAATATTTACCTTCCTGCAAACCAAAACTCATGAAATCCTGACTCATAGGTATGATTGTAGGTATCTTTGTTGAAATAATACTCAGTAAGCTCTCCAACTGAGAATAGGATGCTCTTGACTAATTTTAAGGAAAATAATATCCTTTCATCATCACCGGCAAAGGAGAAATCACAGATGGATTTGGTAATCATGCGGACCCACTCACAGGTCTACCTCCTTATTTCTTCCTTAAGGTACCAAGCCTTAGGGGAATGTTCCGAGAGTGTATTCGAAGCTATGAACCAACATAATCTCAAGAAGTCCTTCCCTGGCCCACTTATCCTCACAATTTTCTATATGATGGTGAGGATCCATGTACCCTTTATACTTAAGTAGATTGGGTGAAAAATATTCTCAATACCCATATATATATATATATATATATCAATGCATACTTGATCTCCTCCAAACCTCAGAGGTGGTTGCAATGGAACCCCACCACCTTTTTGACGTTTCTTGAAGGGTGAGATACAGTAAGGGTACCTCATGTGCCTCCAAAATGTTCAAATAAACTTCATCAATAAAAGAAATAATGGATCCCATACTATTAAAAATAGTAAAATTTTGTATTTCTCTAATGACCAAGTGGATACGACGGATAGTTTCGCATCGCCTCGAGTGGATCTCATGGCCTCCTTGCTACCAATCATCCCAAGAAACTTCTCATATGATTTTAGAGCTTTGAATAATCCTTTGGCTAATCGACCCTTCCATTGTAGGATTTGATGTAGTCTTACCTCTTTCATGTAGTGATTCGATATAATTGATCCAATAATTTAGTTTCTTCTCTATTTTCCACTAGCTAAGTAAACATGGGACCTTGTTAGGGATCCATGGGTTGAATCACCCTCACTTTTTCCACCTATAAAGTCATTTTTTAACTCTTAATTTCAATCACTACATAGTTTTTGAAGCCCCAATCTATCCCTAACAAGGAAATATATGGGTATTTGCCTCCAACTATGTCTGTGAATTGAAAGTATACACATATCTTTACCCCTACTATATCTACTTCCACATCTTCCAGACATCCAACTAGGAGGATACAATATTGATTAGACATGTGCAACTGATTCAAGGAGAATGGAAGCTTAGGTATTCCCAGTTCTTCCTTCGTAGGATGTTCACATATCGACCCAAATCTAGCATAATGTCCTTGATCTTGAACCCCACAATTTGGCCATCTATACAAAATTCCCTACCCATCCTCTTCTTCTTTGTTAGCACTCATCTAGAATGTGTTTCAGGAAAATTGGAAGAGATGAGCCCTTCCAAGAGCTCGCCATATTTGACAGTAGCGTTAAGCCTCTTCCGCAACTGCCCTGACATATGCTTCTTGTTCATTATTAGAAAGAATAGCTTAAACCATTAAAATACATGTTAGGAATTATTTTGTGGTAGTATTAGACTTCTAGGCTTCAATAGTTCTGGTTACTACCCCTTGGTGCCATGAGTCGAAACCAACTATTTGAATATTTCCATGGAATATTTATAGTACTTCTTTTGTGAGTTGGAATCATAAGAGCTCTTTGGAAAGGCAGGCTTTAAGAAACTTGGTTTCTTAGTGGCCCTAAAGTCAGATCTAGTCTCCACCCCACCCAGGTGACTATGTTAATGTTTGACATCAAATCAATTTCAGATTGCCATGGTTCTGCATTAATAAAAAATTCTCCCCTCTATCAGTTGCACTCCTCCCATCCAATGATTAGTTCCATACAATCCTTTGTCACGAGCCTGTTGACTCTGCACTAGGATCTCCAAGGTCTCTTAGGTGGCAGTCATTCTCTAGCACCATGCCCCTCCTAGTCACAATTATAGCAATGAATTGGACCTCTACCTCATGTTCTCCCCCCATTTTTCCTTCACCTCCTAACCCTCGAGGATCTTCATTGATTCTATAGGAAGAAGAATCAAGTAGGCTGACTAGAGAATATAATGCCCTACATTGATTGGTATGGTGAGTCAACAAGCCACAAATTTCATAGAAACTTTTTTTAGGGACATTCAAATATTTCTGTAGGATTAGACAGAGGCATGAAAGATGTCGATATGCTAAAAGAAATTCACAATATTCATTTAGAGATTCACCTTGCTAGTTGGGAAAATAATGAAACTGTGTGCCGCCTACATATAAGTCCTATGTACCATGTTTTGCAACTCTGGCAGTGGGTAAGGATGTAGAGGGACCCGCTCCCATGAAGGGAGTGCTTCGCCCCATCATTATTGGTCACTTTTTGGCATAATGCCCTTCTATGTGGTAATTGGTACACCAATGCAAGGTCGTGCAAGTCACGATGGGTACAAGTCCTTCAACTTCTCAGTCATATCAACGATCTGATGCTATAACCCTATGAGAGTAGGATCATTGGAGATCAATCCCGCTTAGTGTCTGTGTGGATATGATACCATAGCCTCAATTCCAGTTTATTGTTCATGCACATCTTGTAGGGTGTCAATCTTCTGTTGATTCAGTGGTGTCTAGGTGAGTGGCAATAGTGATTTGATGAACCAATCCCACTGGTGATTGGGATCAATGGGGTAAATCAACTTGTAAATGGTATCCTTAAATCCTTAAGTATTTTCCTATTTGGTGTATCCCTCTTATTTATTGATGTCCCATAGTTTAGATAACCCCTGCTGGTTATTCTATAAAATTTTGAATTATTGAATGAATTCATGCCAAAATTCATCCATTGTCAAATTCTGTTATAAGGCGAACCACTTGATGAACCACCTAAGCACTCTTTCTCAGAGTGTGTTATAAAAATCAATGAGTTTGGTGGCATCTAAATTTTGATGATCTCTCGAGATAACCTCACATAAGTACCAATGTTGTTTGATATCCTCATTCCCCTTCCTAGACAACTCAGGATACCAAGTAAAAGATATTGCCATGTTTCCAGCCATACGCAGTTGAACTAGTGAGACAAGTATGAACCCCTATGAACTAGATTGTATCGATCCATGGATACATTAATGACAACTATTATTTCTACCTCTAGATATACCAGGCTTGTAGGTATTATGTAATTTGTGAACCTTTATGATTTTAACTTGCTTAGAAAGAATTTGAATAGGTGTTTGATAAAGTACCAGGGGAAGGTGACGGGAAGTGGTAGCTAAATTTCTAGGCAATGAGTTACTATTCTCAGGAGACACATCATCTTCTGAAAATAAGTTCCTCATCATGACGTGCATGTCATCATCCAGACCCTCTTTTGGCCCATAGGGCCTGCTCCATCCGACCTCTCCATTTCTCCTGACGAGAGGAAATCCCTAATACTTATTTTGACCCATGTCACTATAGTAGTCTTAACCTATCCTACTAGTACTCACCTTATCTCAATCCCATTTTTTCGTAAATCCATTTGACTTGGTCATCCTTCCCATGCTTCTGGGCTACTCAACATTGCTCCTACTTGGTCTAACTCCCTTTGTTGTCTGTGAATCTCTTGTAAAACCTTCTCCTACCATTCATCATCTATCCATGTCCCCCTTTGTAACCTTATATATGTAGCCTTCTAAGAGTCATCTACATCCATATCTTTAACATTTTCATCGCTTGTAGTGAGGTAACATTTCTTCCCCTATACCCCTCCCCAATACCAGTGATTTAAGAAAACATGGATTGGATCAGAACAATAAGTAGGTTTTCTTCTAACATTAATAATTTAACCCACAATTGAATCTCCTTTAATAGCCTTCCACACAACCATGAATTGAACATAGCCTCAGCCTTGGAAAAGGAAACATGTTCTTCTACCACAAACTCTATGATGTAGCCTTCTAAAGTAGTTTGTACCCAAAAATTGACGACCTGGGTTCATTAGAGAATTTTTGAGGTCTAAAATGGGCCTCCTAAGAAAAATGATCAATGAAAATAAACTTTATAACAACCATTAGGATTCAAGTTGATGATGTCAACCATGGGGGATGAATCACCATATTTTGGAGTAAAAAATAAAAATATTATAAAATAGTAAAATAATAAAACTGTTTTTTCAACTCATATTTTCAACTTATCTCCCTAAGTTTTTACTCAAATTTCGAGCGGGAGTACTCATTAGATGGAAAATTTGATTCCTAATCCAAGGAGTACCCATGTTGCATACTTTTGATGGACCCTCCTGCACGAAAAATGAGAAATACATGAAAAATCATTATTGCAATCACATTTTTCATGTATTTTCATTTTTTGTGTAGCAAGATCCATAGAAAGTATGAAACATGGGTACTCCTTGGATGAGGAATCAAATTATGCATCCAACGAGTGTTCTCGATCAAGATTTGAGTAAACCCATAGGGAGATAACTTAAAAATACAAGTTGAAAAAATAGTTTTTCTTTTTTCCCTCTAAAATTTAATAATGTAATATAATATTAGTTTATTCTTTCCACTATTATTTTATAACTTCCGTAGGAGGCCCATTTTAGACCTCAAAATTCCTCTAATGAGGTATGTATCGAGCTGGTGTCACTTGAATTGATTAGCATAAATCTAGGTACGAGGTGATCTACTCTGATTTCTAATCCTTTCTTTTGTTTGCAACCTTCACAACAAATTTTAAATATATTTTGGCCCTTGGGAACTTACACTACAATATCTCAAACTAATCATTCACAAGATCCACATACAAAAAAATTTCCTTTAATTTCTTCACACTCTTTTGAAGGAGCTGCGCTTGCTCAGAAATAAATTGCTCTACTTTCTCATGCCACTAATCTTGAATGTCCTTATTAAAAACACTTGACACCATGTTCTAGATCCATTTAAGAAATTTAAAGTCCCGCCAATGGAAAGATTTGTTGGAAAAAAATTGTGAAAGATAGAGACCCTACGTTCATATGTGAGGGCCAGTAAAGGGTATGTTGTAGTCTAGTGCAACTCGGACATTTTCACCTTATTCACAAGGAGTAAGGTGTCTCACCAGATGTTCCATGACCTTACTAGGGTAGGGACTAGAAAGAGACATCAAGGGAGGTTTCATAATGATTAACATTCACATATATTCTAGGAAATCAAGTCATCTAATAGGTAACAAGTGCAAAGTATGAAATGCAACACATCCAAAGAAACATATAACATTCACATTCATGCATATAATGTTTTCTAAAGAGGGCCATGAAAACCAACACATTTAGAAACATAGATCAGTCCCACAACTATTTCCATTAGACTTAAGACATCATTACAATATGGCACTATGACCCTTCAAGTATGATCAGGATATTCATTATTCAATTTAGCTAAGAAATAGATAAAATAAGAATAGAACCAAATTGAATAGTGACAACATATCGACATATGAGCTTCACCTCTTCCTTGTTGTATTCTCCTTTGGCTTTTAAGAATTTGCTCACCTGAATTGTCAGTATTTTCCTCAGATGCCATGCCCTTTCCTTCTTGGTAGCTTTTTTGACTTAGCTGCAACTATTTCATCTCTCCTTGAAGGCCTTTGCGACTCAACTGTGCTTGCATGTTCCCATATTTCTTTCTTTCCAAATTTAGTGTATGAAAAATCTTGGCATATTTTCTCTCTATAAATCGATTGTTTCCTCCCCTTTGGTCAGACTTGGTCAAAATGTGTCAAAAAATTTGTCCCCCAAAATAAAGGACCCAACACCACTCTTTCTTCATTGACAACCCTAAGGAGATCAGAACCCACATGATCATAATATGCATTTAAAATTTCCACAGCCTAGCTATCCGGCCCAAGTTTTTTATCCTTCTGGAAACTAGAGAGAACCTCCTTCTCTGCCTCTAACGAAACCACCATCAAATCCCTGTGACCCTTTACCTCTGCAAAATTAGGTAAGAATTGTGCTAACTAAATAGCTTCATCAATAGTTTCCCCAATAGATTTAGAGTAAATAGATCTGAAATGTTCTATCCCAAGTTATGATAAACCCTCAAAAGATGTAATGCAAGTGCTCATAAGCCCCTCCATGCTACAAATAGTGTTTGCAATCTTCCTCCCCTTTATATAGGAGCGAAATATTTTTTTGTTTTCAACGCCATAATCCAACTAAACAATAAGAGTTTTTTGTCTCCAGGTAGCCTCTGTAGAGATCATAATATTGTTTCTGTGAGAGCATAGATGTTTATAATATCTCGAGAGACTGAAGAGGGATGACGATCTCCCATAGAGGAAGAAAAAGTTGCAATATGATGTTCAACCTCAACCAATTATTTATCCTCATACTTTTTTATCTTGGTTTCCCAATACTTAGCCAAGGATTTAATGTTTTTCATATTTAAAATAAAATCTGTCATCACTGAACGACCCAACCCCTCACAATATGAATTCTAGTTTTCTTTGAATAGATCATAAAAGATATGAACAATGAGGCAATGAGAATTCATTTTGAAAGGGTTGATCGATTTGTGAGAGGAACCCCTTATTTTAAAGAGAATTTGAATATGATTTGAAATCCTCCCAAAACCCACCCTTTGATGCAACAGAGAGAAGTGTTGAATCAAAGTATCTACAATAAAAAAATATATCCATTCTCCTTGCCACAAAATCATCTCCAAACCTCATTTTCCGCCAAGTTGGCATGGTATGCGTATGAAATAGGTTACAAAGGTTCTTATAAGAAATATTATTTGTGAAAAAATCTATTAAAGGATCAACCCTATCCTGAGCACCCTAGGTATCTTATTCTCCAGTAGAGAAATTTATATTTCCATGCACAATCAGGTTGTCCCATGCAAATATCATTTTGTTGAAGTAACCAGCTTAGAAACTCACCTGATTCTCATGAGAAACAAAAATATTGATCATGGAGATAGAGGTATCCAGGTAATTAAAGTACCCCATCACTCCAATGCCATTCTAAAAACTCCGAAAGTTTTGTAGGTAGAACTTCTTGGAGTCACAACCCACAAGAAAGCCACCCAAGTGGCCTCAAGAATTTTCTGCAATAAAGTGCCAAGAAATAATAATGTATTTAAGATAATAAATGATAGATTCCCCTTCACCAAGGGTTTGCTAGAGAAAAACGATATTTGGAAGTTCAACTTGAAACAATTGACGGAATGAAATTTTTTTAGGATCACATCCCAAACCATAATAGTTATAAGAGAGAAGATTCATTTGGGAACACCATGAAGGGGAATCAATGCTTTAAGTGTCCCTTCGATAGATGTATGATGAACAACGACCATATCCTCATAAGCCCTCTCTTTAGTCTTGGAAATGTTAGATTTTCAATCCCTCCCATTTAATTTTGAGAGAGACCTAGGAAATTGTCCCAACCCACCAGAGAATCCCTCAATCAGAAAAAAAATTAGTATAGAGATTAAGGTTATGTTGAATATTCCCACCAACAGGAAGTTTGAAAAAAATAGAAGATATAAAGGCCTTACAGAAAGTATAGCCCATGGAGGAAAGGGGGGTAGTACAAATGGCCTTAGCAGGGGAAAATGTTGTGAATGACTTATGAGATCAACTCTCACAAAAACAAACTATAGAGACCATAAAATCCATTCCAAGAACAAATAAAGAAGATGTAAGTAACAATACATGAGGGAGAGGAGTAGAAGTAATTAAAGGAGGAGAGAGTGTCACCGAAACATATGAAGAATATGTAGTGGTCACCCTTGAAACAACCAATTATGACACTATAGGTTTTAACACTGTATAGAAATTACTTGCAGACGAATTATTTAAACAGAAAATAAACAATGGTGATATCATAAAACATAAAACAAATATACAAAGAGATTTTATCCTCGATCCCAAAACTGGGACTACTATATTGATTTTTCATTGTATCACTTTCATTGTTACAATAAATATATACATGTCGAAGAACTCATAAAACCAAATCCATTAACCCTATATTAGAACATAGTTCCCTTGACTGGATCTACAAAATACCATGGGAAGAAATCTACCACGCCCAAAATCAGGTGCAAAACCTATGAACAAAACCATATGTATGTCCTCCCACCTATTATAGGGTCTAAAAGAAATTCCCTTGGTGCTGCCCCAAACCATTTATAGGGGGGCTACCGCCCCCCTGCGAACCCTACCATAGGGGGGTTTCACCCCCCTATGACCCCCACCGTGTCCCCACCTAACATTCTCCCACTTTTTTTTTTCTTTTCCACAGAGTGGGTCACAAGAGAGCTTAGTCATTGGTCCAAAATTATAAAACCCAATGTTTCTCTATGCCAATAAATCTTCTTAGTGCTCATAGACTTCATCAATGCATCTACAACATTCTTCAAAGTTTCCACCTTTACGAGCAACACCATTTTTTTCTCAACCATATCCCTCACAAAGTGATACTGAACATGATTTTTCTTTGTCTTTGAATGAAAAGCATGGTTATTTTCCAACAAAATTGCACTTTTTCTATCAAATCCTATCCTTATAACTCACTATACCAACCCTGTTGTTACACAGTAATTTGTCACCGTCCCTACCTTTTCCCGTCCCGCACATTGGAGGGTCCATTCTGTGACCTGTGAGCAATGTCATGCCTTGAAACCATTATCATTGCATTCCTCTAAACATGAGATTTAATTTCCCTGAAGACATCTCCTTGCAAAAAACCATAAAAACATCCCTTTTTTCATTGGCGCGGGTATCCAGTTCATCACTCGCGCCAATGAGGAAAATCCTACAAAGAGGCCGCGCCAACTGGCGCTCTGTCCCAGAGTTGCAGTCGCGCCAGCCAATTTAAGGAGTGTTTTTTAAAATAAGAAGGCAGAAGTTTCATCCTAGCAAATTCCTGGACTGATTTCTATCTTGAGTTGGGAGTTTGGCTACGGATTTCCATAGAGAGGAAGTGGTTTGCCACCTCTCATGGAAGCTTCCTTGATGATAGGGCCAATCCCAGAATTATAGGGATCCCAACTCCCCTTCCTCCATCTATAAAAGCTTGTCCATTGCCATTGCAAGCTAGTCTTGAAGTGCCCAAGTCTTGAATCTCCAAGCTCTCAAATTCCCAAGAGCCTTAATGCCGCAAGAGCCCTCATTCTTCCCTTAAGGCCAAACTCAAGCGAGGAGACTATCATCGAGAGACTCTAAGAGAGGCTTGTCCCATCCCTGGCAGGATTTGCGAGACGTGTACGACTGGAGACCCCTCTGAAGGAGACCTCAGCATCAGAACATTGGTTGTACTCTCTTTCGATTGCTTATTAATGAATGACTACTGGTTATGGTTCCACTCTGTTTTTCACTTATGATAATGATGAGTTCTATCCTTTCTGACTGATATATAGTTGCGTATTCTGGATTTTATGCTTGTATTCGTGTTGTTTCTTGCATGTGCAGGTGTCCATTCACGGAGATCGTGGGGATCGTGATCTGCCGAGGCTGAGGAACAGGAATGTTGTCTCTTCTACGAATCATAGCACTGGACTCCAGGTATGCCTCCATCGTTGGTCTGTTTATTCGCAATTAGGAACTTGCACTATAGCGTTTGATGATTGTTGCTAGACCCGTTCTGGGCTAGTAGGGATCGCCTCTTTCCGCAGAGGGGATTTACCTCTTCAACAATTTGGCGACTCCGTTGGGGATCGTCTAGTTTTGATTGTCTCGTTTTGATTGTCTTGTTTTGATTGTTTCGCGGTTTGCCTTGCTTGATTAGCCTTCTAGGCTGGGTTCTGTTGCTATTTTTTGCTTCTTGGTTTGCTTGGATACCATTGATCTGCTTCTGGAGTAGTTATTTTTTATTTTTGACTAAGGAACTCGACTGGCGCGCTTTTTAGCTCGACAGTCACACCAATTGGCGCATGTTGCTTTTGTATTGCCAGCACCAATTTCTTTCTGGCGCCAGTTACAACCTCACAGTCGTGCCACTCCTATGAGGCATTAGGGTTTTCTCAGTTTTGAGCTCTCTGGGTCTGGTCAGTGTTTTTATTTTTGGTTTTTCGACTACCTGAGTGTGTTGGAGTCCTATTTGACTGGGAATTTGCCTTCTTCCTTTGGTTGTTTGCTTTTCTCCATCGATTTCATGTTTTAAGCCCTAGGGCATCTAGTGGCTTTGTGTATCGAGCCCTCCTTAAGAGTTTTGGTGTTTTGTTAGTCCAGTCAATTCTCTGATTTCTCCTCCACATTCTTCTAGTAGTTGTTTACCGTTTCATTGCAATTTTTGGGTGATTGTTCTTCTCTTCATTCAAACTTCGTTTGGTCTTGCTTTGGACCTAGATCACACGGTCCATTGGAGCCTTTGGGAGTTTTTCTTGGTTTCGAGAGACTTTGATCGATTTGAGATCTGATTGTTTGTGCCATTGAGTGAAATTTGTTTGTTTTTCTCTCTTAATATCATTTCTCAAATTGTTCTCTTTTGTTTTCGGTTTGTTTAGTGCATCTAGCTATCAAACATTGAAAAAAATCTCTTTTGCTTTTGGTTGATTAGTGCAAATTGAAATCTTTTCGATTTTACTAGTAATTAGTGAATTTGAATGAAAAGTTTTTTATTTCATTAGTTGCATTAGAGATATCATTGATTGTCTTCCGATCATTTTGTTTGTGTAAAAACTCTCAACTCTTCTGTAGCTAGTTTTCATCGAACGAAATGATGTACTATGGCATGTAACTTTGCATTTAGGAGTTTTTGAGACAACACATTTGTTAGGGCCTGAAAATTGAAACGTAATTGAAGATCAACTTTAAAATCTACTCAATTTACACTAAGGCAACATTGAAATCTAATGAAACAAATTTAGAGGTCTAGGCTAGAGACGTGTTCCGGTGTCTTTAAACCTAGTAGCTGTCGTTCGCCTTTTGGCTTTAGACAGCGCTAGTACGGACTTGTGCTCCCCGTACCATCGCGTATATAAAGGGATACCCCTATAGGTTTCAATCCTTTATCCATAGGAAGCCGAGTTTGCCGCCCTATACCCGTGATACACCGGACACAGCATTCGGGGAGATTGCCTGCACGTACGGAAAGTCCTTGGTTTATTTCTCTTTCATTATTGGAACAAAGGTGTATATTGCAGTTCACGGTTATTTGGTACACCCTTTTGCCTAGTATTCCTGAGTAGTCATTTGATCTTTTATGACTCCCTAAATTTGAAAGGATCACCAAGCGCTTGTCCTTTCACGCTTGTGTCAAATCTGAAAGAGATAGAGTCACCTTTTTTATCGTTTCTCGACTCTTAAAACATGAAATGGTGAAGTTTCTTATTTTTCAATGTGGTAAAAATTAATCACCCGCAATCACACGCCCTGTTAGATTCTGCTTGTTGGCCGTTTGATTGTGTGTCTTGACTCTTTTTCGGCCCGTGTGTGGTTTTGAATTTTGATGGCAACTTTTTCAAAGTTTACCAACCAAGGAATCCCCAGAAGGGAATCCTAGTCATTTTCCTCCTTTTGGGAATGTTGGTGCTCCTTACATGGCAACGTTGTCCCTTCCTGGGTTAACTGTTGGGTTTCCTGTTTGGTTGTTTTCAACCTCTGTGGTCCCGAATGTTTCCACTACTTTTCAATCAGTTCCTCCACCTGAACAACATCATGTTGATTCCAAGGTGGACCTCTCCCCTTCTTTGCCTGTTTCTGCATCCTCCTCTTCTACTTTGCCTGGTGAAAGTCTGGATTCAAATAATCAGGTGGCTAAGAAGAAGAAGAAGAAGACAAAGAAGAAGAAGTCTGATAAGCGAGAGGCTAAAAGTGCAGCCACTGTTTATGAAATATCTCCTCTTGATAAACCTTCAACCCCTCCACGGAAAGTCAAGTTCCCTTGTATGTTGTGCACGGGAGACCATCTTCTTCGAGACTGCCCTGGCATTCCCAAGGTGCTTGAAACATGGTCCGACGGTCGCCCGCCATTGCCTTTGGCTCCCGGGAGTCAGGTTGGGGGCACATCTTCAGCAAGCGCTGATAAGGCTCCTAAGAAGCAGGGTAAGATCACCAATCCCTGTAAGTTGTGTGAAGGGCACCATGCCATTCACCTTTGTCCTTATATGGATGAAGCCAAGCGAGTGTTGGACAACCCGGTTGTTTCCACACCATGCCTCCCAGCTGGTTATAAGCAGCTCTCTTTGAGTATTCCACCCATTGGTGGTACAATTGGTCAAGAGTCATATTTGGTCCATCCCACTCCCTCAGAAATTCGAATTCAAGAATCCATCCCTGACCATCCATTGGTCGTGGGATCGGTTGAGCTGGCCCCGTCCGCGGTGCACCAGGTCTTTTCTATCGAGAGTGGATCTCACATCCCTCATGTCCTTCGGGTTTCTTCAGATTCTTCAGACTTGGAGAAAGATTCTCCTGTCCCCGTACCTCAAGAAGCTGCTCCTCTGCCTCCCACCATGGAGGCTCTGGAGGATACCCCTCCCGCCTTCGAGATGGAGGTTATGGAGAATGCTCCTCCTTCCGTAACACCAGGGGGAGACCTTCTTGGTTCGATGGTAGCCCCTCCGAGTAGCTTGGTCGCTTCTTTTGATTGGAATCTATTTGCAGGATTTCGCCTTCCATCCTATGTGCCTTTCGAGATCACAATACAGGCTTTTGGTCTGGTCGTACCCAGCACCATTATAGACGAAGGTGCCTCTGTTAGTATTCTATCCTCAACTACCTAGCAAGCTTTCGGTTCGCCGCCGCCTGCTCCTGTTACGTAGAATCTGTTGACTTTTAACAGAAGGACGAGTCAACCATTAGGGATCCTTCCAAGGTTACCTATTACTTTGGGAGGTAAAACCGTCCATATGGACGTGATGGTCGTTCCAGGCCCCTTGGATTTTAATCTGCTCCTGGGGCGCGATTACACCTATGCCATGGGAGCACTCGTCTCCTCCCTTTTTCATGTGGCCTGTTTTCCGCATGAAGGACTGATCGTGACCATTGATCAGCTTTCGTTCTTTGGTCCTAATGTGGCAACTGGTCCGCCATCACCCCCTCCTAGTTTTTATCCACCCGTTGTATCTGCTTCACCGCAGGTCAACTATGTGTCTACCTACCCTGTGCCCACACTCAGTGATGACACCGTCGTGCATAATGTACTGGGGGCATTGGGTCCTGCTTTCCAAGATGTCGTTCTCCCACCTGGTGCGGGACTCTTGGAAACCATGAATTCTTGTTCATCATGACGGGAAGTCTGTCGGAGCATGGTTTGTTTCCTTGCATCAAGCTCCTTAAAAAATGAAATCAAGTTTGCCGGAGCATAGTTCCTCCACTTGGGTCAAGCTCCTAAAAACAATGAACCAAGACGTTTGAGGATAGTTCTTTTAAGTGTGTCAACCTCGTTAAAATAATGAAACATGAGCATGTTCAATTCGACTTTTTGTTTTGAACCTTCACTCCATTTTCAATGGACTGAAGCTTAGGGGGCATGCACCTCGAATTGAGACACCATGCTGGGGGGCATGCCCGTCTTCCTCTTTTCAAGCATAGTGTGCATATGTGTGTGTTCATGTGTGCTTTTAAGCTTGCATAAAAATGAAATGTGTGATTAGATACATTGTGTGAATACATTTCGCATTGGGTCGTTTGTTATGTAACTGATACTTTAGATTACATTCGCATTAGACATTTGCATGACATATAAAAAACATCATCACATGTAAAATATCCATCCAAAATAGTCATATGTGTATATATATATATATATATATATATATATATATATATATATGTGTGTGTGTGTGTGTGTGTGTGTGTGTCGAAATTTTTGCACAATGTGCATCACGTAGATCAAAAAATATACATGTTCGTCTTATTACATCGGGAGACGACACGTCTCTCAAAAATATGCATGAAATAAAACCCTAAGAGGCTAGTCTACGTGGTGCTCATGATAACAAGTCATTGCATGCACTAGGCGTCTCAGTAGATAGTGGAGGTGACTAGGCACTCCCACTGTATGTCTCTGATACGCTAACGGTACATCCGCCAGCCGGGCATAGTCCGGAATCCCTCGGGCAATCCCCTCGAGGTTCTGAAGTAACTCTCCTCCTTCCGCGCCCTCCTCATGAGGATTGACTGCAAGCTGAGTTCTCCGTGCGATAGGAGACATCCCGGCTGGTCTCTCTGGGCCAACATCTGCATACGCATGTAACTGCTGTCAGAACGGACATGTATTAACGAAAAATCATAAAACATAAAAAAAATAAAAACAGATCATACCTAGCTCTTCGTCCCAATCCTCTCCCTCCGGCAGTGGGAGATCTGGGTCTCCAGTAAAGTCTGTCCCGGCATAAGGCCAGTCCTCAACTACAATCAACTGGCGCCGCAACCACCCAAAAAACTCTGGCCTCCAGGACATCTGCTGGCCTCCTCCTGCTCTGGGCATTAGTGCTGCCCAGCGAGCCATTCTCGGCTCTCGTGGTATCGGCTCTGCTACAACGGCCCCTTGGCCCTGGAAGATTGGTAATCATTCCAGAATGAACGATACCAGGATGGACCCATAGCCAAACTGATTCAGCTTGGCTTGTTTGCATCTCGTCAGCTATCTCTTGATGTTGATCGTTACTGCTGTGGCCCAGTCAAACAGTATGGGAATCATGCACTCTGAAGCCAGTAAGAGTTGGGCTTTCGTTGCTTCGTGCGGTGCCTCCGATCCTGCAGCCCGCGTGATGGTATGCAGTAATACTCGTAGTGCTAGATCGGGGATAGTGTGGATATCCACCTTTTTACTCCCTGATCCCATTTGTGCCCGTGGGCACACTCGTGCCATCACTTCCTCCATTTTCTCACCTGACGGTCTGCTCCCTGTCAGTATGGGTACCAGACCTCTACGCGATAGTTCGGTTATGAAGTACACATCAAAAACATCCAGTTCCAACACCTGGTCTCGTAGCTTGAATACTTGTTCTTGTTCATCCCAAATGCTCACCAGGTACTGAAGTAGCTCAGGTTGAGCCCGCAAACAAGGTGTTAGGAAGAATTTCTTGAGCCCACAGTTTCTGAGGGCATTCATACAGTCCTCATTTCCCATGGCCATTTCATCCTCTTCCCCATGCTCTCTTTATTTCGTATCAATCACCATTCTGCTCGGTTTCCTGCATCAACATGGTCACAAACCTTTAATTAGATCTCTGTTGAGCTTCAAAATCCATTCAAATTGATCAAAATGTCGAATTTTAAGGCGGAAAATTGGGTTCGGCCGCTGGCGCGGCTGTTTTAGGAATAGTCGCGCCAATTTGCGTGAGCCTTTTGAATATAAAAGCCCATTGGCGCAGGTCCGTGCCCGATACCCGCGCCAATGAGCGGAGCCCTTCATCAATTTGACAAAATTGGTATCTTTACGTTTGGTATCTTAAATGATATGGCTCGGAGGACGCTCAAAAAGTTGCCACAGAAGTCTATTGCATGATGGAAAACTATTTAAAAATGGACTGAAATGAAGTATGAGGAAGCGCCTTGTACCTGGAATTGACGGAACTCTGAATGGTGGCCCGGATCGGTCGTAATTGCCGCCAGAAGTTTGCACAGTAAATGGACCAATGTTTCTCTGCACTTAGGTAAAAAGTAAAAGTAATTTTATTTTTACCATTTAGACTTATTTATAACTTTTTGAGCTCTGTTTTAAGTTTAAAAAGTCATTTTTCATTAAAATCTCATATGTTTTGTCGAAAATGGATTTTACACTTGCCTTTCTATGCAGCAACAGGTTTTTATGCAACGTAAACGGCAAAATGAGTTGTATTTTATACTTTTTTGGACTTGGTAAAAACACAAAAAAGTCACTTTGGAGTCATCTTTCAGCTCTTTTCTGACTCTCTAAACATGAAAATATTGTCGAGGCCCTTGTCATTTCGATCTCGTTAAAGTGGCTGCGGAACGACATCTACCCAGTATACGTTTACCCCTTTTTCGGGCTGGGATGGATTATTTACGAAAAAGGAATACCCTAGCCTATCGCGACTAGGAGGTTTTCTCGGATATTGTTTTCTACCTTTTCGGGTCTGAGGAACTATCTACGAAAAGGGATCGTTAGAGTTTACTTTTCTGCTGTCTTTTCAAACTCTCTAAATATGAAAAGACGCCGAGCTCTTCCTTTGTCAGACTCGTTAAACCCTGATGACATTGGGCTCAGTCAAAATGACGTTCTCCGAGTTCCTCCTTCCTAGGGCTCATTAAATGGACTAGGATGGATTCGCCTGAAGGGCGGACTTATATTACAAGCATATGCTATCCCCTTCAAGCTTGTTATAAAAAATAATTGGGGTACTCGCCAGAAATGGTGGGGCAAAAATGGAACCATCATCATTGTCGCGTCGGCAGTATGTCGCTCTTGAACATGGCACTTGTCTGCATTCGTTTCGAGTTGGGGACATCTCATCTCGTTCTTCACTTTGCCTCCGTGGGTTTGGATAATCCCTTTTGACCTCTCATCTGCTCATTGCCTCGTCATCATGACCTCTGATCCGTTGATGTCAAATACTGCCAAAACCACTATTTGTGCCGTTATATGTTCAAGAGAAGTTGACCTCTACAAATATCAACCTTCCTCTGATTCTCATACGATCCTGATTCACAACAAAACATCATGTTCCTCTGTCTCGTGTCGATGATGTGGGAAACATTATGGCCCACCTTCGATCAAGGTCACTTCCTGTCGACTTCAGCTCATTATCCAGGAAGCTGATCTAGAGGCTCCCTTATGGTACCTTGGAGCCTGCATGCCTCAATGGCAGGTTCGTCGCATTCGACGTGAGGTTTTCATCATTGGCCTCCGATCGAGTGATTCTACGAGTGTTCGACGCCAGCTCATTAATTCACATGTCGTATATTATACCTATAGTACCTTGAGGACCATCGTCATTATTGGTGGTTCCTCTCGCGTTTGTTAACAACTTTCATCATTGGCTGGTAATCAGACGATGTTCTTGCATGTTCGACTTCAGCTCACATATTTGCATGCTTGAACTTGTACTTTTTTCGGGTCGAGATGGAGCGCAAGACCCTGGATTGTGTCTGTTGTAATCCAGGCTACGATTTTGTGGATTATTATTTACATGACTGGATGGCTGCGACCATACCTGAGTCTATTTATCGATCCTCACTGGATGGCTGCGACCATACCTTGGATCTGGATTATTGTGTACTCTGTTTTGGATGGCTGCGTCCATACCACATATATATCATGTACTTGAGATATCAGTTGTATTTCTCCACGCAAGTTTTCCGCCGGCGGAGCTTCAGTTGGACACGTTCTCGTAAAGCATTTCACCCCTCTCTCTCTCTCGAGCCTCATGCTTTAGGGGGCATCTGTTACACAGTAATTTGTCATCGTCCCTACCTTTTCCCGTCCTGCACATTGGAGGGCCCATTCTGTGACCTGTAAGCAATGTCATGCCTTGAAACCATTATCATTGCATTCCTCTAAACATGAGCTTTAATTGCCCTGAAGACATCTCCTTGCAAAAAACCATAAAAATATCCCTTTTTTCATTGGCACGGGTAGCCAGTTCATCACTCGCGCCAATGAGGAAAATCCTACAAAGAGGCCGTGCCTACTGGTGCTCTGTCCTAGAGTCGCAGTCACGCCAGCCAATTTAAGGAGTGTTTTTTAAAATAAGAAGGAGAAAGTTTCATCCTAACAAATTCCTGGACTGATTTCTATCTTGAGTTGGGAGGTTTGGCTACGGATTTCCATAGAGAGGAAGTGGTTTGCCACCTCTCATGGAAGCTTCCTTGATGATAGGGCCAATCCCACAATTATAGGGATCCCAACTCCCCTTCCTCCATCTATAAAAGCTTGCCCATTTCCATTGCAAGCTAGTCTTGAAGTGCCCAAGTCTTGAATCTCCAAGTTCCCAAATTCCCAAGAGCCTTATGCTGCAAGAGCCCTCCTTCTTCCCTTAAGACCAAACTCGAGCAAGGAGACTATCGTCGAGAGACTCTAAGAGAGGCTTGTCCCATCCTTGGTAGGCTTTGCGAGACGTGTTCTACTGGAGACCCCTCCGAAGGAGACCTCAGCGTCAGAACATTGGTTGTACTCTCTTTCGATTGTTTATTAATGAATGACTATTGGTTATGGTTCCACTCTGTTTTTCACTTATGATAATGATGAGTTATATCCTTTCTGACTGATATATAGTTGCGTATTCTGGATTTTATGCTTGTATTCGTGTTGTTTCTTGCATGTGCAGGTGTCCATTCACGGAGATCGTGGGGATCGTGATCTGCCGAGGCTAAGGAATGGGAACGCTTTCTCTTCTACGAATCATAGCACTGGACTCCAGGTAGGCCTCCATCGTTGGTCTGTTTATTCGCAATTAGGAACTTGCGCTGTAGCGTTTGATGATTGTTGCTAGACCCATTCTGGGCTAGTAGGGATCGCCTCTGTCCGCAGAGGGTATTTACCTCTTCAACACCTGTACTTGAACACAATCTCTGCAGCCAAACTACTTCCTTGCTTGCATGAGTGGTTGCCATGCATTCAACCTCTATAGTTGAAAGAGCCACTACAAATTGTCTTTTGGTCATCGTGCTCCTCCAAATAAGTTAAATACATACGCACTTGTAGATCTTCTCTGATATATATCTCTAGCCCAGTTTGCATCAACAAAGTCACAGATGTCCAAAATTATGTATAATATACCTTTCTGGCTGCCTTATTTCTCGAACTAATCTTCTAAAAAAGGAAGTTTGTTTCTCTTCCTCTTCTGATTCCTATTCTGTTGTAGAGTATGATTCTTCCTCCTTTAGCTCAAACTTTATCTTCTTAGTTTACTTTGGTAGGAATTCATGTTTAATAACATATTTCACCTCTCTAAACACCACATCTCGGATGTACAGAACCTTCCTAGTTTATGAGTTCCATAGGTTATATCATTTTAAACCATCCTTATAGCCAATAAAGATTCACCTTTGAGATTTACTACCTAACTTCGTTATTTTCTCCTTTTGTGGAATGCACATATGAATCATAGATGACTACACTCAGATGTGAAAGAGATGATTTCTTACCATTCCATACCTCATGTGGAGTCTTATCCTCCAACATCGATGAAGGTGATCTATTAACCAAGTTACATGCAATATATACTGCCTTTGCTCATAGTTCTTGTCATAACCGGATGCCACTAAGCATGCTTCTTTAATTTTCCATAAAAATCTTCTTCATTCTTTATGCAAATCCATATTGCTAAGGTGTGTATGGAATAATATTCTGCCATGCTATACCACACTTCTTTAAAAACCCTTCATATTCCTTCTTGCAGAACTCTCCACCATTATTTGTCAACAAAACCTTTATCTGCTTCTATGTTTTTGTTTTCCACCAGAGCCTTAAATTATTTAAACCTGTCAAAGGCTCAAATTTCTTCCCAAGGAAATACATAGTAAATGATACATAGTACACAGACTTACCCAGTGATGGAACCAACACATGTCCAAACAAATCATTGTGTACAAGCTCTAATATCCCTTTTGCCCTCTTAGCACCAGAAGGGAAACTCACCTGATTATGTTTCCCATATAAAAAATGTTCATAGAAATAGAAATCCAGAGAGAAATTAGACATACCTTCTACCATACAATTACCATGTAGTATTCGAAGGTCCTTCTCTCCAATATTTCCAATCCTTTGATGCCATAGAATCATCTTTTCTCTAGAGAGCACTAAGTTTTCTGCTCCACTTTCAGGAACCACAGAACTGTTGCACCCATAAATAGCAGTGCTACCCAAAAGCTTGTACAAAGTTCCAATTTGAACTCCCCGCATCAATACTAGTGTTCCCCGAACCATCTTGCATGTATCCTACTCAAACATTTTTTTTACAGCTACATCATTTATCTTTCTTACAGAAATTAGATTTATGCACAATGGAGGAATATGTAGAACACTAGGAAGTTCTCTAATCCTTCCACCTTGCAACTTCAGATTAAAGTTTCCATGACCGACGATTATGGCCTTCCTATCATCTCCTAAGAGGACATCACCACCATCATATTTATAATACTCGCATAACCACTCCCTATAGGGAGTGAAGTGAAAGGATGCAATTGAGCCAATCATCCATGCCTCACGATCTACATGTTTACTTGAAGAAAAATCTAAGCACACATCCCCACCTTCATCTGAGGTTGTTTTCACCTCTGCAAAAGGAGCAGCATCGGATCCCTTTCCTTTTGATGGAGATTTAGATCTACATTCCTTTTTGAAGTGCCCTTCCTTTTCGCATTTCCAGCACACCTTTACAGGTTTTCTTGGAGATTTAGATCTCACACTAGATTTAGATCTCCCACTCAAGGAATTATTTTGTTTCTATTCTGGGACCGTCCTCGTATAGACAAGGAATTTCCATTCTAGCTCTCCATATTTTCCCGTCTCATTTTTTCCGACAACAAGGATGAGACTATTTGATCAAAATTGAAGATATTTCTATTTCTAACTATTCCAACAACCAAAATATCCCATGAATTTGGTAGAGAACACAACAAATTGATGCACTTACCTTCATCTGAAATTTTAATATCAATAGATAACAAATTTCTTACCACAATGTTAAGGCAGTTTAGATGTTCTATCACCAAATCTCCATCATTCATCCTCAGTTTATACAACATTTATTGTAGGAAAAAATTATTCACTAGAGACTTAGATTGGTACAAATTTTGTAACTTGTCCCACAAAGACTTCACTGTAGCTTCCCGTGATACATACAACAATATTGAATCTAAGATACACAATTGTATTGTTCTCTTTCTTTTCTGATCCAACTTCGCCCGGTCTTCATATGTCATTTCTGTTGGTTTAGTACTTGGATCTATCATGATTCACTAACCTTTATCCACCAGCAGATCCTCCATCTTGAGCTTCCACAACTCAAAACTCTGACTATTAAATTTCATGATCTCTGTCTTTCCATTTCTCATGATCTTCTTTCACCACAAGAATCGATCCCGCAAATCTCCCACTGGACAAGGTCTAACACAAGCCCGAGAAAACCCCCTCAGAAGAAAAGGTATACCCTTGAAGCTGAAATAGCTACAATAAAAAATGTAGATTTTAAACCTATAAAAAAAATACCTGCAAACGAATTCTTTAAATAGAAAATAAACAATGACGAGAGCATAAAACATAAAACAAATACACACAATGATTTTCCCCTGAATCCCAAAACCGAGACTACCATATTTATTTTTCATTATATTCCTTTCAATGTTACAATACATATATATACATGTTTAAGTATTCATAAACCCCAATCCATTAACCTTAGATTATAACATAATCGTACATCCATTGACTAGATCTAAAAAAAACCATGGGTAGAAAACCATCATACCCAAAACAATGTGAAAAACCTATGCACAAAACCATAGGTAGGTTCCCCAACCTATTATAGGGTCTAATAAAACATGTCCCTTGTGCCGCCTACCTAGTGAAGGGGTACCACGCCTGCTGATCTCCCTCCCGCACGTGTGACTAGTTGTGGGAAGAATATAGCACACACCGAATAGAGACCACACGATTTGTATACATCTCACTAGGAGCCAAAAAATCCAACGTCATTTAAGTGGCTCCCACCAAATCTTCATTTGACATGCTATCCTTGATGACAACCTCCCTTTCTGCCACTCACTATTTTAGGTGTTGGGTGTGGAGCCTGATTATCTTGTTTATTTTGTATCATAGCGTTGGACCCCCGTACCTTAATGGGGCGGAAACGCTGCCCAAAATTAAAAGCTGCCTGGGGGGTCCAAGGGGGGGTGACATTTTGAGAGGTTCTTTCCGCGGGGTTTTAGGGAAATTTCGAAGCTAAAAACAGATGTAAAATTTCCTTGCAAAAGTATAGTAATTTCTAGTCAATCTGGATCGTTCATTAGACAGATGATCTGATGGTAGAAGTTATGTTTAGTTTAGGGTTTTTTGCCCTATAAGGAAACCCCTCGCTTGTATGAGGGTATTGTATTACGACTGTGTATTGTATGTGTATTCTCTGAGCCAGAAACAGATAGGGAGACTGTGAGAGAGAACATAGGATATTAAAACAGATCTGTTGTAGGTTATGTCTCTTCATTTTGCTGGGTAATAGAAAGGAAGGACCGGCTATTTGGGGTGGATAGCTCAAACTGCAGAACCACGTATATCTAATATGTCTCTCCGGGTCTTTTTGTGTTTTGTGTTTTCGGCCGCATATTTGTGTTTCATTGCTTTACAATATTTAAGTTTCTAACAACTCGATATTAAACCAAAGGTATATTTTCCTGAATAAAATCAAAGAAAGAAGGATTCCTGTTCGAGTGGGGATAATGGCGAGATGTAAATTTAGGGCGAGAAATTCAATTTTATTTAAAATCGCCGCCTTCGTGGAAGATGCAGTGAAGATTATCCTCGTATCAGAAGATGAAGCCACTATCGAGCGGAAAACAAAGCAACAATGACTTGATGTATTAAAATTGGATATTTTGATAGAAAGGCACTTAATGTTACGGTTGTGCCTTGATGCGTCAGTCGCCTTCAATTTCGATGAAAACAAATACTAAATGAAGAAGCTGATTAAGGCGTTGGCGAAACTATATGAAAAACCCTCGCCCTCAAACAAGGTATTTCTTATGAAACATTTATTTAATATGAAGATGTCGGAAGGTGGATCTGTTGCAGACCATTAATAAATGATTTTAATACGGTTACCAGTCAGTTAAGTTCTGTAGGGGTAAACTTTGATGATGAAGTTAGAGCTCTGTTATTTTTGTGCTCATTGCCAGAAAGCTAGAATGGTTTAGTTATGGCCATTAGTAACTTTGTCTCTGGATCTAGTACTTTAAAGTTTGATGATGTTATCAGTGCTATCCTTAGTGAGGAAATGCGACGAAAAAGCTCTGGTGAGACATCAGGTAATGCTTTGAGTGCAGAGTCCAGAGGAAGAAGAATGGAAAGAGGAAAGAGCTCCTGATATCGTAGTAAATCAAGGAAAGGAAGATCCAAGTCTAGATCAGGGATCGTGTGCTGGAAATGCAGAAAGAAAGGACACCGAAAGAAATATTGTAGATCTCGGAAGGGAAAAGAAGGACACACAACAAGAAAACAATCATGAAGAAAATGTGACAGGTGATGTGTTACAAGATGATTTGATTCTTTCTTTCGAAAATGTTATTGATTTTTGGGTTGTAGATTCAAGGGCCTCATTCCATGCCACACCTGATAAGAAATATTGTCATGACTATGTTCAAGGAGATTTTGGACAAGTCCGTTTGGGTGATGATAAACCCTGTAAAATTGTTGGAATGGGTAAGGTTATTGTAAACAAATAGAATGGAAACCAATGGCTATTAAAGGAGGTAAGGCATGTTCCAAATCTGAAGAAAAATATGATTTCAATAGGGTAGTTAGGCAGTGAAGGTTGTGTGACAACTTTCACAAATAAAACTTGGAAGGTCACCGAAGGAGCGCTGGTAATAGCAAAAGGCGAAAAGGTTAGTACATTATATTTGTGCAATGCTATTTATAACTTTGTTAATGCTTTAACTTTCAAAGGAGAAGATGCAACATTATGGCAACATAGGCTCGGACACATGAGTGAGAAGAGGATGAAGATTATTCACTCAAGAAATTTGTTTTCGAGTTTGAAGAATGTTTATTTGGATTTATGTGAGAATTTCATTTATGGAAAATAGAAGAGAGTCAGATTTCTCAGAGTTGGGAAAGAAAAGAAGAGTGAAAAATTAGAGCTTGTGCATACAGATGTATGGGTACCTGCTCTAGTATCATCTCTTGGTGGCTCTTGTTATTATGTTACTATTATTGATGATGCAACTATAAAAACTTGGATTTATTGTATTCAGAATAAATCTGATGTATTTGATACTTTCAAGAAATGGAAAGCTTTGGTTGATATTGAGGCAGGAAAGAAGTTGAAGTGTCTCAGATCAGATAATGGAGGTGAATATTGCAGCAAAGAGTTTGATAGGTACTATTCAGAGCATGGAATTCGTAGAGAGAAGACAGTTCTAAGAACACCACAAGAAAATGGTGTGTCAGAAAGGATGAACAGAACAATCATGGAGTGTGCAAGGTGCATGAGATTGCATGCAGGATTTCCTTTACAATTTTGGGTAGATGCTATAGATAGTGCTATTTATCTAATAAAAAGAGGGCCTTCAATTTCCTTGGATGGTGGTATTCCAGAGGAAGCATGGATAGGTAAAAAGGTAAACTACTCTTTTTTAAAGCTTTTTGGTTGTGAGGCCTTTGTCCATATTAATAAATAAAATAAAACAAAGCTTGAGGAAAAATCAAAGAAATGTACCTTTATGTGATATGGTGTTAATGATTTTGGTTGTCGCTTATATTATTATGAAAATCACAAAATAATTAGGAGCAGAGATGTAATATTCAATGAAAAGGTGATGTATAAGAATCAGTTGCAGGAAAATAATCAGGAAAAAGAAAACAAAGAATACACAGTTCTTGACTAGGATAAGTAGACCCCCTGAACGATACTCTCCTTCATTATATTACTTATTGTTGATTGATTCTGGTGAACCTAAATGTTATGAAGAAGCAATGAAGATTTAAAACAGGAAGAAGTGGGAGCTAGCCATGGAAGAAGAGATGGAATCCTTAATGCATAACCAGACTTGGGACTTAGTCAGGTTGCCTACAGGTAAAACTACATTGCAGAATAAATGGGTTTACAGGCTTAAGGAAGAAGATGGAGGAAAACAGAGGTACAAAGCTAGACTTGTGGTGAAGGGGTTTGCACTGAATAAAGGTATTGATTTTGATGAAATATTTTCTACCATTGTTAAGATGAATTCAATCAAAACTATTTTAAGTCTTGTAGCAGTGGAAGATTTACATCTTGAACAGTTATATGTAAAGACAACATTTATCCATGGAGATTTGGAGGAAGAGATCTATATGCAACAACTAGAAGGATATGAGGTCAAAGGGAAAGAAAAATTAGTGTGCAGGTTAAAGAAGAGCTTGTATGGCTTAAAATAGGCTCCAAGGCAGTGGTATCTAAAATTTGACAATTTTATGTTTGAACAAGGTTATACTAGATGTCACTCTGATTATTGTGTTTATTTGAAAAGGAAAAATGATGGCAGCTATATTATATTGTTATTGTATGCAGATGACATGCTTGTTGCAGGGTCTAACATACAATAAATAAATGTTCTCAAAAGAAAATTGGCAAATTCATTTGCAATGAAGGATTTGGGAGCTGCAAAACAAATCCTAGGTATGAGAATAACTAGAGAAAGGAAAAATCACAAATTAACACTGTCTCAGAATGAGTACATACAAAAGGTGTTGAAAATATTTAATATGATGAATGCAAAACCAGTTAGTACACCTTTTTCTAGCATTTTCAAACTTAGTAAGGAGATGTGCCCCAAGACCCAAGAAGAAATGGACTATATGTCTAAAGTTCCATATGCATCAACATTTGGAAGCTTAATGTATGCTATATTATATTGCTATTGTATGTATATGACATGCTTGTTGCAGGGTCTAACATACAATAAATAAATCTGTTCAAAATAAAATTGGCAAATTCATTTTCAATGAAGGATTTGGGAGCTACAAAACAAATCCTAGGTATGAGAATAACTGGAGAAAGGAAAAATCGCAAATAAAAATGTCTCAGAATGAGTACATACAAAAGGTGTTGAAAAGATTTAATATGATGAATGCAAAACCAGTTAGTACACCTTTTGATAGCCTTTTCAAACTTAGTAAGGAGATGTGCCCCAAGACCCAAGAAGAAATGGACTATATGTCTAAAGTTCCATATGCATCAGCAGTTGGAAGCTTAATGTATGCAATGGTCTGCACAAGGCCTGATATTGCACATGAAATGGGAGTTGTATCTATTGCTACGAAAATCCAAGAAAAAGAACATTACTATGAACATCCTTCTCAAATATTCGTGAGGTAATCCTGATCGTCGATTATGCTTTTGTGGTTCATACCCTGCCTACAAAGATGCGTATTAAAGTAAGGTATGCAGAGTAACAGGAGGATCACTATAGGATATGTATTTAATACAGGTGGTGTTATCACTCAGATTTTCCTTGAAGTTGTTGGGAAGAGGAAAGGGGTCCGGGGTAACCACAAACCAACTTTTAGGTATAAAATCTAGCCAAAATGTATCCAGAGAGGGCTCTCTCTTTAATTTTTAGCTTTGTTTTGAAATATATTAGGCTAGTTATGAAAGTTTAGGGATTTTAATTGTGTTTGGGTGGTGGAATTCAAAAAAAAAGGGGGTAGGACTGAGTAGTTTAGGCCATTGGGCTAATGGAGTCAAAGAAGATGGCTTAACTGGATTTGGTTTCTTAACAAGAGATGGTTTCACAGGGCAAGGTAATCAAATAGGAAACAATTAAAGGCTTGAAATAAATGGAATGGACTCAAAATGGGTGAAGGGCAATTAAGAATCATTCAACCTATTTGAAAAGAGGGAAATTGAATGATTATTAATAAAGGGCAATTAAGAATTCTTTACCAAATAATCAAAATGAATAAACTAGGAAACAAGAGCAATTAAGAATTCACTGTTCATACTAGTTCAGAAGAAAACATTAAGAATAACAACGATTGAAAACAGATTGAACTTAAGCACTTTCTGAATTATTCTTTTTCGTTATCATTCAGATATGAAACATAGATGGTATAATAAACAAGAAAACCTTAAAACATAAGGTATAGAAGACTTATTGATCTGGTGTCTGACTCAAGAATCCTATGAAAAGTCCTTTACATCAATTCTTTATCTAGCTAGCCATGCAAAATTTGTCCAACAACACTTTATTCCAAAATAATCAATATTATAGCAAAGTCTAAGAATCCACCCCTCAATACTCTAATTGAGGGAGTACTTATACAAAAAATCACAAATAATATCTCCTAACAGAGTGAGATATAATTTAGGATGACTCATGAATAATTTACAAGAAAATAGAGATAGATAGTCTCGTAGATAGGAGAAGAGGCAAACCGATGTTGTGTTGTTCCTATTTTTGTGAGTGTACTGGAGGCAGGCCCTATAATTTGGCTTGCTGCTGTCTTCTTTGGTAACTCTGTGATGGCTTCCATGTTTTTACTGATACTCTTTATCTGCACTATAACTTCATTTTGACCTTTCACTCTGACTTTTACCTGATACACTTTATCCACTGATACTCTTTAACATCTGATACACTTTGACTGTGAATTTTCACCCTAAGGTAAAAATATGATTTCCTCAATGATTTCGCTGCTCTATACCTGTCTGTACCTGATTATTTGAAGAATCAGCAGTAGAAACATCTTTGGATGACATTGATACTGCAGTTACCAATTTCTCTTGTGTTGCAAGATGTTCTGCAAAAATTGATGGCACAGCAGTGCTTACAATGGGAATGACTGTTGGAATAACCTCTTTATATTTCTTTAAGGCTTCATTCTTATTCATTAATGCTTGAGTTTGTTTTTCCATTTCTTGGAGTTGTGCAGTCATTTTTAAAGATAGTTGGCTTAGTTCATCATTTTCAGTTGTATGCTAGAGGATATCCTTTTTCCTTCGGGCTACTTGTTTCTTAGTCTTTTTTAGCTGAACAAAGCAAGTTTAGACGGTTTGCTAAGTTCTTTTATTAGAAACAAGGGCTTTTTTGGTGAATTTTACTGGTAAAAAGGGTTTCTGAGCAGGGTTTTGGATAAAGCAAGGATTTTAATGCTCAGAACATATGTTAAGATCGATTTCAGCAGTGAAACAGACCAGGGTTTGGGAAAAAACCGCTAGAAATGGAAATTAGGGATTCCGGGGAAATTTTGACAGAGTTTCCCCTGTAAAATGGATATTTTTGTGCCATCTGATATGTGCAATTTCGGGTTTTTTACTGGAAATAACAAGAATTTTGAATTTTTAGAAGGTAAGTTTGAAGAAAAGTACCTGAAAGACCAGTGAAATTTGGTTGAAGACATTTCACAGAGGTGCTCAGTCTTCAATTCTGCGAAATTGGTTCTCAGAGGGCAATGTAGCACTTCGCGGTTGAAATTTAGGGCAATGGGATTGAAATATTGGCACTGGTAGGCTAAAAGCTCTGCACATGTTCTAAGGGTTTAAATGGCGCAATTTAGAGGAAAAAAGGTTCAGTAATGATTTCGTAGGTTTACAGTGTAAAAGGTAAAAATTCGAATGAAAACTTTATAATTTTAATGTATTAACCGATGGTGAAAACCATAGTTAAATATCATTAAATTATGGTTAAGAGGGTATGGTTTAGGAATACCGCCAGTGGTATTCGCACGGGTGAATGGTGGTAAGCGAAATTGAGCTTTTCGAACACGACGCAACGAGATCGCGACACGTCAGCACGGGGTGGTTTGGAAAAACCACCCATTTCGCGCAACTTTGCCGAAACTTTGATCATTTATTTTTGGAGCGTGAAACTGGATGATCGACGTCGGATATGGCCTTAGGGAGCGAATGGTCTTGATTAAAAAGGAAGGTGTAGGGAATGTTGACTTATCAGGTTAATCATGGGTCATAGATCTTAGGAATAAAAGAGGAGATCGGACGGTCCAGATTCTATGCGATGGGGAGGGATAAATGCATTGAAATTTCGCTCAAATCTTTCACCGTAGGATCAAACGGATTTCTGGGGATCGGACAGTCAAAATTGAATCCGACGGAAGAAGGTTTGTTTCATTCATATACAAAGAAATGACTATTTTTAATGGAAAATTAAGTGGTCGGGAAGGTTTACCAAGGAATTAACTGTGGTTAAGGAGTGGGATTAGGCGCATTGCATGCGGGGAAAAGGTAAGGTTAAGGTTCTAATCTTAGGTTAAGGGACTTGGGGCGGAGAATATACAGGGAAAGGGTCATTTTTATTGAAGTTTAGTTTAGACGAAACTTAGGGTGATTTTCTCTTCAAAACACATAGAACACATGTTTTAAGCTTTTTCTTCATATATTTTATTTATACGGTAAATTAAATCAAGAAGACTTAATTACCATAGGGGCGGGATTAAGTGTAATGATAAACTTTAGCCAAAGGGGTTATAAGGGGGGTTTTATTTAAGCATGTGGGAATAAATTACTTTGGCTTAAGTTATAATAAGTGGGTTTTTGGGATTTACTTATAAAAGGGAATTATATTATAGGAAAATGTCAATTGTAGGGAATTAATACATAAGTCAAAATTAATATGACAAGGGGACAATGTATACTCAAAACACATTAATATAACTAAGAAAGTGGAGATTAAAAATAAAATTTGCATTATAATAACTTCATCACTTAGACTTAGGATAAAATGTGATTTTGAGGGCTTTATGTTTTGAAATGATGTAGGATGTTAGCTAAATAGGAATTACAAATGCCTTTAAGTAAAAATGGGGTTTTACTTAGGATTATTCAAGGGAATGAGTGCATGAATGGAAAATGATGTGATTAAGGGATTAATATAGACATTTCAAATTTTTAACTAATCAGTCATAGAGCCTTGGGTCCAGTCTCAACAAAAGTCAAGGAAATGCCTTGAGCCTTTCTGACTGATAGTCTAGAATGTTTCATGACTATGGGAAGGGGAAGTTAGTTATTCTGAAGCCCATGATAAATGATATTTACATTGAGAATTTTCACCTTCTTCTACCTACCCATCTTACCATGCTAACATTTTTTCATCGTTGTCTACCAATTGTGTGTTACAAAGCTGCAATAATAATTTGTTTACATACAATATACAAAGTAGTGGCATTTAGACTTGCATGTTTCTCCTTTGGCCTTTATTCTGGTGGGGTTCATTTTCTTTTACTTTTTTGGCCATTTTATTCTTTTCACCCTTTGATTTTTCTTTTGGGGTATACCCTCTTTACATTTTTTAAATTTTTTGATTTTTTGACAATATGAGAAACCTTTGCAACAAGAAAAGGTATGAACATATTACATAGTTCATCAAGTCAATCATGATATATGACACCTATTGGTATAGGAGCATAACAATGGCTCCACTTGGGGATGGCTTTTCTCCCCGGTGAAAAGTCAAGAATTAAATACATGTCAGCTTGGCCTCGAATGATTTTTGACAAACTATGAAATTTCTTTCCGTTTGTTGCTTTATTGTATGAAGCGATGCTGATAGTTCAAGCTTAGGGCCTTCTGCTTCAACTCCATCAAGTTACTATCCAATCAAAACTGTGACATTACAAATGATATAGTATGTACATGTTAAAAATCAGGATACATTAATAAGTAGGATCAAAGTAATGTTTCAACATTCGACCATTAACTGGCCCATCTTCAGTTTCTGTACAATCCAAGTTTTTCAAATAATATGTATTGTTTCCTTGTAAGGTATAGATAATATAAGGTCCTTTCCATAGGAAGTCAAACTTCCCATGTTTTCCCTTATCCTCTCTTCTGGAATCCCATCTTAAGACTTTGTCTCCAAGGTAGAAATATTCTGCCTTGGTTATTTTATCAAATATCTTCTTTAGCTTCTCTTGCAACGCTTGATATCTTTGATATACTTCCTCTCTAGTCTGCTGCAGATTAATGGTCTGGTTTATCCTCCTTTGAATATCATTAGGTTCAACCTGAGCTTCTTGAAGTAATTTCATTACAGGAACTCCTAAAGATGAAGGAAATATAGCCTCCATGCCATAGAATAACTCATAAGGACTGGTCCCAATAGATTTTTTGGTGGTGAGTCTATCTGCCCATATTGCATTTGTAAGTTTCTTGTGCCAATTTTTCTTGTTTTCCTCCAATAATTTTTTAATAATATTAATGAGGCTCTTGTTGGAGGACTCAGCTAGCCCATTACCTTGAGGGTAATAGGCTGTGGAATGAGCTAAGGTAATATGGTATTTGTTACAGAAACATATCATCTTCTTGGATTTAAAGGAAGCAACATTATCAATTATGATTTTATCAGGACAACCAAATCTAGATAATATGTTGGTTTCTAAGAATCTTATGATCACAGTGTCATTGGCTTGTCTGGAAGGAATAGCTTCTATCCATTTGGTGAAATAGTCCGTGGCAGTGAGGATCCATTTGTGTTGGCTAGAAGAGGGAGGATGGATTTCTCCAATGAAGTCCAGGCCCCATTGTTGGAAGGGTTTTTCAGTGGAAATTGGTTTCAGGGGTAAAGGTAATAGTTTTCTCTTGCCTTCAAAAATTTGACATTTATGGCAAGCAGTGAAAAATTTCTTTACATCAGTGAACAAGGTTGGCCAATAAAATCCAGCCCTTAGGATCTTGTCTGCAGTTGATTTCCAGTAAAGGTGTCCACCATAGTCTCCTGTATGAAATTCTTGGAGAGCCTTGTTAGCTTCTTCTTTTAATAAGCAATTCAATAGAATACCTTCATGATTTTTCCAAAAAATAACATTATCTAAAATACAAAACTTTGAAGATGTCATCTTTAAAAACCTTTTCTTTGTTCTGGATACCCCTCGAGGAGCTTGCAGGTTTAATAATACATAAATTATATCAGCATACCAAGGTGAATCTAAGAAGGCCCGACTGATTGGTGGAGCCTCCAACTCCTGTTCGTTATCTGGTTCATTAATGTCCAAGGCTTAACAATTTGTTTCTGTCATGAGCTTGGCCAATCCCTGTCCCTTTATAAGCTTTGTAGCTTTTATTTCAATATCATACTCTAATATGGTAGCAATCCATTTACCTCTTTTTCCCTTAATTCCATCCCGGGTTAAGATGTCTTTGAAAACAACATTTGGTACATAGGCTATCACATGGGAGTACAATATGTAGACTCTAAAGTCTTAAATGGCTTTTACAAGTGCAAAAGCTTGTTTTTCCATGATGTATTTTAATGATGTCTCCCTTAGTGTTTTACTAAAAAAGGCTATGGGTTTCTCACATCCTTGATCGTCCTTTTGTAATAAAACAATTGATATAGTGTTTTCTGATGCAAATGAAAATATTATGAAGTCTCCATCAAATTGTGGACTTGTAAGGACTGGTGTTCTGTTCTGGTCAAAGACATTTTAATTTCTTCAAATGCTTGTTTGGCTTCTACTGTCCATTTAATACTTGAATCCTTTTTTAACATATTATTTAGCAATCTAATTAGTTCAGCTAAGCTAGATATGAAACTTCTCAAAAAATTTATTTTTCCTAGGAAAGCTTGAAGTTCTTTGACATTTCTAGGGTGAGGTATTTGCAGTATAGCTTCTATTCTAGCAAGATCAATTCTAATACCACCTTTGGAGATGATATGACCCAAAAGTTTACCTTCCTCTAGACCAAACAAATATTTCTTTGGATTCAAAGAGATACCATATTTTCTGCATTTTAGGAATACTTGTCTGAGATGATCCAAATGTTGTTGATCTAATTTAGAAAAAACAGTTAAGTCATCCAGAATGCTATGTCCATTTCTCTTTGGAAGGTTGCTCCTGCATTTTTAAGTCCAAATGGAATTTTAACATACTTGAATGTGCCCCATGGTGTTGTAAAAGACATTTTTTCCTGGTCATCAGGATGAACCAGAATTTGGTTATATCCTGAGAATCCATCTAGAAGTGAAATCCTAGAAGCACCTACTACCCTTTGTAAAATGTGATCCATCTTGGGTAAAGGGTAATCATCCTTCAAAGAGACATTATTTACATTTCTTAAATCAACACATAATCTGATTTCTCCAGTTTTATTCCTAGTAGGTACTAAATTAGATACCCACTCTGAAAATCTAATGGGAGAAATTATGCCCGCTTCATACATATGTTTGATTTATTTTTCAATTAAGGGCAACAATACAGGGTTAATTCTTCTTAGTTTTTGTTTGAATGGTTTCTGATTTTCTTTCAAAGGTATTGTATACTGAATTATAGAGGTGTCATATGATTTCAAGTCTTCATAGCTCTAGGCAAAGACATCCTGGAATTCTCTCACTAATTCAACATATTTTAGTTTTTGTTCAAGGGGCAAAGACTTAGATAACTTTATCATTTTTGGATTTTCTTCAGTCCCCAAGTTATATTCCTCAATATCTGCTTTTAATGGTTCCATCTTAGGTTTATTTGGAATATCATTAGAATCAAAAAGATCTTACCGAGGAGTTAATCCTTTAGGAAAATGATTTTCTTTTAAATTAATGACCTCAGATTCTTCTTCATTAATCTTATCAATATCCATTTGTTTAAGGTCCTTCATTTCTTTCTTGGTGAACTTTGTTGGATGAAGCATTTGAATCGCACTTTCTTCTGAAATGTCTATTTTTGGCTTATTTGTTTGATCAAATTCAATGACTATATCTTCATCTATGTTACTGTTAGAAAATTCTTCATCTAATGTCAGGAAATTGTTAATCTATTCATCACTTGCAAACACCTGCATGTTCTTAAAATTGTCAGGTATGGCTGGTCTGTGTCTAATATCAGCTGTGAACTGATGATTTGGTTCCAATGGTAATTTGCAGGTGATGGCGAACATTGCCAGACTATGGACGTGCAAGTTTTGTTTTCTTGGGATTTTAGCAAGCTGAGCTTGTAGAAAAGTATTAAGTATCTATACAACTGTTCCTCGATATTCTCTCAGTGTGGGATCGTTTGTTAGAAAGTGTCCTTTGATCTGTTGAATGATTAAATCAGAATCTCCTATGACAGATACTCTAATTGCCCCTAATCTTTTGACAAGTTTAAGACCTAACAAAAGAGCTTCATATTCTGCCATATTATTGGTGCACTTAAAGTTTAGTCTGTAGGCATGGCCTTCAACATGATCATTTTCAAGGTTATGCACCCAAACTCCGGCTCCTACTCCTAATTTGTTAACTGAACCATAAAATTCTAAGTGCCAAAGAATTTCATGTTCATAATTGGTATCGGGAGTCTCAGGAACTTTTTTAACAGTGAGATCTAGTTTTTTACTTTCTTTTGGTTTCTCTTGGGTATTTGATGTTTCATTGTTCTCAAAGATTTTCTGAATTTGAACACTAGATTTTTTATTTGTAATTTCTTTTGGTTTTTCTGCTAGAACTTCTAATTCAGTGGGAGGATCAATTTCAGCATTATAAAGAATAAATGAATCCATATCAGAGTGTACTGAGTAGATGGGGAAATTTTCGGGTTTATCCTGACTACTAACTACATATTTCATTAAAGTTTCTCTGTATATTTTCTTTGGTTGGCTGAACATTGAAATAGTAGCGTATGACATGTCCAATTAAAGAGATCCTTGAAGCTTTGCACCCCAAGATTTGGACAATAACATGCCATATTTGGAGGAATATCTACTACTACTATGTCCATCAAGATTTTTTTTGCAAGGTATTGAACCAGTGAAACACACAAGTCTTTGATTAATCCTAAACATCTCACCTGACTTGAATCAAAAGAAAAGAGGTCTTTGTATGGCCTGGTGATATCTAGGTTCAATTTCTCCATTACAGATTTGGGCATTAGGTTGTGAGATGCCCCGGAATCCAACATGGCATTATGAAGTATTTTATCATGTATGTTTAAACTTACATAAAATGGAGGAGTTCCTCCATTTACTAGTTTTCCATTTACTTCAGGGCCAAAGAGTAATTTAGGTTGGTCATAAAAAACGTTTACTGAGTCTTCACTTCCAGTGATATTGAGTGATCTATTGATTTGACTTCGGTAGACATCATGTTTAGCTAATTAAGACAATGGAACAACTATTTTTAATTTTCCTACTTCAGCCTCCAGATTAAAAGGTTTTTCAGTCTGAGTTCTTGTATTTCGGAAAGTTGGATTCTCTTTATCTTCTGTATTTTCTGTATTTTTCTCCTTTTCAGGAGTGGGGTTATGGGCTGAGGCTGTTTCTGAATCAACTTCTGGGGGTTCCTCTACATTTCCTTTGGGAGGAAGAGTATTGGAAATTTTTTTGTTATTAGGTTGATTATTGGATACATCTTCAATAATTGGATTAGAAGGATTAGGATCTAATCTAGAAAAAATATGTACAGGGGTGGTATTGGTTTTACCTTTGAGGGGTTGCTTTGTAGCTTTCTGTTTATTGGTTTCAGGGACATCAATTCTTCTTCTCCTCAGATTGTATTGTTTATGGACTTCATAAATGGCTGTATCATATCCCTCCTTGAAGTCAAATGATTCACCTAACTGAGTTTGAAATTGTTTGAGAATGTGAGCTTCTTGATCGTCTTGGGATAAGAAAACTTGTTGTTCATTATTGAGTCCCGTTAAGTTGTTTATTTGAGTATCGTCTATTCGTTCATCAGAATTTGAGGCTTCAGCATAATTTTCCTGAAATGGGGGTCTAATTTTTTGGTCAAGACCAGTCTTTCTAGTGTTTTGGTTTTGGTTCTTTTTGAAATTTGGATTTCTCCTAGTATTGCTTAGTTGACCATCCCAAGGAGATTTCCTTTCAATTTTTTCTACTCTATCTCCTAGCTTTTCTATCCCTTTAATAATAGCATCCATTTTCTGTTCAAAGGTCGAGGGTTCTGTTTTTAATGGTATCTTTCTTTCATTTCTAGCTTTAGTTCGTTTGGATATCAGGTTGGCTTCAACACTGACAGCTATACTTTGCATATCTTCTAAAGTCCGAGGAGATCTTTCCCTAAGTTGGTACGCCATATCAGAATCTAATCCATTAGGGAATTTGATTACTGCTAAATCTGGAGGAGGTCTGAGGTTTTGGGGAATAGAATTGTAAACATTATTGAACCTAGTGCAGTAATCTTGCACAGTTTCTTGTGTTCCTCTCTTCAGGTTTTCATATTCTGATAAGATTTGGAGAGGATCTTTCTTCTTTTCCCATATGTTTAAAAATGTTCTATAAAAATCTTTTGGGTCATTGATACTATTTGCAGGAAGGGCTCTAAACCAGGTTCTAACTTCTCCAGTAAGAATTTGAACAAATATTCTCATTCTTACATCATCTGCATCTACTTCATATATTTCAAAATAATCGGTCATTTTTTTAGTATGTTGTTTTGCAGTGTAGGTACCAGAACCATCAAATGGAGTGATTTTACTTTGGTAGTCTTGGGGCATAGCCCCTGGATTGGTAGGTAATACAAAGGGGGCATATCTATTTTCCATTGCAGTAGGTAATGATGACACAATAGCCAAGGTTGATCTAGAAGTGGTGGATGGAGGGGTAGAAGGGATGGTTTAAGGTTGATATATTTGAGGAAATGTTGATGAACTTGGAGAGGCTGAAGTGATCACAGAAATATTTAGTGTTGCTTCAGAGGAAAGCTCAGATTGTACGGAGTTACGCAAATGTTTTTCAAGATGTGAAGTAACAAATTCAAATTGTAAATCTTCAATAAATACTGGGTCTTGAACCAAGTGGGCCAACTCAGATTCAGAAAAAGTTACAAATAAAGAGGTTTCAAATTGTTCATCAAAGGGTTCATCCTCAAGGTAAATCCACTTCACAGGACAGGATATTGATCTATAGAGAGGCCGAGAACTAGAAAAACTCTGTTGGCTCTCCTGTCTCCTGAGAATTCTGGGGATCAGATTAGGATTTTCAAACATAGGTGGGGGATTTGGATCAGGAATAGCCCTAGTGTAATGAGTCCTTTCTGAAGCCAGTTTTCTAGGTGATTTTTTTTTTTGGTTTTTTTTCTAAATGGAATTAACAATACAAATTCAACAGTTTCTTTAAGAGGTTTTAGATATTGGATTTAAATTTTCTTAAAGATTTATTTGACTAGAGGAACTGATCAAGTGTTTGAAACTGGATGTTCAGTTTATAAACTAGACCGGAGATAGACTGAAGCAGCATTTATTTACTTATGCAATTGCAAAGAAAGAGCATTTCAAAGGCTACCTGGCTAACTTCAGGCTCCATCTGTAGTTTATAAAGTAAACAATCGTAACAAGAAATTTTTCGATCCCTAGTGGAGTCGCCACTATGTTATCACTCAAATTTTCCTTGAAGTTTTTGGGAAGAGGAAAGGGGTATGAGGTAACCACAAACCAAATTTTAGTTATAGAATCTAGCCAATCTGTATCCAGAGAGGGCTCTCTCTTTAATTTTTAGCTTTGTTTTGAAAGATATTAGGCTAGTTATGAAAGTTTAGGAATTTTGATTGTGTTTGGGTGGTGGAATTCAAAAAACAGAGGGGTAGGACTGAGTAGTTTAGGCCATTGAGCTAATGGAGTCAAAGAGGATGGCTTAACTGGATTTGGTTTCTTAACAAGAGATGGTTTCACAGGGCAAGGTAATCAAATAGGGAACAATTAAAGGCTTGAAATAAATGGAATGGACTCAAAATGGGTGAAGGGAAATTAAGAATCCTTCAACCTATTTGAAAAGAGGGAAATTGAATGATTATTAATAAAGGGAAATTAAGAATTCTTTACCAAGTAATCAAAATGAATAAACTAAGAAACAGGAGCAATTAAGAATTCACTGTTCATACTAGTTCAGAAGAAAACATTAAGAATAAAAACGATTAAAACAGATTGCACTTAAGCACTTTCTGAATTATTCTTTTTCGTTATCATTCAGATATGAAACATAGATGATATAATAAACAAGAAAACTTTAAAACATAAGGTATAGAAGACTTATTGATCCGGTGTCTGACTCAAGAATCCTATGAAAAGTCCTTTGCATCAATTCTTTATCCAGCTAGCCATGCAAAATTTGTCCAGCAACACTTTATTCCAAAATAATCAATATTAAAGCAAAGTATAAGAATCCACCCATCAATACTCTAATTGAGGGAGTATTTATACAAAAAATGACAAATAATTTCTCCTAATAGAGTGAGATATAATTTAGGATGACTCATGAATAATTTACAAGAAAATAGAGACAAATAGTCTCGTAGATAGGAGAAGAGGTAAACCGATGTTGTGCTGTTCCTATTTTTGTGAGTGTGTTGGAGACAGACCCTATAATTTGGCTTGCTGTTGTCTTCTTTTATGAATCATGGTCAGTTCCCATGTTTTTACCGATACTTTATCTCAAGACCGTAACTTCATTTTGACCTTTCACTCTGACTTTTACCTGATACACTTTATCCACTGATACTCTTTAACTGTTATGATTTAACCGTTATGATTTTCTTTATCATTGTGAATTTTGATTTCACTTTCACCATTCACTGATACTCTTTGATTATGATACACGTTGACCGGGTGAATTTTCAAATTCTGCAAATATGATTTCCTCAATGATTTTACTGTCATACCTCGTTTTCCTTGATGATCCAAGTGGATATTGGTGGTCACCCACCTATTCCACTTGGGGCCCCACCATTGTCTCTTTCAGTTTTTTCGTCGTAACAACTTACTATTTTTAGCGCTGGCCTCCGAACATCGTAGAGTCGTTTCGAGGTTCTAATCGACGTTTTTGGGAACGGAGAGCAACATGGGTCCTTGGATGGATGTTGGTCGTTCAAAATTTCAGTCTTCGGATAGATCTTTTCGTGTATGGTGTAAGCGTCAAACGAGATCGATGTTGTTATGCCTCGGGAAGTTGAACACTAATTTACCCAAAACCTTGGCCCATAGTTTTGGCGCTTCATCTCCTAGGGTTAGGGTTTTGGCTGTTTAGGATTTCCCATTGTTTCTAAATAATAAATAGGCCCTTGAGCCTCATTGTAACTCAGTTCAGAGGCCTATAGCCACCACATCTCTTCTCAGAGATAGCTACCAGCGCCCTAGCTAGTTTTATTCCCATTCTGTCTGTAAGAAAATTTCAATTCTTTGATATTAATGAAATGAAGTGTTATTTCCACTACATCTCTGTATTCATGGTTATATGTTTATTCTGTTGTGTTCCTGCATAAATCCAGATCAGTGGTATCAGAGCGGTTTGCTTTTCTCGATCCTTCTTTGCATGTCCCCAACGAGGTCGGGTTATAAGGAGCTAGGGCTTGATCTGGTGGAACCTTTGCAATATCAACCTCGCAAACCTCGACGGACACCCATGGGGGACGAAAAGAAATATGAGGGAGTAGGAGATCCTATCGAAATATTGCTCGAGGAGGCCCTCGAAAAACAAAGGAACACGATGATGGATAAATTTGCTCAGATCCTTCAACGGCTGCCCACCGGTGGCGCATCTGCATCCAGAAGCCACTCTGGAGGCGTGACTCCTTTTAAGGTACAAGTAAATTTTGACATTCCCATATTTGAGGGTCAAATAGACACAGAAGTCATAGATATATGGTTTAATATATTAGAAGGATATTTCTCTATTCATGACTTTTCAGACCGGGAGAAGATTATTTTTGCACTCCTCAAAGCTACCCCCCATGTTAAGGACTGGTGGGAAACCTACTGTGAGAACAAGGACTGGACAAAACCCTCACTGTTCTCGGCCATACCAACTTGGAATTCTTTCTGAGATGCCGTCAAGGAACAATACTATCCCGTGGGGAGCTATGAGGACAAGTACATATAATGGACCACGCTGCGACAACAAAGGGATCAAGATGTGTATGAGCTGACGAATCTGTTCCATACCCTGCGCACAAAGTTCGGTATCAAAGATTCAGAGAAACATCTGGTGCTAAAGTATCGAAGCTATCTTCATAGATACATTCAGGAGGAAATGGAGTTCCTTGACATCTCCTCGCTTGGTACGGCATACCGGTATGCTGCCAAGATTGAGCAGAAATTCAAACAGAAGAAGCAAGACTTTGGATCTGTGAATCAAAAGCAAGGGAAAGGTGTTTCCAAACCGCAGAACAAAGGAAAAAGCCAAGGCATGGCAGCTAAAGACAACCCATCGAAGCCACAAGAAAAGAACAACACCGCAAAGCCAAAGAAGGACACGGGAAAGTGGTGTGAGTTCCATAAGAGCACCACTCACAACACAAGTAAGTGTCGGGCCAAGCAATCACTAGTGGCCGAGATGAGGGCTTCTGAGTCAGAAGCATGCTCCGACTCCAAATCAGAGCTTCAAAAGGGGAATGAAAAAGGGAAATAGATTATTGATGCAGAGCCCAATGCCACTGTTGCCACTACAAAGATCCAAAAGGAGGAACCGAAAGATCCAGAGGAGGAGGAACGTCTCTTCCACTCCCAGATGTGGGTAAAGGGCTCCCCTATACAGTTCATTGTCGAAAATGGGAGCCAAAAGAACCTCATTTCAGAAGACGCCATGAAGCGGTTGGGCTTGCTGACCACAGCTCACCCACATCCATACACCATCGGGTGGCTTCACCAAGGACGAGATCTCCACGTCAGCCAGCAGTGCCGCCTTCCCTATAGCATCAAGCCCTTCACGGATGAGGTATTACGTGACGTTGCTCCTATTGATGTTTATGATGTATTATTAGGACAACCATACTTGTGGAAGTGTCATGCTGCGTATGAGTCTCGACCTCATGCTGTTATTGTTACTTTGGGAAATAATTTGTACAGGATACCAGAGGTACCACCTCCTGCCGCTATCTCTTTGGTTACTACAAAACAATGCAATAAGCTCAATTCCCAAAACAGGAAATTCGTTTTCCTGATGATCCGCCTCCAGGGCAAGAAGAAGACTATGGCCACGACCTCCAAACAAGGCTCCTCTGCATGACAACAACAAATGGATAAGGTTGTGGAGGACTACAGGGACATCTTCACCTCACCCACAGGGGTTCCTCTGCACTGTCAGGTCAAGCACCTGATTGATCTGACCCCAAGTGCGCCGCTACCTAATGGACCAATATATTGGCGCTCTGTTCTGGAGAATGATGAAATCAAGAGGAAAATTCAGGAGTTGTTGCAGAAAGGTCACATCAGACCAAGTTCATCACCCTGTGGGAGCCCGATCGTGTTGGTACAAGATCACTATCCGGAATAAGTACCCAATCCCACGGTTTGATGACCTTCTAGACCAACTCAAAGGTGAAAAATATTTCAGTAAGATCGACCTGAAGTCTAGGTATCACCAGGTACCAATTGAACCCTCCGATGTGTGGAAGACTGCCTTTAAAGCCAAGGAAGGCCTTTTCGAATGGCTAGTCATACCTTTCGGGTTGACGAATGCTCCCGCAACCTTCATGAGGATGATGGACGACATCTTGTTGCCATTCACCAACTCATTTGTAGTGGTGTACTTGGATGACATTCTGATCTTCAGCCAGACTTGGGAAGAGCACCTTCACCACATCCGACTAGTCCACCAAACACTGCGGCAATACCAGTTGTGTGCAAATTTGGAGAAGTGCACATTTGGCATGACCCAGGTTCAATATCTGGGATACACTATTGATGAAAGGGGGGTGCATGTGGATCCAGCCAAGATCCAAGTCATTCGGGATTGGCCAGCCCCAACCACTATAACAGAGCTTCGCAGCTTTCTGGGTCTTGCTAATTTCTACCATAGATTCGTGTTGGGATTCTCTCATATCACTTGGCCCTTGAGTCAAGTCACCAAGGGAGGAGTGAGAGAAAAATTCTTTTGGTCGGAACCTCAACAGAAGGCGTTCACAGAATTGAAAAATCGCCTCTGTTCTGCCCCAGTGCTCACTTTACCAGACTTGCAACAGCCATTTGAGATTGAGACAGATGCCTCTGACTATGCTATTGGGGCAGTTCTTACTCAACAGGGACATCCAGTGGCATATCACAGTGAGACATTGTCTGAGACAGTTCGCAAGTATCCCACCTATGACAAAGAAATGTATTCCATTGTGCAAGTCTGTCGACAATGGAAGCATTACATTTTGGGGAAGGAAACAATCATCCACACAGACCACCGGCCCCTGCAGTTCATACAGACACAAGGGAAGTTGCAGAATGATCGCCATCAGAAGTGGTCCACATATCCGCAACAGTTTCATTTGAACATCAAGTACAAGAAGGGTAGCACCAATAATGTTGCAGACTGCCTCAGCCGACCACCGATCGTGGCGCTCACCACCGTGCTCAACTCTTGTGGGCACGAGACTTCTGATTGGCCGCTTCTCTATGAGAGTGATCCATAATTCGGCCACACTTACAAGGCACTCTTGGGGGGTACGCAAGTTCCAAATTTTCACCTCCAAGATGCACTTTTATGTCACCTGGGACACCTTTGTGTTCCTTCAAGCGAGCGTGCCAAGATGATATGGGAAGCACACTACAGTCGAGTCGCTGGGCATTTCGGGGTTGAGAAAATAGTAGCAATACTACAGAAGTATTTCTATTGGCCGAACCTTCGAAAGGATGTCGAGAAGCACATCAGATCCTGCACTGCTTGTGCCATTGCCAAACCGACCATCAAGAATCAAGGCCTATATACTCCACTACCTACCCCTAGTCGACCGTGGGAATCCATCTCCATGGATTACATGTCGGGCCTGCCTTCTACTAAGAATGGAAATGACTGTTTTCGTGGTCGTTGACAGATTCTCGAAGATGGCCATCATGGCGGCCTGTAAGAAGAATATCACAGCAGAAGCCACTGCTAAACTCTTCTTTGAACGAGTGTGGGTGCATTTTGGGATCCCACAGTCTATCATATCAGATCGAGATAGCAGGTTCCTCAGCACATTTTGGTCCAGCCTCTGGTCAATGTTGGACACAAAGCTCACCAAGTCCACAACTTTCCATCCCCAAAAAGATGGCCAGACAGAGGTCGTCAACAGAATGATTGTACACATTCTGCGCATGTAAAATTCAAAGCATCGCCGCACATGGGACGAGAGCCTCCCCTATGTACAAAATAGTTATAACCGGGCTCTCCACAGTTCAATTAGCCATAGCCCCTTTCAGGTGGGCTTGGGATTCCAGCCACTATGTCCCATTGACGTAGCCATGCCATTTGCAGCTGCTCAGGCCGATTCAGCGCACGTCCAGTCTGAAGTTGACAAAGAAAGTAGCTTCATCGAGCGCATTCAACACATCCGCCAACAGGTTCATGATATATTGGACAGAGCCAATGCGAAGTACAAGCAACGCCATGATCAACACCGGGTGCCACACAACTTCCAGGTGGGTGACAAAGTATGGCTACATTTGCAGAAGGAGCGCCTCACTGGACCCCACCGCAAGCTTCGCCCGCTCCGATACGGGCCATACACCATCACCAAGGCTGTAGGGAACAATGCATTCGAGCTCAGCATTCCACCATTCCTTGGTCTGCACCCAGTCTTCAATGTGGATCGCCTTCGTCCTTACTTCCCACCTCTACTGGACACCTCGGACATTGCAGAACAACTCACACCAACAGAGTTAAACCCAGACTGCATGGAACAGGCCACCACAGATTGTATCATGGACATGCAAATCAATAACACTCGTCAACAGCAGATCCAACTGTATCGGGTTGTCAAAGCTGGCCAACTCCTGCACCAAGGAAAGTGGTTCACCAGGGACCAAGTTCAGCAGAGATTTCCTCATCTCATGGAGGAACTTAACGCAATGGGGACCATTGCTTCCTAAGGGGGGAGGAATGATCCAGGTGGATATTGGTGGTCACCTGCCTATTCCACTTGGGACCCCACCATTGTCTCTTTCAGTTTTTTAGTTTTGGCACAACTTACTATTTTTAGCAGTTTTTCGGGTCCTGAACTTCCAGAACCGTTTTGAGGCCCTAAACGACGTTTTTTGGGAAAACAGAGAGCAACATGGATCCATGGACCAATGTTGCTCGTTCAAAATTTGTATTCCTCGGATATATCTTTCTAACAAGGTATGTTACGCGTCAAACAGAGATCGTATGCCAAAGTTACGCCCCTGGGAAGTTGAAACACCGATTTACCAAAACGGGGCCCATAGTTTTGGCGCTTCATCTCCTAGGGTTAGGGTTTTGGCTGTTTAGGATTTCCCATTGTTTCTAAATAATAAATAGGCCCTCGAGACTCATTGTAACTCAGTTCAGAGGCCTGTAGCTGCCACATCTCTTCTCAGAGATAGCTACCAGCGCCCTAGCTAGTTTTATTTCCATTATGTCTGTAAGCAAATTTAAGTTCTTTTATATTAATGAAATGAAGTGTTATTTCCACTGCATCTCTGTATTCATGGTTATATACATATTCTGTTGCGTTCCTGCATAAATCCGGATCACCTAAGTATTTGAAGAATCAACAGCAGAAACATCTTTGGATGACATTGATACTGCAATTACCAATTTCTCTTGTGGTGCAAGATGTTCTGCAAAAGTTGATTGCACAGCAGTGCTTATAATGGGAATGACTGTTGGGATAACCTCTTTATCTTTCTTTAAGGCTTCATTCTTATTCATTAATGCTTGAGTTTGTTTTTCCATTTCTTGGAGTTGTGCAGTCATTTTCAAAGATAGTTGGCTTAGTTCATCATTTTCAGTTTTATGCTGGAGGATCTCCTTTTGCCTGGGGGCTACTTGTTTCTTAGTCATTTTTAGCTGAACAAAGCAAGTTTAAACTGTTTTCTAACTTCTCTTTTGGAAACAAGGGGTTTTTTGAAGGATTTCTCTAGCAAAATAAGACTCTGAGCAAGGTTCTAGATGATTAAAATGATTTTTAATGCACTACAAGAAAAAATCACATTGGTGATGGGTGAAAATGGTCACCATAAGCTCATTTGTGAGGATCAAAAGAGTCTTCGTCACCAAAAATTGAACGTCACCAAAGGTGGCGTCGCCGAAAGTATAGGTGTTGTGGTGAAATTCAAGGTCCGTCACCAATAATGATTTATAGTGACGAATAGTGACCGTCACCATTTCATATGAGCAATGGTGACGGACAATAGCCTCCGTCACCAAAAAACTGAACGTCACCAAAGGTGGCGTCGCCGAAAGTATAGGTGTTGTGGTGACATTCAAGGTTCGTCACCAATAATGATTTATAGTGACGAATAGTGACCATCACCATTTCATATGAGCAATGGTGACGGACAATAGCCTCCGTTACCAAAAAATTGAACGTCACCAAAGGTGGTGTCGCCAAAAGTATGTGTTGTGGTGACATTCAAGGTCTGTCACGAATATTGATTATAATGACGGATAGTGACCGTCACCATTTCATATGAATAGCAATGAATTTTTGTGATGGACCTTTCATGGTCGTCACTATTGGTGCATATATATGGTGATGTTCATTGACCGTCACCATAAACTCATTGGTGACATCAAGGTCTGTCACGAATAATGATTATAATGACAAACATTGACCCTCACCATTTCATCAACAACAACGATTTATGGTGACGGACCTTTAATGGTTGCTTACCATTGACAGATATATGGTGCATTCGGCCGACTGTCACCATTTCATATTTTGGTGAGGGTCGGAAAATGTCAGTCAGGAGCCTATCAGGATAGTCGCAAGAGAACTGGCCACCAAAAACTGATCTTCGTCAAATCACATTGGTGAGGGGCGAAAATGGTCACCATAAGCTCATTGGTGAGGGTCAAAAGAGCCTTCATCACCAAAAACTGAACGTCACCAAAGGTGGCATCGCCGAAAGTATAGGTGTTGTGGTGACATTCAAGGTTTGTCACCAATAATGATTTATAGTGACGAATAGTGACCGTCACCATTTCATATGAGCAATGGTGACAGACAATAGCTTCTGTCACCAAAAAACTGAATGTCACCAAAGGTGGCGTCGCCAAAAGTATAGGTGTTGTGGTGACATTCAAGGTCCGTCACCAATAATGATTTATAGTGAAGGATAGTGACCGTCACCATTTCATATAAGCAATGGTGACGGACAATAGCCTCCGTCACCAAAAAACTGAATGTCACCAATGGTGGCGTTGCCAAAAGTATGTGTTATGGTGACATTCAAGGTCCGTCACGAATATTGATTATAATGACGGATAGTGACCGTCACCATTTCATATGAACAACAACGATTTTTTGTGATGGACCTTTCATGGCCGTCACTATTGGTGCATATATATGGTGACGTTCATTGACCGTCACCATAAAATCATTGGTGACATCAAGGTCCGTCACGAATAATGACTATAATGACAAATAGTGACCCTCACCATTTCATATCAACAAAAATGATTTATGGTGACGGACCTTTAATGGTCATCACTATTGATGCATATATATGGTGGCGTTCATTGACTGTCACAATTTCATATTTTGGTGAGGGTTGAAAAATGTCACCATAAGCTCATTGGCGATGGACAAAAGAGCATCTGTCACCAAAAACTGATCTTTTTCATTCCCTATATATGAATATTAGGGCATGATAGAATCGAACCACCAACCTCCTGCTTTTAGAGCAGGTGCTATTCCATTGAGCTAGCACCCTTTAAAGAACTAGACTTTAAACTAGCAATTGCCCCTAAAGGTGCAAAGATACACCAAAGGAATAAGAACCAGGAAAACTAAAATAATTAAGTGTCCTTGATCCTATTTTTATTCTATGACACTCTACAAATTATGATCTTGATCTATGACGTATTTGTGCCGAGTGGGTCTAATTTAATAGTAAATGTTATATTCAGATAAAATAAATGAATAACTGAGAGGCCTTACGGGCTAATTTTCAATCCTTACACCAAAATCTCTTAATATTCAAGTCTATGGAACAACTCGCTCAAATTTCAAACTGAAGTAGATTTTAAATGGAAAGCCTAAAACCAGCTAAGTAGTTTACAAGTTAACATTTTGGATATAACTTCTGTTCAATTTATATGACAAGTTATGCCATAACCTTGAAACTAGTTTCTTAGCTAAAAGACTTTCTTAAGTCAACAATGACAAAGAAAGATAGTCATGGAAAGAAAAATTCTCTTGTTTTTTCTAATGAGGGTGCATGTAACTTGATAAAGGTTGTATGAGAGTATCAAACCATAAACAGTTTCACTAAAACATGGATATGACAAAGTCTTGTTAAGCAACAAAAGTTTAGTTGAATATATGAAAAGCATCGAGCTAAATGATATAATTAAACTAAAAGTAACTATAAAAAAATGAAATTGCCATCATATACCATCTGGCTTGGTTAGTTCTTCAGAAAGAGAAGGTGCAATTGCATGATCCAGCTCCTCATCTTGATTATGTAATGGACCATCCTGAACAAAGATGTCCACATACAACAATCAATGTTATTGTATTGGTAAGACTTTTGATATAATATATCAAAGCATGTACTATGCAGGAGAATAACTAGTAGTTGAATTACTTCTCTACTCGCATGTACTACCTTTGGTAGTTGAATTACTTGGAAATAAAAATCCTTATTAGAAGATAACACAAAGAAAAGTAGAAGCCTTTGAATATGGATGGCCATCTTGATTTTATAGAGTTATAATTCAATACTAAAGGACTAGGAATGCTGCAATTTAATAGATGGATGGAGTGTAATAAAAAGAATTTGGATAATTTAGGTTGCACATATCTTTAAATGGAACCACTTTTTCCTTTTGGATTCCCAGTCTTTAATATGCAAATAAAATTTTTGATTCAACCAAAGAGCACAATATTTTGAAGTCTTAGTTACTTGAAACAGGGAAAGGACAACATTTGGAAATGGGGATGACTTTTGAAATGACCACTTTCAAAACCTTTGGAAACAGAGCAACGAGCACTTCCACACACAGTTCCAAAAGTCATGACTTAGGAGCATGAGCACACCTAATTTAGGGATGATTAAATATGGAATGAATTGGGTTTCAATTATACTCAATTAAATGTAAAGAAATGATTAAAATATATATAAATGACTTAGAAGTCAAACATGAAAACTTTGGAATATGGTAGAATTTTGGCATAAAAACTTTGTTCATTATACATTCTCTTTCGTTCAGTTTTGATGCTTTACTTCCAAATTAGGTGTTTTCTTTGTTGGAGATAGAAATTTGTACATCTAGGTTGAACCATTAATGATGCCCACAATGAAGGGGCATGTAGCTCAGTAGTACAGCAGCACACCGGCCAAGGGAAAATCTGGGGTAAATCTTAGTATGTATAATTTTCAAGAGGACGATAGAGCTAGTTTTGCTTGAGGTTAGCCAGGGGACCTTAGCCAAAGTGTGGCCTGACGAGGG